>CAIGQZ010032580.1:4993038-5028608 GCA_903798205.1 Danio tinwini | reverse complement strand
ACACACACACACACACACACACACAGTTGAAGTCAGAATTATTAAACCCCCTGAATTATTAGCCCCCCTGTTTATTTTTTGACCCAATTTCTGTTTAACAGAGAGATTTTTTTGCTGAAACATCTCAAGAATGATCAGTGGAAAAAGAATGTACCTGAGCTCAATTTAGAGCTTCACTGCAAAGGCTGTGAATAGTGATGTACATGTGATTTTTCAGGTTTTTTATTTTTAATAAATTTGCAACAATTTCAAAAACTCTTTTTTCACATTGTTATTATGGGGTATTGCGTGTAGAATGTTGAGGAAATAAATGAATTGAATCCACTTTGGAATAAGGCTGTAAAATATAAAATTGTGGAAAAAGTGAAGCGCTATGAACACTTTCCGGATATATGTATAATTAGCCCCCTTTTTTCCAATTTCTGTTTAACGGAGAGAAGATTTTTCAACACATTTTTAAACATACAGTAATAGTTTTAATAACTCATTTCTAATAACTGATTTATTTTATCTTTGCCATGATGACAGCACAGAATATTTGACTAGATATTTTTCAAGACACTTCTATACAGCTTAAAGTGACATTTAAAGGCTTAACTAGGTTAATTAGGTTAACTAGGCAGGTTAGGGTAATTAGGCAAGTTATTGTATATCGATGGTTTGTTCTGTAGACTATCGAAAAAAAAGTAGCTTAAAAGGGCTATTAATTTTGACCTTAAAATGGTTATTAAATTTTTTAAAACTGCTTTTATTCTAGCCAAAATAAAATGGATAAGACTTTCTCCAGAAGAAAAAAATATTATCAGATATACTGTGAAAATGTCCTTGCTCTGTTAAACATAATTTGGAAAATATTTAAAAAAGAAAACAAAAAACTGAAAGATGGGCTAATAATTTCAACTTCAACTGTATTTAAAGTATATAGAGGAAACTCTCAAATGCTTTCAGAGAAAGAAAATCAAGCTGTAGAATGGCGCAGCTGACTCAAATCCAATAGAAAATACAAACAAAGATTAGATTTGATAGACAAGACCTACAGAACCATTAAGATTTTTACACCCTGTTGAAGTCTGTGAAAAACTGTGATGCCTTTAAGCTGCCATCACCAAAATGTAGATATTGGACTAAAGCAGCTAATATTAATCTATAATGAGGAAGGACAGAGGGTATATATTGGTATATATTTAGTGATCCTCTTGATTTTGAGAGATTTAATGTATTTTATTTCAGTTGAGTTCATCTGAATATAAATGTGTGACTTGTAATAAAAGGTTAATAAGTAGTTTTTGGCCTTAATTTTCTTTTATTTTAGTTTTAACCCATGTCACATAATATATGGGAGGAAAAAAGGTCATCTGTCAGGACATGAAAAAAAGTTAAACACCTATAAAAACGAATTCATATTAGCACATTGCCACTATTTTTCTCCATGTACTATTCAGCCCAGGGGCATTGCTAGATCTTTATTACTGGGGCATGACCCATGGAAAAATATCATTGAGTTACTCAGTCAAACAAACTGAGTTAACAAAAAAATCCTGAAATTGTTTCCTCAGTATATTTAGTGATATAAAACACACACTGAGGGAACTGCAGAGTGATGAAAGTCACACTTTGATCTGCTAATTACCGTGGAAAATTACCTGGCAAACCACATGCCTCTTTTTATCTATCTGCATTAGCAGACTTTTCCACTTTATTGAACCATAAAGCTGTAAAAGCACTGTAAGTGAGGTAGCGCTGTGTACTATTTAAGTGCCAAATGATTGGTCATTATTATGGAAACGCAATTGGATGAAGACAGTGTGAATTGGCTTTTTTTTGCAGCTGAAGAGAATTAAAATGTTTTTCTAACCTACAATGCACCACATAAATGTATGAGTACGCCACCATTGAAAGTGTATATTCTATTTATTTCTCAGTGATTATAAGCAAGATATTTTGGAGCATTTTGACAAAACAAAAGTTTTATCAAACTGTTATGTGGAACATAGGCTTATTCTGAAAACGTAGCTTTATATACACTTTTGGAGATGGTAAATTATGAAGCCAGAAATACGTATGGCTGCATTTTGTCTTTAAAACGAACGATATGGGGCGGTATGATGTAGTTCCTTTTCACGCTTACCAGATGGCAGCTTACCTTTGTATGGACGGCTTTTGTTCAGTTTGTTCAGTAGCTTGCCATGTATGTCACCGGACTTGAGACGCAGAGAGGAATTCAAATCATGATGACGGGGATCAAGTCTGTTGAAGAACGGTTCTAGAAAATGGGTAAGACAAAAACAAGCAAAAAAATAAAATAAACAAGTGAATAACATGGTGAGAATGTGGTAAAATCAAAAAATGTGCATGCTTTTTTTCTAGATTGCTTTTTAAAACTGTCTGTTGGATTTAAAAGTGGGTGTGTGCTGGTCAATCGGTGCTTTTGAAAACACTATTGGTTGGGTTTAGGGAAGGAGGAGAGTGGGTCAGTCGATTGGCCAGTCAGTCAGTCGACAGTGGCCTCTGGTGGATTTACATGAGAAGAGCAGGCGCGAATGGCACTAGCGAGAGACATTTGATATCTCAAAAAGCATACACAGCGACCTCTGGTGGTTTTGCGAAAACAAACACTGTAAACAAAACGGACCTCCTGGAATGTATTTGGTGCTCTCCAGTAATGTATATAGCATAAGCAGAATGAGCCTGGGTTGGTTATGTTCATTAAAATAAGAGTTTGGCCATCTTCTTTAGGAATAGAAAGATTAAAAAGTTAAAAACTACTACCACTAAATGTAAAATTTGTTATGGTTCTCTTCAGTTTGCCCCTTTATTAAAATTGTAATGTTAATTAAATTTTAAATATCCTAACATTCATTGGGGTGGATTGACTTTTTTTACACCCTGATCTTAAATAATTTAATATTTTATATTTTTGGTATGATTAGTTCCAGTTTTGGCAAAGCGGTGGCGCAGTGGGAAGCGTTTTTTACCTCACAGCAAGAAGGTCACTGGTTCAAGTCTCGGCTGGGTCAGTTGGCATTTCTGGGTGGAGTTTGCATGCTCTCCCCGCATTCGCGTGGGTTTCCTCAGGGTGCTCCGATTTCCCCCACAAGTCCAAAGACGTTCAGTAAAGGTGATTGGGTAAGCTTAATTGCACGTAGTGTATGTGTGTGAATGAGTGTGCATGGATGTTTCCCAGTACTGGGTTGCAGCTGGAAGGGCATCCGCTGCGTAAAACTTATGCTGGATAAGTTGGCGGTTCATTCCTCTGTGGAGACCCCTGATTAATAAAGGGACTAGGCCAAAAAGAAAATGAACAAATTAATGATTTCCAGTTTTAGCTTTGGTACTGACTAATGACATGTATACTGACAAATATCCTATAGTACAGCACCTTAATTAAAATAATAAAAATATGAATTTTAAAGCAAGATTTGTAAGGCGGGTAATACTCATTTATACAGTACTTGCCACATTTTTACAGTAAATCTAGTTTCTAGAGTTGTTTTTAATGGAAATTGTGGATATTGTTCTTTCTTAAAAACACAAATCCAAAATAATGAATGATTAACTGTCATCTGAATCCTGCTTTGAAGTCTCCCCCAAGAGGTCACATCTGCACTTTGATATGTGATGACTTTAATTACTGGTCAACACCGAGTAACAATGACTATAAACTGACCTCAGTGGAAACGGCTCTGGGTTAATGAGGTTGTCACTAAAGTATCTGTAATGCCAACTTTGCCAAAGGCAGCTCTCCAGGTGGGAAGGGTGCTTAGAGCTCTAGGCATGAGCCCCATTGTGGGACTGGGAGGGGCTGCTGTGGCATGAATGTTTGCAGGGGGTACGGGGCACAAACATAAAGGCGCCCAATAAAGGGCCATGCACCCTGCTACTGTGGGAGAGGTCATAAACATTTTGCCAAAGAACAGAACTAAGACATTAAAAAAAGAGGCCAGCGCCTCTCAATTCGCTTGCTGTGGTGTTTTCACATCACCTGCTTTGCTGTAAGAATGCATTTGTGTTTATTACGCCTACATCTAAACACCACTCGCATACAAAGGCACGCAACAAACAAAGAACATAAAATAACAAAGGCATCATGCGAGCTCCTTGTCAGATTTAAGAGGGACATGCAGTTTAGTCTCGCATCGAGTCCTCCACCCCCCCACCCGAGGACTGTTGGTATTGCTTTGATTCTTTATTTCGCACCGTGTCCTCTCTTGTCTCCTAACCAGCTCCCCCTGGCCTTAAGTCCAGCTGATGGGAGGCTCTTTTGTCCAGTGGCACCCAGGCAACGACATCAAAGGGTCCAGGATACAACTGAAGAGTCCCCTAAAAACAAAACAAATTAAAACCTTAAGTGGAGTTCCCAAAGAAGAGCCTTGAAAGGAGAGGGAAAGGAATGATCCGTAATTGGGTGGTTGAACATTATGAAGCTAAATGACAATAATGAAACAAGAAAAATGATTTAGCAAAAGCTGCAATTATCATGCACATCTTGTCAGGGAAGCACAGTTGAGTGATTACTAATAAATCTTCGAAGGCCAAAGAGCGCAATAAGCCTTAAGGAAAAAGTCCTGTAAATCCCCATGAACTGAAGTTTGAACTGCTTTTGTTGCTTCTACATGACTAATATCCTATTGATTCTGAGTGGTATATTTCGGTTCAGTACTAACATTCCAATCAGCTGTTCAGATTTAAGGGATATAATTTATGTTGGGGTAGGGTTGTAACGATACTAGAATTCGATACCAATCGGTACTGAAATTTTAAAAACGTCCATTTCCCGCAAACATTTGACTATTTTTTTTATTATTTGCTCGTTTATTTAACAGGGACAATACACTTGACATTGTTATACAAAGGTAACCGATGTTGCGTACATAGGGCATATAACATAAAGCTAATATGCAGCCCTCGTCCCTGGTTAGGCTTTACATAAAAAAATAATAACAATCAAGAATAAAACACAATACAACAAACATGTACAATATATACAGAGCCACAACCATAAAATACAAGTCAATCTGCATAAAGAGAAATGTAAACGTAACCAACCTGAAAGAATAATACTTAATGCTCACATTTCTGTAAAGATTTCAACCATTCTTTCAGCTTTACAGAAAAAACTGGGAGTTCTGATAATAATTTTAAATTAACAGGCATGGCATTCCATAGGTGTGAACCTTTTGTGTTCACATGCTAAACAGAAATGACTGGGATTGGCCATGAAGGGGGCTGCACGGTGGCTCAGTGGTTAGCACGTTCGCCTCACAGCAAGAAGGTTGCTGGTTTGAGCCTTTGAGGAGTTTGCATGTTATGTTCACGTGGGTTTCCTCCGGGGCTCCGGTTTCCCCCACAAGTCCAAAGACATGTAGTACAGCTGAATTGGGTAAGTTAAAATTGTCCGTAGTGTATGTGTGTGAATGAGTGTGTATGGGTGTTTCCCAGTGATGGGTTGCAGCTGGAAGGGCATCCGCTGTGTAAAACATATGCTAAATAAGTTGGCAGTTCATTCCACTGTGGCGACCCCAGATTAATAAAGGGACTAAGCCGAAAAAAGAAAATGAATGAATGAATGGCCATGAAGGTCATTGGTTCATCGAACTCACTGTTGTTTACTGAATGTAAACACAAATACAGGGACACTGGAGTGTTTTAAAGCTGCGATTCATCAGCGGATTGCTCGTATGTCAGCTTATAGACAAACCAGCTGATAGACGTGACTTTAAAACCCTATAGTGTCCCTGTATCTATAGTTACGCTCAGTAAACAGTGGTGAATTCAGTGAACTGATGACCTTCACGGCCAATCACAGTATTTCTGTTACATGTGAACACAATGGCAAATCAGCACTGTTTAGGAACGTGCTCCACAGCGCTCAAATGTTCACAGGAAATGGATGTTTTTAAATTTTTGTTACTGATTGGTATCGAATTCCAGTATCATGACAACCCAATTTTGGGGTTTGGTTTACGAGCTTTTACATCATTGTTATCAATTATTAATAACCCCTTTGGGACTAAATTACAGTTAGGGTTAGGTTTAGGGGCATAGAATTATGTATTGAGAAATTATGTATACAGAAATTATGTTTGAAAAAAGAAGACAAAGTCTGTGATTAATTGTATTTTAACGATAAATAACGATTTACAGAAAGAGTATCATGAATGGATTAGTCCCCAATTTCATTGTATGCAGGATCACCCTGGACAAACTCCTAAACATCTCATTTTGCATTCCATTGAGAACAAAAAAAACTAAAGTAACAGTGGTTTGGAACGATTACGTGTAATTAAACGATGATAGAACTATTCCTGTAATCGCACTCCGCAAATTACCAGCAATAACAGAGATCTTAGGATTTTTGAGATTTGCATTGATCTCTTAGACAAGTCTCAAGCTTGCGTTCTTGTTAAAGACGTCCTTGTCTGTTGTCTGCCCATAGGGCTGGCTTCCTGCTCTAATGCTGGCACCAGGTTGCCAACCGATGTTGTGCAAGCCCTCTATTCAGTCCGACGACAGAGTCGCTCCTCCATCCGGGCCCAGCTTGTAATTAAATGTGCAGACCTCAAAGAGCACAACATTTCAATCTTAATGGTAGGCTTCTTTCCAAGGCCCCAGTTTAATACTAACGCAGCACCCATAAACCAGTGATGTGGACAGAAAGGAAGAAAGATATTAAGACTACAAAGTGCTCGCGTCCCATCTCGGATTAAAGGTTCCCTGTCCCTTTGTAGTACTAAGTGGTAGATGCACACAATCAAAAATAATAACTCCATTCGAGTCTGCCTTATTGTCTTGTCCCTCGCTCT
Source organism: Danio tinwini (assembly GCA_903798205.1). Classification (NCBI taxonomy): domain Eukaryota; kingdom Metazoa; phylum Chordata; class Actinopteri; order Cypriniformes; family Danionidae; genus Danio; species Danio tinwini. Next base: position 5,021,805 of record CAIGQZ010032580.1, on the reverse strand, counting down.
ATATTAAGACAGCACAACAATGTTCAAAAGCAGCGACAGGAAAATGTCTGGGAGAAAATTAATGCATTTCATGTTTAGAGAGCGTGTTGTGCGATTAAGGGAAGCCCACATCAAATGGTGCGGCTTCAGAAAACCACCACTTGAAAAACAAGACGCTTCTTCTTTGTGGAACTGTGGAGAAAAGAGGAGGTGTTGTTTTTAGAGCGGACCAAGCCCAAGTTAACAGTTTCCTGGAGCGATATGAGTCAGGAGACATATACAAAACAGAGGCTTGTTCAATAAAGAGCGAGCATGCGAATGGTCATTTGCTCAAAGAGTTAACCGGGTTTAACGACGCCATCAGCAACTTCAAACACCGCAAAGACATCCCAAAACAAGCAACTGCAAAGCACTGTATGCAAACATGAACCAACGCTATAAAGTGTATTCTGCAACCACTAACAGCAGTTTTTGACATTGTGTAGTGTGAGTTTTGGTACATCTGTGCATCTGCGTGCCAAGGTGAAGACAGGTCCTAAGTCTCTCGTTCTCATCTCAGTATTGTAGCCACATGTGAAAGGTTGTTTACTTTGTTTTTGACCGGTGGAATTTCATGAATCAGACCACAACTTAACAGTCTAAATTATTAGCATGTTGTTTTTCTCCTCCACAACTGCACACACTTTCCTATTAAGTATGTGGGCTAATACACATGTACGCACTTATAGTGTTCCCCCACCCAGGTAGGTGATGGGATGGTAAGTTTACTTTTAGAGACCTAATCATCGAAATCTGCTCATTAAACATTACACTTTAAACTTCAAGATCATGTCTACCACATCAGAAGGAACCCCAGGTCACGAATGGTCACACAGAGGCTTTGGATAATGATCAAGCGCAAAGAAAGAGAGGCGGGAGGGGAAAGAGATTGTGAAAGGGAAAGTGGGGAAGATAGGATTTGAGCAATGAGGAGATGAAACTACTGAGGTTTGGTGAAACTGGCCTTCTGATTGCATCACTGCGCAAATAAACAACCACTTATCTGTCTCTTTTGAATAAAGCTACGCTGTACAGAGTGGAGGATTTTGACATGTTAGGAAATGCTAATTTAAAGTATTATTTGATGAGAGTTTAAGCATATTAAGCAACCTAGGTTTATTATGAAAACGTAGCCCTATATAGGTTTCTGGAGACCGCAAAATACGTCCTAGGGTCTATGTTTTTGGTTTTTTTTGCAGTTTTTGCGAATCCATGAGAGGCCGCTGTGTACGCTTTTTGAGATCTCAAATTATCATGCCATCGATTCGGTTCAATTCGATATCTCCGTGCATCATGGAGCATTGACGATGCTTTCCATACACAATTTTACATCTTACTTTACAGGCGCTGTTCACCAATGAGTGACACTGATAAACGACAGCGGCGCAGTTTGGGCAGCTTTGGATAGGCATTTTGGCGAGTTTTGGATAGTTTTTGGGCTGGAATCAGTAAGCTACATCTGGCAACACTGCAGCGTCGATCACAGCTGATCCATGATAGACGCGGTGGAGAAAACTCGCGCCAGAAGTATTGCTGTAACAGCCGAGAGGAAAGGAAAATACATGCCAGCCGGTCAAATGAGCCTCAGTGAGAGAGAGAGAGAAATGGAGTTTACTTTTATTATCTCAATCGCAGTGAAGGGGCTTCTACTGTAAGTGTCAGTAAAAGACTGTCCAGCAAACACACACGCAGTGAAATTGTGCAGAGTTTCTGCGTTTTAAGTAGTTAGAGCGTTGTAAATACTCGCGCTTGCCTTCCTCGCCATAGTAAGCTATGGCGACATAGCGCATATGAAATAAATGATGTCAGTACATAATAACCGGTTATAATCTATTACTGAACCGATACCAAATAGTCCGCGTCTGCATCGCGGTGCACAGAAGAAACAATTAATTTTGACACCCCTAATCATTACCTGGGAAACAAAGGACACATTTGGAGAGCATTTGAAGGAGCTATAGGGCGCTTTTCCTTTCAAGAGTTTACTTTTTAAATGGCAGATGCTCAGGTGCACATAAGCAGTTTGCAAAATGCTCTATGTCAATAGAAAACCATTTTAAAAGGAGGTCTTGCAAAAACGTGTCAAACCATGCTGATCAGCAGTTGAGAAGATTTTAAAAGCTAGTTGAACATGGCTGTTCACAAGATGAAGTATATTGTAAAAAAAAAACATTATGTTTAATGTCTCTTACAGTCTCTGCCGTCTGTTTTAGCCACTTGAGAGGTGCTTTTCCAGGATTAAACAAGAATGTTTATTGTGTTCTACTATGCAGAATCATGGTGAGCATCTGGGACAGTGCCACAGGAGAGAATCCACTTTGATGAAAGCAATTATTCTAGTGGTCCAGCTGAATGGCAGAAGATAAGCTTGAACACAGAGAGCAAACATGGCTGTGGCTCTTTTGGCCACATCTGTGAGTATCTTTCCTTCACCTTCTTCACCTCTGTCCTCTAGTTATCTCCCTCACAGATCTACACTGCCCAAAGCATGAAGTAGGATGTTATTGGGCAAACAGATAAGTTAGTTCTATTCTTGGCCTACTTGATCAAAGCTCTCTCGATTATCTAACTCTCCAATATCAAACACTGATGAGGTCAAAGGCATAGGAAATGAGCATGAATGACCCAGTTTCCCTTTGAGCAGCTTTTTATAGGTTTCCAGAGCAATTTGCAGCTAACCTTTTAGGGGTTATATTTCAGGCCTCAGGATGCTGCCGTGCACCTGCTTATTGAACTGTAGTAAATTCTTAAACAATTTCGCTTGCTGTCTGTCTACTGTATGTTTGTTAGCTCCATTATTTGGGTTGAGATTAATAACACAACGTTTCTACTTGAAACATGTTCACTATGCTAACTCCTGGGTTCTATTCATGTAAAAGTGGCCTAACAAATTTGTCAACGTAGGCTTATTCTAAAAATGTAGCCTTATATACATTTCTGGAGATCATGAATTATGTAGCCAGAGGTATGTATGGCTGCGTTTCTTCTTTAAAACGAATGCTACAGGGCGGTCTGACGCCGTTTCTTTTTTACCTTACCAGGTGATCGCTTACCTCTATATAAACGGCTTTTCCACTGTTACCAGTTTGTCTAGTAGCTCGCCATGTATGTTGGCGGACTTGAGATGCAGAGAGGAGCTGACCACGACGATAGGGAAGTCTGGCGGAGAACTGTTCCAGAAAGCAGGTAAGACAAAAACAGAAGCCAAAAAATAAAATAAACAAGTAAATAACATGGTGAGTAACATCTGAAAACGTGGTAAAATCAGCTTTTCTTTTCTGGATTGCTTTTTAGAACTGTCGGTTGGGTTTAGGGAAGTTGGTTGGCGGGTCAATCGGTGCTTTTGATATTACTATTGGTTGGTTTTAGGGAAAGAGGACGGTGGGTCAATCGATTGGTCAGCAGGTGGGAATGGCACTCGCGGGAGAAATTTGAGATCTCAAAAAGCGCACACAGAGACGTCTGGTGAATTCGCGAAAACAAAAACTGCAAAAAATGTAGATCCTGGGACGTATTTGGTGCTCTCCAGAAATGAATATAGCTGTACGTTTTTCAGAATGAGCCTGACTTGAAATTTGTTCCTGCATCCCTCACCATCCGATTCAAGCTCAGCAGATGAATGACATGTCTCATCTCGTGACGGATACAATGACTGTTCAGAGAGGAATGAACCAGGCTCTCACGAAGGCCACCCACATAGAGAGCCGCAACATGACACTGACAGTCTGCTATAGCCCATACAGAAACACTCTTGGGATTGAGGGTTTCTGTCCATGGCTTTGATGTTTCTGTGCTTTGTATTTGTCCAACCTCTATAACCTATGCAACATGTCCATATGCAGAGGATGTCATTTTTCCCCGATTGTTCACGTGGAGGATTTGCACATGTCTGGAAAGACAGAGTGCAAGTAAAAGGCGATTCCGGCATCTAATGATCCTGATAATGACAAGAGAACGGACGGAAGAATGTTGCGCTAAAAATAGCACCAAACTTTTTCCATCCCCGTTCCCTATCCGAAGATCCAAGAGGTAAACAGAGCTGGCAGAGTTTATAGAGGCATGTTGTGGCGGAAAATAATGTCCCGTCCCACTTACCATTGCGGTTTCAGGTGGTCTATGCATACAACAAGAAAGAATTATGCATTCCTCCCACATACTCATGGGACAGACCAATGGAAAGTACATGTTTTGCAAGCTTCATCCCTTCTTTTTTTGTATAATACCCACTTGAGTAGAATAAGTACCCAGGGGACCTATGACAGCTCTTTAAAATACTGGTACTTTACTATTATGTCAAGATCTTTTGAAGACATATGCAGATCATTCATCATTAGGAAGACAAGATGTCTGGTGAATGAAGAAAGACAAGAAAAGGGACTGATTAGGCCAGAGAAGAAAAAAAGTGTTACTAGAAAATCAGTGGGTTCTGTCCTGTTGTTTCATTATTATTTTCCTCCTTCATTTCTCAAGCAAAACATCAGGTCCTGATGTCAGTGTTCCATTGTCATTTCAAACATACCCTTCGAAGCGGCACACAAGTTGTGATTGAACTCAGAAATCTGCCCCGGGGCATTACTTTGAGGGAGAAACCACAGAACCACAGCTAATGCCTTGCAGTCCCCTGGTCTGAACTACTGTCAACAGATTTTCACTCAGTACTTGAATATGATTGTCATTCCAAATTCATTCTCTCAGAAGCAGAAGCTTCGGCAATGCTAACAAGTGAAATGAGATTAAAGCAACACATGCTGAAGCAAATGTGACATCTACTGCACGTTTGTCAACAAGCAAAGGCAGAGGGAGCATCTGAACATAGCTTTTGCCTAGAAGCTAAATAAATATCTATGCAAAGCATCAAATTGTGCTTGAGTTTGCACAGCCAGTACCTTAAAGAATGTGGAGTCAGGGTCAAGGTCCTCTTCGGAGAAGTAAGTGTTTACAAAAAGACACAACAAAGAGACATGACACAAGAGGCAATTGTAAAAGAATAAAGCATGTCGCTTATTAATTCAAGAGACAGAAGACACAAAGGTCTAAAAGGCTCCCCTGCCTTGTTTTAAATCGGATGGACTTTTCAGGAGGACTCGGTCTGGGGAATCTCCTTTCATCCCCCACCGCAAGTTGAAGGGACATATAAAAAAACGTTCTGTGCCAAAGTTGCAATAGTTGTTTTTAATTCAACCAAAACCAATGTAAAAGACCTAATTACAGAAGAGTGAGCGGCCCAGCCCTTTTTTCAAATGACTGTACAGTAAGTTTGATGTTTTGTGTGCTTCATCCTGTTTTGTTTCTTTTTCTTTCCTTCATCTTGTGTGTTATAAAGAATGCCATTGACTCACTTGTGGTTTGCTTTTTGTCAAAGAGTGTGTCTCCTTCTGCACCCTCATGTTTCCACCCTTTTCCTGGCTTTGATCATCGTAGAGACTAAACTGTCTGTCTTGTGGACTCATGTGCCATGTGTCCGATGAGCACCAATGTTACATACACACAACTCAGAGGAATGTGCATTGCATTTGCACACTCACAATCAAGCCATGTTAAACATTACATTACAAAGCTGTGACCTGAGAATCAAATTCTAGGACATCTAGTCATTTTCCATTCAACTAACTCTTTGCCTCCTTTGCTACCTCCAGCATCCTTGGATTTCACCTCAAAATACTCATTGTTCCTAATTCATTCTTCAGTACTCCTAATGCATTATTTAGTTGTGTTGCCATCTTCACAACTAACCTCATTAGATACTATCCATTCATTTTCCAAATCACTTATCCCATGTCAGGTAAAAGAATTATGGAGCCTTTCCCAGAATTAGATCATTTTGGATTCTTCCACACACCAGAGGTATCCACTTGTCCTCTCATTTCTTTCCATTGCTGTCTCCATGAAATATTCAATGTCATCTGATTCCTCCCTGAAATCTCACAACAATTTGTAACATTTTGATTGAATGTCTAAATTGCATTGATTTGTACAATTTCATTGGCATATTTTAGACCGATTTGCTCATCCCGTAGTGAGGGGTAGGTTTAGGGGTGAGGTTTAGGGGCATGCCTCCTTTTAAATACCTGAATTAAATCATATGAATAACCCAGTTTTGTGATAATAGATAAAATAACTGTTTCCTCGTAAAATTGAGCTGAATTCCTTGAACCTCTTCCAGTATTAGTTCTTCTCTTAAGAAAACGGAACACATATTTTTTGTACAAATCTCTTCCCATACTCTTTATCAAAATCCATGAGATTATATTTTTAATTTGTTTATGAACCTTTCTTATACACAAATATTACATTTTATACAACAATTCAAGTATTTAATGATTGCCATTCCAATACTACAACTTAGGCACTGATTATAACTAATATTAAGATGAATTGTGTCACAAGTGGACAATGCTAAATAGAGGTGTAAGAACACTCTGAAACATTTTGAGCCAGTCCACTTTTAAGTGTTTGATCCCATTATTGATAGATGATGTGGACTATATGACATTTTGTAAGAAACCACACTAAAACAAGTGGTTCATATCTAGGTTACAATCCAAATTACAGTAAACTTGAGTCTATAAAATCAAGAATATAAAATTTGCTGATTATCTTTATATCTCTTATATGTCTAATAAAAAACTTCCAACCAGACTCGTTCTGAAAACTTACAGCTGTATACATTTCTGGAGAGTGCCAAATACATTCCAGAAAGTTTGTGTTTTTGCAGTTTTTGTATTTGCGAATCCACCAGAGGCCGCTGTGTACGCATTTTGAGATCTCACATTTTTCTAGCGAGTGCCATTCACACCTGCTCTTCTTGCACAAATCCACCAGAGGCCACTGTCGACTGACTAACAGACTTATTGAATGACTGACTGACCGATCTACTGACCCACCCACTTCCTTCCATAAACCCAACCAATAGTGTTTTCAAAAGCACAAATTGACCAGCACCCACCCACTTCCCTGAAACCCAACCCGATTTGCATCACGAGCAGGGATACTGTCTGCCCAGTGACTCTAGCTTCGTTGCTAAACGGCTAACATGAATTGTATTGAAAGAGTAGCTGTGCTTTATGTGCTTTAGGAAGGCTGAAAAACAGTGTATATTCAGCGCCATGTCTGAGTCCATTAAATCCTTTTAGAGCTTAGCTGCCAACACTCCTGTTTTTCCCAGGAGTCTCCTGTATTTCAGACCCACCTCCCGGTTTGTCCTTATTTGTTTGGTACAATCTGTAACACCCCCCGATCGCCGCCAGACCAGGAACCCCTTCTGGTCGCTCCTTATCCACCCCCCTCCCCCTCCTCGACCCTCCCAACCTGTCTCCCGGACTTTCAGAGGCAAATGTTGGCAGGTATGTTTCAGAGGTGCACCCAGCTCTGTGAGTTCATCAAATCCTCCAGAAACTGTACCTGGATGATGGAGGCTTTCAGTGGTGCTTCAGACTGTGCTGAGCCCAGTTTGATGAGCTGTTGTCCGGTGTCGGCAAAATGATTTCCCCTCGAGACAACAGGCGCTACGTCATAACCATAATGTCTGCTAAAATTTCGATTTTTTTAACTAGAGCGATTCGTGCGTTAAGTGCATCAAACACACAAAACGCTCAACTCGCACCACTCCATTCGCATGAATCACGTCATTCGCACTACAGGATGTCTATTCGCGTCTGTGCATTGACTTACAGGTAGATCACTCGCACTTGACACTTCATCCATGTCTAGTGTAAATGAAGCATAAGCTTAAATACGGCCTCCTGGAAATATGGAGTCCATCACACATTTACACTATCACTCCATCAGCTCTGGCCTGAAGAACTAACTGCTTCTCTTCTGCACACAACTAGTCTACAGCTTTCACCATCAACAAACATTCAATTGTTTTATCTTGATGCTGCAGCAGCAGCAGCAGAGACTTTTTCATGAGTGTTTCATGAAGTGCTATGTGAAGCTCAAAGCTGGAGCACATTCATTATATGAAAGTTGGTGAAATACTAAGGCCCAATCCCAATTCTATTTTTGTACCCCTTCCTGTCCCCCTTCCCATTGGCCCTTGAGACAGAGTGTGAAGGGGAGGGGCTTCAAAATTTACCACTAAGAAATGGGACAGCACAACAACACCTGCACACGTCATCATATGTCATCACAAGCTCTTGCTTCATATGAGATCAGACGATCGCGACTGCTGTAGTTACTCCAGTTGCTTTATTTTTTGGTATTTATCTTCAGGAAATCACTGAAGGCATATATTATGTTATCATAATGATAAAATATGGCAATAAGATCGTAACTATACTGCGCATTTACACAGTGGCCATATTCATCTATGTAAACACATCAAAAACAACATTAACATCATAGCAGACACTGTAAAAAGTTGACGTTTCTGACAGGGTATTCGAGTGTCAGAATGTTGTGGGACTGCTGTACAGGAGTTATTATTAGGGATTATAGATAGCGGAATTTAGCCATTTTTATTTATTTTTTTTTATTTTTTTAAAGCATGACGGTAAAACACAAACGCGGTTATAAATATATTAAAACAAGCTTTTTTGTTGTAAAAATTCATAATAATGACAAAAAATACAAATTTATGGATCTCCTTACTTCCGGGTACAGCTATGCTGCCTTTGTAGCTGGTGTATTCTGGGAAATTTTCTTACCCCTTGGTTTCGAATGTGCTCCTGAAAAATCTCAGTTCGAAGAGGTATCTACCCATTTCCCTTAGCCCTACGCCTTCAAGCTAAAGAGAATTTGGACACCCCTAAGGTAAGGGAAAGGACTAAGGGGTGGAATTGGGATTGAGCCTAATTATTGCTGTGATGTTACATTGATAAATGTGATTTTCGATATGTTTGACAATTCTCACATGGCTTTTGGCACAAAGTGATGAGCCATGATGCTGCATTGCTCGCAAAGACTGAGATGCTCATTTTACACTCAAACATGAAGCCCTCGTGTATCACCTGCTTCAGAGCTGTTTCATTTGAACATTCTATGACCTTTTCACTTTTATCTAGCCTCTATCCCAACTTGTTTTGGAGCATGTTGCAGCCATCAAAAATGATTTCTAAATTTGGGAAATCATATTTTTGTAGTTTTGCCAAATAAATAAATGGTAAAGGTCATTCATTCCTTCATTCAGGTACTTTTTGGCTTAGTCCCTTTATTCATCAGGGGTTGCCACTGCGGAATGAACTGCCAACTTATCCAGCATATGTTTTATGCAGCAGATACCCTTCCAGCTGCAACGCAACACTCGGAAACACCCATACACTCTCATCCACACACTTACACTACGGCCAATTTAGTTTACTCAATTCACCTGTACCGCTTGTTTTTGGACTGTGGGGGAAACCGGAGCAGCCGGAGGAAACCCACACCAACATGGAAAGAACATGCAAACTCCACACAGAAATGTCAACTGACCCAGTTGGTGCTCAAACTAGCGACCTTCTTGCTGTGAGGCGATTGTGCTACCCACTGCGCCACTGTGTCGCAGCAACTTTCATTTTTTTTATTGGATTTTAAAACCATCCCAGTGTTTCAGGAATTCCGGTTGTACAATTGAAAACCGTTGTTGCATCCATCTTTTTCATTTGCTTTCTTTAACACTTACAAGCTGGTTTCATTCAATAGAAATGGTGTGACACCGAGCATTTCCACGAAACTGATGTGGAGCATGACAAAATAGGAGGAAATTATCTGAACACAAGACACTTTCGAATGCATGTTGACCCCAAAAGAAGCATTTTGGTGACTGTGGTGAAGTGGTGAATGACCAATTATCACTAAGAGCTATTGATCCCATCACATTAGTACTCATCCATCAAATCCAATTTTGGACTTCCAGATGAGACATGCTGAGATTCTGGCAGTCTATGAAGCCTAGACCTCATTGTGGAATATTCTAATAAGCCCCAACCACCACACGATTGAGCAAAGGACAAAGACATCAAAGACGAATTACACAGACTGTTTGATCTCCCCCCCCCCCCCCCCCTCTTTTTAACATCACGCTGTACTGTTTACACTCTGTTCCTCATTATGTTCCTCATCCATCAGACTCATTCTGACTCCATCAGGAAAAAGAACATGACTTTAAGATGATGTTGGAAAACTTCGCTTCCAGTTTCTAAGCGTGAGGCAATGTTAGTGTGGAATTTGTACTTCTCCTAACAAGTGCAAATCCAATGTGACTTAAGATAGTAATAATTCATCGATTTAACACCTGTGAAGTGAAATAAAAGCAGAACCATGAAAGGGCATCTACTAAAGCATTGGAAAGCTACATATTACATTGTGTGTTTTGGACATTGTGTAAAGAATTGGGTAATAACTAGTGTTGGCTGTTGGTGGGATTGCATTTATCAATTGTGGGATTCTGGCAACTTTAGGACCATTCACACTCACAGCCTCTGCGAATCCTGGCAACCTGAATAGGCACTTAAAGGAAGTCCTCATAGTGCTGTAGTTTAGGGATTTTCACTGGGAACAAGTTCATATGTTTGATTTTAATAAAAAACTTGCATATGCCAAAAAGTTGATCAATAAAACCAGCATCTGAGTGGAATGAGTGAACTGGTGTTTTACAATTAATAAAAACTTAAAAAATTCATAAAAACTCACATTGATAAATGTTTAGAGGTACAATTCATCCATTTTTATGAATGTTTATTCATTTAAAACATATTGGTTAAAAAAATCCATCTTTTAAAGTGTAAATAAATGTGTTATGTGTCAAATTGCAGAGCTTGTCCAAGCATGTACATCACTTCTTTAAGCCTAGTACACACTACAGGATTTTAAGCCAGATTTAAGCCCAATTTGGAAGTTAACAAGCTCGCTGACAGATCGGGCTGTGATCGGGGAAAATCTGTAGGTGTTTGGCATCCGGCTGTCTTTATGTGTGAACTACTTAACATCGTATCAAAGATGCTCGCTGAAGCATTGGCGATACCTCGCAGACAAAAATCCAATATCTAGCATGCTGAATATTGCAGAGCAATCGGCGTACTCGACCCCAGGTGCGGTCAGATGTAGTGACGAGCTGCAGCCAATGAGAGAGCATATCAGCATGAGCTAAATGGCCATGTGTTCAGGACCTCAACAGAAACGTCTGTTATTGGCCAGAATGGGCATCGATGCACTCGCTTCATTCTGCTTTAACAGGGAAACAAGAGTAGGCTATATTAACAGTGGAACTAGAATTCTGTAACTATTACAATTTCCATGCTGGTCATTCTGACCGTTCTCATGCAAAACTTCTATTGAGATATTAAAATTAAACTTTGAATGTCTGTCATCATATTTTATGACACGAATACCCTAAAAATATTATATTTTTTGGTAATACAGCCTATAATAATGTAGTTAAGATACTATAATACGCAAAGGTCTGGCTTTCATTTTCACTTTCAAACAGGAGCTATTTCGCAGCACAGAATATGCTGTTTTGAAATATATATCTGAAGTAAATTTATGTTTTTGCTATCAGAAAGTTATGTTTATGTTAGCAGGAAGATGCTAGGCAAAAAATGCATGAATATTTAAGTCACAGCGAAAAGTAGCAGACATGCATGCAGTCACCAATATGGTAAATAAAGGTAGAATAGATATTTAGGAAACGTCAGGTTGTTATATATATGTTAGTATTATTTCAAAGAGTTATTAAATTACAAAAATTAAAAGCTCTCTGACTGCCTCGGTAGTTCTAGTGTTAAATCCACATCCCTCCACTTGAACCTTGCAGAAAATTAGCGATTGATTGACGCATCAGCTGATTGACGATGTTTTTAAATGCTCCTTTGAAAGCTTGAAACACTGTCAGTGACTTAGTCAGCACACAAGCAGCCAATAGTGTTCAGGTTTCTGATGACTCCTCCCTCAAAATGTCATTGGTTGTGGTTTGGTAGCTTGACGAGTTGTTATCAGATCATGTAGTGTGTGACCCCCCTCTTGTGGATCATTTACGTAGTATCATTTAGTGTAAACAGCACAACAATCTGCCGATGTTTAAAGTCATGTAGTGTAACCTAGGCTTTAAGTCCTGCTCACACTGTGAGATTTCAGCCACAATTTTGTCATCTGAGACAAATTTGGAAAATCTTAAAAGGTTTTTTGAAATCCTAGGCTAAAATCTGTGATTTTTGATCGTTGGTTTGACATGTTCACATGGTTTCAGACACTCTTCTGCTGTGTGAGCTACAATGACCGTCAATCCAAGAACCAATAGAAGCGCCAAATCTGATGATGCAATCCGTGCGACATATCAAATGACAGAGAAAAAAATTTTTTTTTTCTTTTTGTTTTTATTATTGAGACACACTGTGTGCAAAATTGCCGCAACAAATTGTTTATGCTTGTTGTGAGGAATCCTTTCAGAACGCAGGATATCCATTCTTGGAACGTCTTCACAGTCATTTAGTCTGAAAAATAATAAATAAATAAAATAGTAATCGCACAGTGTAATCCAGTGTAATGTGAAGTGACGCTGAAAACAGGGGTGAGGATCCAAATGCAGAGTATATTATTAGGATGGTCATGCAAGCAACAGTGAACACAGGAGCAAACAGATGTATACGGGCAATCCAGAGTCGTGGTCAATAAACAGGCAGATGGTCAAAAGGCAGGCAGCAGACATCAATAAACAATAAAACAAAGCAAAGTGCGAACACGGAAGGCAAGGCAAGGAAAACTTGTCGTAATGTCGCAAACAGGTAAGCAAGACTCAGCAATGAGAGTGTCAAAAAGTGAGCCATATATATGTGTTTGTAATCAGTCCATGAGCAGCATCGGCTGTGGGAGTGTAATCAATGGAGACTTGGAGCAGGTGTGTGTGTGTTGCTTGACTGGATCATGTAGTCCATATACCAGCAGATTTGCAGTCCTATGTGATGTGTGTTTGAAAGGATTAGATCACTGGTGATTGTGACAGTCGGCCTTTAAAGGTGCCATTGAATTAAAATCTGTATATGCATAGGCATAGCTGAATAATACATGAAATTCTGTACGGCTGAGTAGCTAAAGTTCAGTACATGGAAATGACATACTATGCGCCTTAAAATAGTTTCTTTCTCATTCTGATATAAATCTTGTTCGGCGCTTGGTGCAACGCTGTTGCAAATGCCGCCCTGACTATTCTGCTGCCCTAGACAGCCGCCTAGGTCACCCCTTCAGATGCGCTGCACTGCTAGCGCTATAACAATGACCCTTATGTTATAGGTTTAAAACAGTGTATTCTATTTTCTATGTGTGTGGGACTCTTATTTTGAAAATTGGACAGCCATTTAGCAGCTTCGATGTAATGCAACAAGTAACTCCCTGCTGAAAAATCCAGCTTAAACCAGTCTAAGATGGTTGGCTGGTTTAGCTGGTCGACCAGCCTGGTTTTAGAGGAGTTTTGGCCATTTCCAGGCTGGTTTCCAGCCATTTCCAGCCTGGTCTTAGCTGGTCAGGCTGGAAAATTACCAGCTAAATCCAGGCTGACCAGCTAAGACCAGGCTGGAAATGACTGAAAACCAGCCTGGAAATGGCCAAAACCCCTCTAAAACCAGACTGGTGTCTGCCCGGTGACTCTAGCTTCATTGCTAAATGGCCAAGATGGATTTCATTAAGAGAGTAGTTGTGCTTTATGTGCTTTGGTAAGGCTAAAAAAAACAATGTAGATTCGTTCGGTGCTGTGTCTGAGTCTACTGGATACATAGAGAGGTGCACCCAGCTTTGAGTTCATCAACTCCTCCAGAAACTGTACCTGGATGATGGAGGCTTTCAGCGGTGCTTCAGACTGAGCCAGGCCCAGTTTGATGAGCTGTTGTCAATTGTCGGCAAGAGGATTACCCCTCTGGACACCAACAACAGGCACTACGTCATAATCAAACCCCTACAAGTTCCCGATTGGTTAACGCTAAAGTTCCATGCAGCAAGATGTCTGTTCACGTCTTTGCATTGACTTAACATGTAAATCACTTGCACTTGATACTTCATCTGCGTCTAGTGTCACCCGTGCAGTGACTTTTCTACTCCTTACTACTTACTCCTATCTAACATGACTTTCTCCAACACTTCAGTCATAAATCTGGTCTTTTGACAAGGCATATACTCAATTTGCTTCTGAATGTTCCTGTATGATTTTGTCATTGTGTGAACATCATGCTTTGTGAATGTCAGTGCTTATTAATATGAGTTCATGCCTCTATAAACATTGTAAATAAAACCGTTTCTTGAGAAATGTTGCACTTACCTGAGCCGCAAACCTTCTATGTAGATATCAGAGAACAATTTCAACATGTTTTGTCTGATGGTGTGTTTATTTTGTTACCAAATAGAAATCGCACAGCACAAACTTACTTACTATCCAAATATTGTTCTGTGTATAGTGTTCACTAACAATCTATCGCTGCAAAGGCATTTCAAACTTCTTTTTACCTTTAAGTGGGGAACAAAACAGAACTTTGCCTTGAGTCTACACAGGGCCTTCACTGGAGCAAGGGTCTTTTCCCCATCTGGTAGTCATAAGTGCTTCGAAGTGTGTGAGTGTTTGTGTACCATGGGATTGTATAAACGTCTGTCCATTTTTTTTTAAAACCAAGGTATTGTATAATGTGTGTGTGAGTGTATGCGAACGCTCAGTGAGACAGAGACACTTGTGCCTGTGGCGTCAGCGAGAGCTCGTGACTGTGCCTGTTTAACTCTGCTAACAGAACAACCATCCTCCAATGCAATCACGCAACCCACAGATGGCCCACAGAACACAGACAACCACACAGAAACTAACAAGGAACCATAATAATCCACAAGTCCACAGCATAGACACATAAACCAGAGGGAATACACGCTTCTTCCAACAGAACTATTGTGTTGTTTTCACAGCGCCTCCCACCTGTTCCCTTCAAACTCATTCTGGGAATGGATCTGAATCATTACCTGTTGCAAAAGAACTATTGAGGGCAGACAGTTTTCTGTCCATGACCTCAAACTGAACTTGAACATGAAGGCTACAGGAGTTGCATGACTATTCAGCTGTTGTATTGAGAATTGCTGAAAAATATGTAACATTTTAAAAAATGTTAGTACGCATTTTGAGCACAACTGAAATTACAAACACTTTGTTCTTATTGTAATTAATCCGTACTGTTCCTTTATGCAATAAGCATGTGAAATAAATGTAAAATAAAAAACTAAAACTATAGTTTAAGTTAATTCTACCATTAGTTATATACATATTCATACTACATCCTGTATATACTAGGGCTCCATGTTATTGGAAAAATCTAGCATTGCGATTTTTTTTATTTTGCGATATATTTTGCGATATGAATACAACTTCACCAGATGACTTAATATATCTATTTGGACCTTTATATGCTCCCACTGAGCCAAATAATTAGAAAGAACCAAATGAGAAAGAGAAATAACCAAATTTCCTACCACAGCTATGCTGATGACACTCAGATCTACAGCCTAATGATCAGATCTACAGCCTAATGACTACAGCCCTATTGACACCCTCTGCCAATGCATTGATAAAAATTAACAGTTGGATGTGCCCAAACTTTCTTAAGTTAAACAAAGAGAAAACTGAAGTCATTGCATTTGGGAACAGAGATGAAGTTCTCAAGGTGAATGGGTACCTTGGCTCTAAGGGTCAAACAACAAAAAATAAGGTCAAGAATCTTGGTGTGACTCAACAGCACCCGCGAGACCTAAGAGATGGGCAGAGAGAAAAGGAGATAGAAAAAAAAGGAGGAAAGACAGAGTAGACTGAGAGGGGAGAGAGGCTCAGAGGTTCTCCAGACACGCTGTCCCTCGGTCCTCCACCAGCTGAGAGATCTGACGACGTGTTGGGAGCCCTGTGGAGGAATCCATCCACCCGTCTGTCTTCTGGTGTCTGACGGCGGTTCTCCTGGCTGGCGGCATTCCTGGTCTCCTGCTCTGCTCCTGCTTCGGTGGATGGAAGCAGACTTTGGCGTCATGGAGGATTGCGGCGACTCCCCTGGCCTCTTTGGGATGGCTCCCTTCAGCATTTTCCCTTCTGGTGGTGAGCCCCGTGTCCCTGCTGCTCTCCATGTGGGAGCTGGCAGCAGGCTGATCCTTTCCTCACCAGCCTCGGGCCGCACCTGCACTCTGGCCAGACGAACGGGTTTCTACTCCACTCGGGTTAACTCCCGAACACTCGCCCTCCCGAGGGCAACTGGATAACGTGTCCCTCCTTCTCCCAGTTTTCGGCACCACTGTAATGAAGTTTATGGCCACCTGACCGCCAGGAAGAAGGAGGCGGAGAACCGGCAAACGTTTAATATGTTTTTAATGAATAAAAACGTAACGTAATTAATACGTTTTTAATTAATAAATAAAACAAACAAACCTCACGGACGCTGTCGTCAAACTAAAAGCAAAAGTTAAACAATATGTCAGGGCTCTGTCCTCTCTCGTCCTCCGCTGCCATGGTTCCTCCTCTTATAGTCCAGAGCTCCTTCTGAGGGATTCATCTCTGGCGGGCCTCGTTTCATTCCCACGGCTCTCGGCCACACCCCCTCGCCACACTTTGTTTCCAGTGAAGACTTAGAGACACTTGTTCATGCTTTTATCAGCAGCAGGGTGGATTACTGTAACGGCCTCCTCACGGGCCTTCCCAAAAAGAGAGTCAGACAGTTGCAGCTTATCCAGAATGCTGCGGCCAGGATTGTGACCAGAACCAGTAAATCAGAGCACATCACACCTGTCATTTACACTGGCTCCCAGTAACATTATGAATAGATTTCAAAGTATTACTACTTGTCTATAAATCATTAAATGGCCTCAGACCTCAATACATTACAGATATGCTCACTGAATACAAACCTAACAGATCACTCAGATCTTTAGGATCATATAAACTAGAAATTCCAAGATTTTATAACCTGTTTTAACACATTTTAATCTGTTTTTATCTGTTTTAAACATTTTTATTATCTGTTGTTTTTATTTTCTTATACTTGTCTTTTTTATTCTTGTTTATGTAAAGCACTTAATTGTCACTGTGTTTGAAATGTGCTACAGAAATAAACTTGCCTTGCCTTGGAAAGAATTTAAAATGTTACATGGATTGGGATGATTCTGCAGTGGGAGTGCATCTCCATAAAATGTAACAATTTATAAACCTTTTGGGGTCCCCGACACATTTGTATTGTGGTCTGTGCTATTTGCAGTGCATTTCTGTATTTGCATGTGTTGTGCGTATTTTCATGAATACTATCAATAAATATGATAAAAAAGATACAATTGAAATAAAGTGTTTTATTGTTTCCAGGGTCTAACAGTACTCAAGTACAGTAACTGAAAGAAAAAAATAATAATTTCATTAAATTCTAGTTAAGGTCACAAATGGTACAATTTCTTATACCTCAAAGCTTTTAAAATTATTATACAATCACAGGCATCAAAAACACTTGCATATTGATAACTTATGATACAAACTATTGTGACTATTGCGAATGATCACATTGCGATATCGATGCTGAAATATAGTGACATAGTGACCCACTAAAGCTAAGCAGGGCTGCCCCCGGTTAGTACCTCGATTGGAGATCAAAGTGGGGTTTAACCTGGCATCCTGGCCAAATTTGCCCACTGGCCTCAGTCCATCATGGCCTTCTAATCATTCCCATATTATAATTGGCCTCATCACTCTATCTTCTCTCCAGGTGAATCCTGTACACTGGTGGTGGATGAGGAGATCCCCCCAAATTGTGTAAAGCGCTTTGAGTGCCCAGGAAAAGCTAGCATAGGCTCTTTCTGAAAACGTAGCCCTATATACATTTCTGGAGATTGGGAATTATGTAGCTGAATTACACATGGCTGCATTTCATCTTTAAAACGAACGCTACGGGACGGTATGACGCAGTTTCTTTTCGCGCTACCAGCTGACCGCTTACCTCCGTATGAATGGCTTTCGCTCTGTTACCAGTTTATCAAGTAGCTCACCATGTATGTCGGCGGACTTGAGATGCAAAAGGAGTTGACCACGACGAAGGGGTAAGACAAAAGAAAGTGGGTAAGACAAAGTGGGTAAGACAAAAACAAAATCTAAAAAATAACATTAAATAACAGGGTCTTGGGTGTCGCCTTAAACACGTTGCCAACTCTGTCAAACCTGGGCCATGTTTGGCCCACATGCTGTTTGCTAGAGGCGCATGAATGCCTACTGTGCCAGCTTTATGCCAGATTTGGGCCAGAATTCTTTGCTACCTGGGGAGTTAGTTACTGACTATAAAATAAATATAAAACATTGTACACTAATCTACACTATTTTCATATCATTATAAACATTAACATAAACATTCTTGTCTTTCACCTCAACGAGGGAATAGCAGTGCCTATATTTACAGTTCCGCTACCTTTAAACTAGTTGGATTTGCCATTGTTCTGACTCCTGGTCGTTGGTGTATGCAACTGACTGTGATTGTGCTTGTGTGTGAACACTCATACTACTCTGCCTCTGATTGGCAAATGATGGAAATGTACTCTATCTAAGCTAATCATCATGTTCTCAGTTACACCATGTTCAGAGACACACCAATCATCATCACTGGTTGGTTATATGTCCCGCTGAGCCCCAAACACACACTTCTACCCCAGAGAAAGAGAGGTCCTATGGCTGAAAGAGACACTGCTCGCTTGAAAACCGCTTCAGTGTTCTCAATTATAGTAACGCACATTTTATTGTCAGTAATGGTGTTGTAATGGAGGGGAAACAGTGACTTATTTGATAACTCGTTACTGAAAACAGTATCACCGTTAGTAACACCATTTATGTATAGCGCCGTTATTCCCATCACTGCTGAGGACCATCTCATTCATTTATTTGTTTGTTTGTTTATTATTCTTCTTCTTAATATTACTTTATTTAATTTCCCCCACACGAAAGCAACACATTTATCGTGTCTACTCATGTCTGTTCTTAACTAACGACTAACCAAATAACATTAATCTCTCTTAAGGCTTTTATCACATTATGCTGTTTGTCCAGTCATTACGCTCGCATTATTTCCGACTCTTTCTTCATTATATCTGCATTCCTATCAGTCTGCCTGTAGTCCTTCAGAGTATGAGAGTCTGCCTGTGGCATAGGAGACGCATCTGATCTTCCCAAGTTGTTTCCTTTGCTTTGATGAAACCAACACTGCTTGAAAATCAATGGAGTGGCTGCGGAGAGCGAGAGGTCAGAGTAAGTGCTCTCGTGTTGTTGCGTTCGCAGTGGTGTGATGGGAGCAGACTCGGGCCAGCATGTAATGTGGCCCCTTACTTCAAAGGCCCAATGAAAATACATAAATACAGAGCCATTAGGCGGATTGTTTTCTTAACTTAACATTTCAAACACATCGTCCACAATCATCTGTTGAATACCAACCTTCCAACTCTGCTATGGTAATGCTGGTTTTTTACATGTCAGGGCAGTCCATGGTTCTGCTGTTGGGGGATCTTTGACACACGCAATTGCTTCATGTTGCCCGGACACAAATCGAAGTAAAGCAATCGTTTTTACAAATGTAAGTGGAATGAACATAAAACAATTAAGTTGTCTCAAAAAACACAACCCGTTTTAAATAAGTAGTTTGAACAAGCAACAAAAGAGAAAGATAAAGATTAAAAAGATTGAAAAACATACGTTAGACAAACAACAGCCATCCTTGGTAGTTTTGCCCACCTAATGCCGGGTTCAGACTGCATGATTTTAACCCCGATTTTGACTTGCCGACAGGTTTCGAGAAATCGCAGACAAATGCCTGAAATCACAGGCAAATCGTTGTTCGTGCATGCGAGTGAAAATCACACAGTGTGAACTACCAAAGACGTAATCTAAAAGAATCGCAGATGAGTCGCCGATGCCTGTAAGATATTTGGCATGCTAAATATCTGGAGCTGTTGGCGATTCAAATCATGCCGTGTGAAATGAGTTTTGACTGAAAATAACATGGCGACACAGTGGCGCAGTAGGCAGTGCTGTCGCCTCACAGCAAGATGGTCGCTGGTTTGAGTCTCGGCTGGGTCAGTTGTCGTTTCTCTGTGGAGTTTGCATGTTCTTCCTGCGTTCGTGTGGATTTTCTCCGGGTGCTCTGGTTTCCCCCACAGTCCAAAAACATGCGGTATAGGTGAATTGGGTAGGCTAAATTGTCTATAGTGTATGTGTGTGAATGAGTGTGTGTGGATGTTTCCCAGAGATATTAGACAGACATATTTGTATTAGTTTTCATTATTACAAATTTTTACAACAAACAAACACGTTTTAATCTATTCATAACCGCGTTTGTGTTTTACCGTCATGCTTTTACAAAAAAACACAAACCATAATAATAACTCTTGTACAGCAGTGCCAGAACATTCTGACACTCGATGACACTTGAATACCCTGTCAGAAAGGTCTAGTGGCTGGGAATGGGCTTTTTACAGTGTCTGCTATAATGTTAATGATGTTTTTGGTGTGTTTAAATAGATGAATATGGCCACGGTGTAAATGTGCAGTATAGTTACAATCTTATTGTCACAATAAATCGTTATGATAATGATGCCTTCAGTGATTTCCTGAAGATAAATACCAAAAAATAACACAACTGGAATAACTACAGCAGTCATAATCGTTTATCTCATGTGAAGCAAGAGATTGTGATGACATTTGATGACGTGTGCAGGTGCTGTAGTGCTGTCCTAATTCTTAGGGGTAATTTTTGAAGGGCACACTCATTTTTAAGGGCCAATGGAAAAGGGGAGGGGTACAAAAATAGAATTGGGATTGGGCCTAAAGCACAGATGCAGCTGAAAAGCAATGGCGTAATGCTCTGCAAATAGCAAAGGCACATTGTCACTTCAGGGGTTTGTTCGCCATAGTGTTATGTTGGAAAAGCACTTTTAATAAATACTTTCCCTGAAGCTATAATGTACAGCGCTGCTGACTACAGCTGGGTCTGTTGGAGTTCGAAGCAGGTTCTCACCACAACAGAATCACTTGTGTTCACTCTTCAAGTAGATCTCAGTACTCTTGTTTGGATCAAATCAAAATTAGCTCATTTTGGTAAGCTCTCGATTGTGACGTTATGTAGTCACTTATGGGTGCTTTTCATCTATAAAACAAACGCTACCGTTTTGGAGTCTGGCAAAGAATTGTTTCAAAAAAGCAGGTAAAACAAAAAAAGGCAAAAAATAAAACAAACAAGTAAATAACAGGGTGAAAATGTGGTAAGATGCCGCGAGAACTTTTCTTTGTCTGAATTGCTTTTGATAACACTGTCGGTTGGGTTCAGGGAAGGGATGTTTGGGTCATCGGTGCTTTTTTAAACACTATCGGTTGGGTTTAGGGAAGAGTGTTTGGAAAGATTGGTCGATCCATCAATCAGTTGACAGCGGCCTCTGGTGGATTTAGGCGAGAACAGCAGGCATGAACGGCACTTGCGAGAGAAATTTGAGATCTGAAAAAACGTACACAGCGACCTGTGGTGGATTTGCAAAAACAAAAACTGCACAAAAAAAGTACCTCCTGGGACATATTTTGCGATCTCCAGAAATGTATATAGGGGTACGTATCAATAATGAACCTAGGTTGCAAAATGACAACAAATCAAGCATGACGTCAAAAAACACATAAAAAATGCAAACTGATTTGATGTCAAAACCTTAACGTCTATTTTACATCGACACATTGATGTCATTTTGACCACCAAAACAACCACACACAGTATTATAAGAAAAAAAAATTATCTGAAAGATTCAATTGCAAATTACGAATTTATACTGGATTTTGTATACTTATAAAGTATGTAAACTATCTTAATGTCAAAATGTCATCAAATTCAAATCTAACATTGGCATAAAAAATGTCAACACCCTGCGCCTTTTAGCTTTCTTCAAAATATCTTCTTTTGAGTTTAATAGAAGAAATTTTGAAGAAAGCTAAAAACATGTAACTACTGACTTCCACAGCATTTATTTTCCCTACTATAAATGTTAATAGTTCCAGTATTTAAGCTTTCTTCAAAATATATTCTTTTGTTTTCAGCAGAATAAAAAAACTCATAAAGGTTTGAAACCACACAAGGGTGAGTAGTTAGCGAACTATGCCTTTAATTCCCCTAACACTAAAGCTAAAAAATACACTTAGTGTTTTATTTACTGAAAAAGGCATTCAAGATATTAGCGCTTCTTTAGTCAGATGTTCGCCACCACTGCAGTGAGAATGGCGGTCGGGGTTCAAACATGCACACATCCGTGGGAGAAAACACCACAAGTCTGGAGTTCACCCAGCGAGCTGTAAATGTGGATTTCGGAGACAACATTATTAGTGTCACAGAGGAGTTTGTAAACCGTGGAGCTGACACTGTGAACTCCAGATACAAGGGTGATCCTCCATGTAGACAGATTACCACTTCATTAAACCAAAGAGAGCTTCAAACGGCAAAAAGTTTGTCAGCAAGCATTCCAGTCGGAAAAGCCACCACATCAAACAGCAACCCCGTCTGTCTTTTTGACTTATTATAACTCCAAATGTTTACTGGAAGGAAATCGCCTCCTTTTCCCCAATACTACAGTATACGGGTAGTAAACATGTTTACAAGTCCAAGACAGAAACAAATTCATAACATTCTCTTATAAGCTATTTTTAGACAGGAGAGTTGTAAACGTGTTGTTAAAAGACACATGAATCAGAAAAGCATTTTAGAAGAACTTCCTCATTTTTTTGGAGTGTTTGGGACCTTGGAGAAGCCCCACAAACCTGCCAGACAAACGGTTTGATGTTAGTGGCCGCAGTTTAGCGGCTGACCAGAAACCCTGGTAAAAAACATAATGAACCACCCGCAGCGGGAGCCTAAATTTCTGCCACAGGATCGCATTTGTGTGTTTCTAATTTCTAAATGTTTTTAATTACTATTTTTTAGAAAATAAAAATCAAGTCAATATTTTTACCTCTTTTAGATTTGTTTTTCTCCACTGGCTACAGAACAAACTACTGTCCAGTGATTTGTTTAAATACTCAAACTAAGTAGTCTAGTTAAATTGGACTTTAAGCTGAAGTATTTTGCTAAATAATTAGTAAAATACACTTGTTCAGACCATATATTTAAGTGAAGTTTATTTATAAACTTATTTCGAGATGATAACATGCTTATGACTGACCGCAGCTGGTCCCGCATTAGCTAATGTACAAATCACCAATCGGATGATTCCTAACTCATTATAAATAACCAGTGTTCCTTACCTCAGTCATCTTCGGCTTGAAAAATCCCCCCTTCCACCCCTACTCCTCCTTTCTTTTCCTCGACAGGGCAGCACGGCAGCCCAGTGGTTAGCACTGTTGCCTCACAGCGAGAACGTCACTGGTCCAAGTCTCTAACAGACCAGTCTGTGCAGAGTTTACACATTTTCCCCATGCTCGTGTGGGTTTCCCCTGAGTTCTCCAGTTTCTTCCCACAGTCTAAAAACTTGCGACATAGATGAATTGACCTAACCAAATTAGCACCATAGACAAGCTCTTAATCAGCAGTATATCAGTATCTCTGTAGCAATCCCTTATTTGTCATTAGCCATAAATAGCAGGGGAGGTCTCGAGACCTACCTGAGCTTAAACTCCCCTCACGTCCTGCAAACGGAAGGGAGCCCCAGATTCGAGGTTCTTATGAGCACAAGGCTCTCCCCTAGACAGCATGCCAAACACGCTTTATGATCAATCATCAGCTAAGTGTGAAAATGAGTTGAAACAACCCAATTCTTAAGTTTTTTTGAGACAATGTAATTGTTTTATGTTTAATCAACTTAATTTTGTAAAAAAATAATAATAATAAATATATATATATAAAGTTAACTTGATAGATTGTGTTGAGACAACGTGAAGAAATTGTGTGGAACCCAGCAGTTTTTACAGTGTATGCACTGTCATGGCAAAAAAACAGCAATTGTTAAACAGCAATTGGTAAATGTTTAAAAAGAATACAAATTTCACAGGAAGGCTTTTAACTGGAAAATATGTATATATGAGCGCTGCAATATGTGTGTATATTGGCACTGGTGTGAGGCGTGCATTGGCTCGAGGCCACAGACTGAATGCCTTAGTGTCCTATCAGTGACAATATACAGCCATATCACAATGCTACTCATGTGATAAAGAGTTTATACAACAGTTCGATGGCATAATCGTGTATATAAAACAGAAGATCAAACATGGAGAGTCTCAAAAATCCTTTTGTAAGAGGAATTACTTTCTTCCGCCATTGATTCACATCTGCAGCTGATGGTCACAACAGCAGAAACCGTTGCTCATTCACAAACGTCACTTTAAAGCTAGTATTTGAATGATTCTCTTGTGTAATGTCTAAAATGATGACAAAACAAATGATTGTGCTCACATTTTAAGATTATAAGGCTGAACGGCATGAAATGCCATCAGTCTACAGAGATTTTCCAGAAATTCTCTGTTACAATTAAGATATCACAATAATTAACCCAGATAAAGCCAAAGTAAAGCAAACACTACCAGATTACTGTGGTATAAATACAGAACTTCAAAAATAAAAGAGATTGACTTAGAAAGTCACTTACCTGATTTATAATCATTTGTTCAGCTGTACTTTGAAATTTACGCAGAGTTTTTCTCCACTTCGGACGCTATTCTTGTTGCAGAATGTCAACCATCAATTTCTTTGCTCTGCTCAATATGACAGGCTGATGGCTGTCGAAGCGCTGAATCTCCTAATTGATGAATATTTAAAATATATATAATACAAGATTAGGCGGCGCAGTAAGTAGTGCTGTTGCCTCAGCAAGAAGGTTGCTGGTTCGAGCCTCGGCTAAGTTAGTTGGCATTTCTGTGTGGAGTTTGCATGTTCTCCCTGCGTTCGTGTGGGTTTCCTCCAGGTGCTCCGGTTTCCCCCACAGTCCAAAGACATGCAGTACAGGTGAATTGGGTAGGCTAAATTGTCCGCGGTGTATGAGTGTGAATGAGTGTGTATGGATGTTTCCCAGAGATGGGTTGCAGTTGGAAGGGCATCCGCTGCGTAAAACATGTGCTGAATAAGTTGGCGGTTCATTCCGCTGTGGTGACCCCAGATTGATAAAGGGACTAAGCCGACAAGATTATGAATGAATGAATACAAGATTAATTAGTTAAACAATTCTGATCTAAATTTTCCAGATTTCAGTTTTAAACACAGAGAATCTTTCAATCACTTAGCGCGCTTAGCATGTGCTGTAATGTGCAATCAGCTACGCTCTCTCAGATCCAATCAGAATGAGGCAATGTGCCAACAATAATGTGATGACACTTCTCTAGAGAAGAACCAGACCCTCGCTCACTTCAAAGAGCTAGCCAGTGCTCTCAGACATCAACTGGTAATAAAATACAACAAAGATTCATCACTTTTTCACGACATGAAAGGAATTTCCAGCATAAAGAACACCTGACTTCAGTATCTGGGAGTATTCTTCATCCCGCTCTTCATGTAACCTGTTTGCAAGCAGCTTTAGCTGATTTGGGTGCTTTTTTTTTTTTTTTTTTTTTTTACAAGGATACAAAAAATGGGGTCCCACTTTATATCAAGTGACCTTAACTAATATGTACTTACACTAAAATTAATCATTTGTTGCAGTGTACATGTTTTTACATTGTAGCTACTAATGCTTGATTAAATACCTGCATGTAATTACTTTCTGACTTACATCTTTAATTACACTGTTGACCATCCCGTACTCCATAAGCCATCCTTAAACCTACCAATACCACCAAACCTGTCCTTAACATTACTTGTGTCTCACCTCAAGAGCACCAGAAGTGAACACAGTAAGTACATTGTATTTATTTTTGGATGCAAGCATATAGCAGTTAAGGCCACTTAATATAAAGTGGGACTAAAAATGCTAAACTGTTAAGCTTGTTACTGAAATTGAAGAAACCAGTAGGAAAATTGGCTAGATTTTAGCATGACACGCTTTCAGAGATAGAGATATAGTCTGGGTGAACAGAGAGTCCAAGAGGATTCTAGAGGAAAAGTCTTCCCATTTGACGAATGGATCCCTGTGCTGTTTGAACTCCCCCTTGAGGTCACTCTGGGTGAATACAGTGTGCGAACAAACCATCATGCTGACTACAGACACTTTTTTTTTTTTCATTTATGAGTGTTTCAGCGCTCTGTGAAGCAGTCGACTCGTCACATGCAGTAAAACAAGAACACTGCATGTGTTTTAGCTGCATTCCTTGACAAATAAAGCAATTTTTTTTTGTTATAAAGTTTAAATGTCTAGTTATATCCTGAAGTTTTGTTTATTGCTAAAATGCTTCAGCCTTTAAATTATAGGGAAAAAAATAAAACTTATACACCGATTATGAAATTATTTAAACTACTGGGGCACGCCACCCCTAAAAAAAAAAAAATATATATATATATATATATATATATATATATATATATATATATATATACACACAAATAAATAAATAAAAGTATTATTTTTATTGTACAATTATTCTAAATAAATAACACAAGGCGACACAGTGGCACAGTAGGTAGTGCTGTTGCCTCACAGCAAGAAGGTCACCGGTTCGAGCCTCGGCTGGGTCAGTAGGCATTTCTGTGTGGCGTTTGCATGTTCTCCCTGCGTTCGTGTGAGTTTCCTCAGGGTGCTCCCGTTTCTCCCACAGTCCAAAGCCATGCAGTACAGGTGAATTGGGTAGCTAAATTGTCCGTAGTGTATGTTTGTGAATGAGTGTCTATGGATGTTTCCCAGAGATGGGTTGCAGCTGGAAGGGCATCCGCTGCGTAAAAACATGTGCTGGATAAGTTGGAGGTTCATTCCACTGCAACAACCCCAAATTGATGAAGAGACTAAGCCGAAAAGAAAATGAATGAATGAATAAATAACAGATATTAATCCTAAATGTAACTGGAAAACAAACGTAAAGACACAACTGGAGTGATATGCAAACTTTTGCATAAATAGTAATTTCATTTGAATGAAATTCTATAGACAATTCTATAGAATTGTCTTAGAGTAGACACATGGCAGAGAATTAGGTTTATTAAGTCTTATACCTCCCTGACTCGTCATCCCTCCTTGGTACTGAATTCCAGTATCGTGACAACACTACTTTGTGGTGGTGTTCATGCACATCCTCACAGTAAATTACTAATAGAGTAATTTACGACAGCTTTAAACAGCCAACCAGAATCAAGAATCAGCACTATGCATGTAAAAATTTTAGATTTTAGTTAGATTTTAAGAGTTTATCTTGAGGAAATTCAGTGCCGTTATATACATCTGGCTCTGCCTGTTTGGTTCCCACTAACTGTTCAGAGAAACTGAAGGAATGACAAAGGCATTTTTCAAATTACAACCCTGGCCACTTACTATTTCAGGACACACTAGTCAAACTCTTGTCAACAAGTCTACTTTTTTCTCTCTCTCTCTCTCTCTTTCCTTTTTACTTTCTCTCTGCATTAAAAAGCATGCAGTCTTCAGAAAGTACAGAGGAAAGGAATGACCATAATTGCAGTTTGGGGCAGCAGGGGAGTGCCAGCCTAAGACCTTTAATCTGCACATCTTCATTTGTCTCTCTCTCTCTCTCTCTCTCTCTGGACAGTGTGGTATATTCGGCTCTCATTTAACACAAAATGACAACAGTAATTTTCGTAATGACCAAAAATACCAGTAGCGTGCTGTCTGTTCTCTCACTGTGCTCTCCATGTCCACATACAGTAGCCTGAGATGTATTAATCATTGCAATGCCTTTATAGCAGAGGCTGATACATGAGCCTGCATGTGAGGTCGCGGAAATCTCATATAAAGGCTTTTAAAAGTGAAGAATGTAACTTGTTTCTGGCTAAATGTGACAGACAGTCATGCCTGTACTGTGTAGACTGGTTTATCTGCAGTGTTTCTAATTGAGTGCAACATCCTAGGTGATGTGTTTTTTTTTTCTGTCTTTGTTGTCTCAGTCGCTATTTCTCCCTCTCAGGCAAGCTATTGTGCTTGGATAGGCTTACAAGGCTAGGAAATAGACAGATCACATGCACCAGTGTGCAATAATAATAATAACAATAGTGAAATCATTAAAGCTATGAGGTAACATTACTGGAAACAAGGGCTCTGCGGACAACTTTAATATGGATGAGTTTGCTATGCTTTGTTTTTTCTATGTAGCATACAATTATTTTATATAGACAGTCAAACCTGAGGGTGGCACGGTGGCTCAGTGGTTAGCACTGTCGCCTCACAGCAAGAAGGTCGCTGGTTTGAGTCCCAGCTAGGCCAGTTGGCATTTCTGTGTGGAGTTTACATGTTCTCCCCGTGTTGGCGTGGGTTTCCTCCGAGTGCTCTGGTTTCCCCCACAGTCCAAAGACATGCGCTATAGGTGAACTGAATAGAATGAATTGGCCATAGTGTATGAGTGTGTGTGAATGAGTGTGTGTTTCCCAGGAGTGGGTTGAGACTGGAAGGACATCCGCTGTGTAAAACAAATGCTGGATAAGTTGGTGGTTTATTCCGCTGTGATGACCTCTGAAATAGAGATTAAGTCGAAGGAAAATGAATGAATGAATGAATGAGTCAAACCTGAAACTATTTACACCCCTGGGGTCTGTGCGTGCACCTTGTATTCCTCTTGTTGTGTAGAACAAATGTCCCCACAAGTATAGTATTATCAGTACATTTTCATCTTGTGGGTACATTTTTTTTTGGTCACCATGAGGAGAAAGTCTCATAAGTCATACAGAATGACGTACTTTGAAAATGTAAAATATGTATATT
>CAIGQZ010032580.1:4946326-4991913 GCA_903798205.1 Danio tinwini | reverse complement strand
GAAAGGTCTGTATGTGTGAAAGGGTTAATGGTTACAGGTTTTCAGTCTTGGTTACAGTTTTTTAAATCTTCATTTGTGTTCAACAGAAGTAGAAAGTCGTTGGAACCACTTGAGGGTAATAAACAGGGAGAATATTTTCATTTTTGGGTGAACTATCCCTTTAAGAATGAACCATATTATTTCCATTTTTTAAAAATCCTTTGAAAATATACAAAATTTTAGTTTTTTATACAATGCCTGTCTTTTTCTCATGGCATTGTGCTGCATTAGTGTAAACCAGTTTTCCCATTCAAAAATCATCTAAGCCACTGATTGGTGGATTTTACAGTGACACTATTTTAAGGATAAATTCTCAAATATTAATAAACCAATAACTATGAATTTTGCCTCAATAAAATCTTAATTAGCTGCTTATTAAAAGTTATTAAGGTGGCAGCTGGGTTTAGGTATTAGGTAGGTTTAGGGATGGTGGGTGTAATTTTGCCAAGTAGGATGAAATCCTGGATTAATATCTATGTTAATCTTGGAATGTAATTTTTGTTCAAAAATGTAATCCATATATCCCTACCCCTAAACCCGACCCTAAAACTCTGTTAAATATTCCCAAAAATCAGAGGAGAATAATAGTTGGACAACAATCATGTAGAAGCACATAACATGTAAGCCTAAACTTAACATGAACATATCCCTTTATTCTGATTGGCTGATTGGAATGTTGTTTCAGGATCAACATAGATGTCCTAATTGTTTAGGGATGTGGAATAAGATCATGCAGAATATGTACTTTATAATAAAACCCTAATATCTTAACATTAGGCAGGTAATAAAATAGTAGTTTATAGTGAGAATTGGTACTTAAACTAAAGTGTTACTGTTTTAACTTTACTATCTATTCCAGCCTAAAAGAAACATAATTAACCTATATGAATTAATCCATAAAAATAGGATGTGTCCCTTATAACATTTAACTATTTTACTAAAAATAAAAGTTTCAAAGTATATACCTTACTTTTTACTACGTTTGGCAAACCAATCATTCCTTTTTATTCATATGGGTGGATTAAAATATATTTGGTCAAACACCAATCATGATACAGCGTGCGCTCTGCAATGTCAGTACATCAACCAACCCAGGCTCATTATGGAAACATACCCCAGTATACATTTCTAAAGAGAGCGAAATACATCCCAGGAGATACGTTTATTTGCAGTTTTTCTTTTCATGAATCCACCAGAGGCTGATGTGTATGCTCTTTCAGATCTCAAATTCCTCTCACGAGTGCCATTCGCGTCTGCCATTCACCCATAAATCCACCAGAGGCCGCTTTTGACTGACCGCCTCCTCAAACCCAACTGACAGTGTTTTCAAAACCAATCCAGAAAAAAAGTCCTCCCAGCCACCTGATTTTTACCACATTTTCAGATCTTACCATATTCTCACCCTGTTATTTATTTTATAAACTTTTGTGTTTGTTTTACCTGCTTTCTGAAACCTTTCTTCGCCAGACTTGAACTCTGTCGTCACAGTTGACTCCTCTATGCATCTCAAGTCCACCAACTTACATGGTGAGCTACTGGGCAAACTGGTAACAGCGGAAAAGCCATACACACTGAGGTAAGCGGTCAGCTGGTAGCACAAAAAGAAACAAACCGTCAGCAACATCATACTGCCCCAATACCATTTGTTTTAAAGTCGAAATGCAGGCATACATAGCTCTGGCTACATAATTTGCACTCTCCAGAAATGTATGGAATAATCTGATGGAATGGAGAAATGTGTTGGAATAATAATATGCGTGCCAAAAAAAAATTGTTACTAGACCTTTATGATAATAAAAACATGATTTATTTAGCTAAGGGATCAAAGATTTAAGTATATTAATTCAACCTTGTCCAGACGTTTGACTGGTAGCACATATCAAACTCTTCCTGAGCATGAAAAAGGACACAATGTGCAGAAAACAACAGTCTGACCGCCGCTGTTCACTGATGCACCGTGTATGCGAATGTGCGTGTCTATTCTCTTCTGTCTGTTTACACTTTACAGTCGTCTCTGCTCAAACGCAGCATCAAAGTCGAGGGCAGAGGTCAGGCATATTGTTGGCCATAGAGCGCAATTGTCTTCAAAGGACAAAGATCCCATTGCTGCCTGCTCTTCTTTAAAGCTTGCAATCAGTAAATACAGCAGCCGGCGGGTCACATTTGTGTAAAAAGGGCGCTCTGGTTCTGTCTGTCCCAAGGAGGTGGCACTCAAAAGAGAGGCCATACCTTTGAATAATTAGAGCCTCTGACATCAAAGCCCTGGTTTAGTCTGCTAAATCTCTGCAACACAGACACTAAGCAACAACAACACACACATTAAAAAAAAATAAAAAATAAAAAAATAAAAAAGCATGTCATCGTATTCCGGCCTGTTGTTGTTGTTCTGGATGGCGAAACCCAAAACCATGTCAAACATAATGGAAAATATTTGAGGTCCTCTTTTATTAACCAAGGGCAGCTTTGATGTTTGACGTCTTTATTTATTTTAGAAGAAGAAAGAGAAAGGGGCGACGTGGCGTGTCAACGTCTCTTCTTTTGGAGACTAGAGACCAAAAAGACAAATAATATAAAACAAAACCAGAGCTCCCGCGCTCCATATAATCAATTAAACATCATTATCAGATGAATTTGGCTGTTTTAGCAAAGATCAAAGAGCGGTAGGAAATGATCAAAGTGACAGGGTTTGTTTGAGCCCAAAGCCCCTCACTGCTACTGCAGCTCCTCCTCCTGTGTGATGCTGTCTGACTACGAGCTCCAATCAGCAGACAAAAGAGGAAAAACAGTCAAAGGAGAGGCCGAGACACAGACCCCTCAAAGAGAACACGGCCCTTTCATTCTCTCATTGTGTTTGTCTGTGTCTGTTTATGTGGTTTAGGAGGACAAAACTGTATAATGACATGGGTATGACCTTGGTATTACAATGTTGAGGTGGTTTATGAGGGCATGATTAGTGTCCTCTTAATTCAAAATGCTTGAGACTTTTATTTGAGTATGTTCATGTATTCACTGTAGAAACAAATGCTGGGTTTCACACAATCGATTTGTGTTTGGACCAGTGTTAGGGTAATGCATTACAAGCAGTGTTGGGGAAAGTTACTTTTTAAAGTAGTGCATTACAATATTGTGTTACTCCCTCTAAAAAGTAACTAATTGTGTTACTTAGTTACTTTTTACGGAAAGTAATGCTTTATATTTCTTTTGAGTTACTTTTGTGTTACTTTTCTCTTATCTCTTTCGGGTCTTGCGGGTGGTTTTTCACTTTTTTATAGAGAGGCTCTGCATTTAACAGCCACCCATATAACTTACACCTTCATTTTCCTTTAAGAAAAATGTAGAATAAAATTATATTTTAAGAACCTTAAGGACTTTCTGAGCCCAGAGCTATACATGCTGTATATACCGATTAATGGAAGCATGTAATGTGTTTACTACTTTTAGTGTTATTAGTTAAGTTTATTCACTGTCCATTGACATAAAGACTGCAATAAAGCTTAAGAGTACTAACAAGAAATAATTGATATTAAGGCAAAAACTGATTTTAAACCTTTAAAATGTTTAATAACAAAATGAACAGCAAGAGGATAAAACAATCCTCAAATCAAAATAACTTTTTTGAGCTTTATACATTGAATAAATAACTTCACATGGCCTTAACAAATGTACAAATCATTTCTTAAAAGAGAAACAATTGTAGTCGCTTCTACAGTAGACAGTAGCTATGTTTCCATCAGAGGTGGGTAGAGTATCCAAAATCTATACTCAAGTAAGAGTACAAGTACTTGCGGATATTTTTACTGAAGTAAAAGTAACAATCTTAATAGTTACTCTAGTAAGGGTAAAACAATATCTGATGAAAAACTTACTTGTGTAAGTAGTTACTAGTTACTTTTCATTATATATAGTATATTTCAGTATATAAGTAAAAATGGGTTGGGTTTAGGTTTAGGGTTGGGAATTTGGGATAGGGAATAGATTATACAGGGAATAGAACATACAGTATGTACAGTATAAAAATCATTATGTTTATGGGAAGGCCTTGTATTCCTTACGTTGTGGGGATCAATTGTCCCCACACCTGTAGCAAAACCAGTGAATTTGGTCCCATAAGTACACATGAGGAAAACAGCTCATAAATCAGACAAAATGAAGTATTATGTAAATGTAAAAATGCAGATTGTTTCCTGTGAAGGTTGGGTTTCGGAGTAGTGGGAAAGAATATTCAGTATGTACAGTAGAAACATCCTAACATCTACAGGAAGTCCCCATAAAGATAGTCACACAAGTGTGTTGCTGAATGCTACATACACCCCATTGAAGTGACAACTCTCTTAACGAAACATTCAGTTTTCTTCCGTTAATCAATTTCACATGAAAAGTGAGCGATGAAGCTGAAAGACAGAGGATGCTGATGAACCTCAACAGACACATCTATATTCTTCGGGACCGACCAAAGGAATTTCAAACATCTCCTTTATTGTATACCATGAAAAGTCCACATGGCTCCAATATGACTTCAGAGCCTCAAAGCATAGAGTCAAAGTGTAACATTCCTAACGGCAAGAAGAGAGCCTTAGTACATGTCCTTTACGTCTTGACCCAGAACTGACAGTTCCCTGCTTAGAGGGTACTCTTTCATGGCTTAGAAGACTTGATTCAATTCATATTACTCTTTTATTGAAGTTACTGAGGTGTGTATTCCTTAAAATTCATAAATGATACAACTGTTAACATACAGTAAAGGATACAGTATGATGTAATCATGGCAAAAACCTTTTTTATAGTTTTAAATACCTGAGCTGCAGAAATGGCAAATATCGCTGCTCATGCTATGCATATCATTTAGACGAATACTTTCCTAATAACAAAATAAAAGTAAAATTAAAGCTGCAAGCAGCGATGAAAGGGACCTCACACCCAGGCTTACTGTCGCCTGGTGTCCTTAGGATGACAGAGAACAGTGGACAATAATAACTTAAGCTGATATACATATAAAAAAAACTGAGAAAATCATAAATTTATGCCAAACTTTTCTGTAAGCAGGTGGCGCTATGACTATGACTCAATACTAGCATGTAGATCTCATCAAACCTGTGAATTTTCAGGCAGATCGGACATTGTGGGGCTGAATTATAACAACTTCCTCCTCCATGGCGACACACGGAACTTTGTCAGTCCGCCACGAACACACCCTTCGACAAAAACTCTAGATCTCACAATTTAACATCAAACATGACTTGTTACATGTTACAATGTAAAACATGTCATTTCCTGTTGCCAGCAGGTGGCGCTATAAGTATAACTGGATATTGGCATGTAAAGTGTTCAGGTCAGGACTGTTATCAAACGTGTGGATTTTGAAGCAGATTGGACAGTGCATGCCTGAGTTAGAACAACTTCCTTTTTGTGGGTAAGCATCGAAGTTTGTGAGGCCGGCATTGATACGCCCTATATTCTAGATCTTCGAAATTTAAGATCGGCAAGGCTTTTAGGTGACAATTTCCAATTTTGGTGATGATCTGATAAAATCTCTAGGAGGAGTTTGTTAAAATACAATTCCAGTAAATGGCAAAAATGGAAAAATATCTGACTTCCTGTTGGGTTTGAGATTTCGCTCCAGGTATTGGCATGATTGATGTGTGTGCTAATTTCCGTACGTGAAGTTAGCTCAGTGACCACTCCATCAAAAGTGCATAGGTGGTGCTGTCGAGCCGTTTTGCCACACCCACTTCCAAAACCTATAACAAACGTAAATTTTTGCCACTTCAAGTTTCGTGAGTTTCCGAGCATGTTTAGACCCTTAAAAATGTGATTCATTCTAGAAAAGAAACAGAATTACACACTGTAGGTGCTCGGCCCCTAATGACAATGTCAAGAAAACACCATTTAAGAAAGCGTCCAATAATAGCGAAGTGTATATGTGTTGCATAAACTCTAAAATTCACCACTACATTTAACAACAGACACAACACTATAAGATTCCAGATACAAAAGAATTGTATGCCTGCATCAGAATGGACTGAATCCGATGGATGCTATGCTATGCCATGATTCCACGTGAGAGAATTCATGAATGAGAGTGAAGCGACGCAACTAAAGTGGGTTGGTCACATGATATTGACAAATGGCATTATAGTAAGTCTGAGCTACTTTCATACTACTCGCATTCATACTGTATAGAACTTACTTTTCTAATGACCATGTAGCAAACTTAGTACCTACTCGAGTAGTAGGTGATTTCAGTTGACTTTACACATAAAACATTCAAATATACACTGCAGACCACCTTTGTATGATTGTTGTGATTGTATTCCCTGCTTTCTTAGTATATCAGTAGTGCTGAAACATTCAAAAATTGGTTAATAAATACAGCAGAGCTTGTGTAGAAACATTCACATAACTGCAAAGCGCGTGTTTTGTTGATACTTAAAATATGTTCTGTGATGCAGGAGTGTGGCATCTCTTATATATTTTTTTCTTGGAGAACTTGTACTGAGCAAAATATTAAACATTCTTTAGATATTATTTTGAAAGTATAGCACTAATTCCTGACAACATGATCACAAGAAAATGAGATCTAAACTATACCCATTTCATACATGTCTTTCTTTCTTTTGAATGTATAAAACTCACTTTAACATTAGGTCACAACAGGTTAACTTACTGAAACAGCTTGATTATCCTGTGATCCATGTAAAATAAAGTCACTCTTATTCCGTAAGCACACGCAATTGGAAAACAAATTTAGAGGCTTTGATGCACTTCAGCTGAGATGTTTTGCACTGATGTCCAATAGCACATTCCAGCTATCAAAGGCACGGACCACAGGCCTTTTCAAGCTTGTGTTTTTTGCCACTTGAAACTCTAAATGCTTGGCAACGGCATTAAAAAAGGCCTTCTTCAGTTTGCTGGCAGCAAGGAAAAAGTTTGCATTGAAGTTATGTTTGATCAAGGGTGTGGGTGAGTGGAGGAGCGTCTGAATGGGAGCTACAGGGTGGTCAGTCAAATGTGCCAGCCTCATAGTATGTTTTAACATCCTTCAGCATGCTTAAGACTTCCAGCTTTCACTGGACCTTGACACTGAAGTGGATGTTAAGATGAGGGTATGATCTGGCCCTTGGCTGCAGGTTGTTTTGAGACTTGCTAACTGGCTTCCCATGTTTTATGTGAAGCTCACAAAGATGCTCATCTGGTTTCTTTGAAGTTTTGCTGTTTGCTATGACATTATGAGGATATTACAACATATCCCTGCTGAACAATCTAATGTTGCTAAGGTATGTTTTGCATGCTGTGACCAGTGTGTGATGTAGGACACTGTTTTACTGGTCCAGAGCAGCTTTGGGTCATGACCTGAAAGACCAAGATCTCAGATTTGGACCCTTTTTACATGTCTTTGTTTCTCAGAAGCAAATATTGTCATGTTTGCATTCCAGCTATCTCAAATAAAGAGTAAAGCTGAAATAAAAGAAAAGCTTTACTGTAGTGCTTTCACCACTTTTAGAATAGTAAAAAAAAATGTGTGAGATATCTGACAACGGCTGCCAGAAGAGAGAGCAATATCAAGTTTACTTTCCTGCCCATAGACAATGCATTACAAACACCTTAAATAAGAGTTAACTAGTAATTTAGTAAGTTGATGCAAAGAGTCTTGTGAGAAGGGTCTATGAACGGCTTAAATGGGTTTCCTTCACAGGGTAGCAGGGCACCCACTTAGAGGTGAGAAGCTCTGTAACCCCAGAGGAGCTCAGAGTAGAGCCACTGCTCCTCCAAGCCAGGTAAGGTGCCTCAGGCATCACCTGGGGAGGGGTTTTAGGCTTGTCCCACTGGAAGGAGGCCCAGGAGAAGATTCATGACATGCTAGAGGGACTCTTGGCTTGCCTGGGAATTTCTTGGGATCACCCTTGGGAAGTGTCTGGGGAGAGGGAAGTCTGAGGTTCTCTGCAGAGACTCGAGCCAACCGTGGATAAGAGTTTAACATGGATGGATTCAATGATGATATACAGCTTGGGAAGCATTATTGCTTGTAGACCAGTTACACCAGCTCCGGTTTGCTCAAAAATAGCATGACTGTATCAGTTCAACAGCTAGATCAGCAATTAAACACCTCTTAGCCATCATAAAACATCTTGAGCAACATAGACATCATGCTGGTTTTGGCATGGAGGATCAGCATAGATTGGAAATGAGTAATTTTAGTTACATTTCAAAAAAATATATATCTATAAAGATATATTTCACTTAGTGAAGTTTATTTATAAACTAATTTCAAGAGAATCATGTGCTTATAATTGGCTGCAGCCGGTCCTCCATTATTCAATTTATGATTCACTAATCAGCCCCTATAAATACCCTAAGTTCCATATAACAGCCATCTTCGTTTTGAAGAATCCCCCTTCCATTTCTACTCCTCCTCCTTTCCTAGATGGGTGGCATGGTGGCCCAGTGGTTAGCACTGTTGCCTCACAGCAAGAACGTCACTGGTTCTAGTTCTTACCAGCCAACGTTTCTGTGCGGCGTTTACACGTTCACCTTGTGCTCATGTCGGTTTTTCCCGGCTTTCCTCCCACCGTCCAAAAACATGCAACTTAGGTTAATTGACTAATCCAAATCAGCACCATAGACATGCTCCTAGCAAGTAGTTATCTCTTAAGAGCAATCACTATCTGTCCATTAGCTACTACAGCAGGAAAGTTCTCGAGATCTACCTAAGCTCAAACTCCCCTCTCGCCTTGCAAATGAAGAGGGAGCTATATTAACAGGAGAGATTTATAATTAATAAAGTTTTTTTTTTTCCTGGGGTCCTTATGCAAAGTTATGTTATGACTAGAAAACCTTCATGTCAGAAACATTAGTATTAAACTTTGACTTCAGTCATAGCCTTGAAATGAAATCAGATGAAATAAAACACATTACATCTCTCAAAATCTCAGCAGAGGATCATTAAACAACTCCACAAACAGCTTCAGTTATTACTAACCTGGTTGACTTTAAACCTAAAAAAGCCAAGAGAAAGTATGATAAAGGCATTTAGGGTTAATAATGATATAATAATTATCTGTCAGCCCGGTTTAACAATCATATCTGCTGTGCAGTTTCTAAATATATAGTGAAAATGTATTATTGATTATAAAAACCCTGTGATTTAGCAGTATTACTGTAACTAATTATTATGCAGGAAATGAAAGGTTCACAAAACATGTTATGCTAGTACATGCTTAAGACACACACTGACATCAATAATCAACAAATGGATCTCATTACAACAAATGTTATCTCTCTCAAGTAACAGCATTAACAATTTATTTAAGTTCCAGTGAGCTTAAGCTGGGATTTTGTTTGCTTCAGCTAACACAATAAGTACAGTGAGGTTTCTTGTAGTCTTCCTGTGATTCCACACCTTTTTGATGTAATACTCCATCGGTTGCAAATACTATTGTCATTAATATGTGACCTGTCTCTGGATGTTGTTCACATATTCAGTGAAAAGACAAATGTAAATGTCCTTCAAATGGAAATGTTATTCGGTCAGCATGTTCTGGTCCAGAGGTAGTCGAGGACTCACTGTATCTTGGTGCAATGTAAACACATTCGCAGGTCAACATCACTCAAACCACCTCTCTGGGACTGTCAGAAGATGAAAGACACTAGGCTGTGGAGCCCTAGTGGGATTTGTTAACTTTCAAACTGTCCTGCTACTGAAAATTGCTTTCAAAAGAAACCCGACCACTTCAGATTGACTTTGCTTTATGGCCCTCTTCTGCAGACTTATTTAAATAAGCGGGACAGATAGATTGAGAAGTAAGCTAATGTCGCCAAGTAAAAATGCCTGTCCTGGTTGACTGATGATGCAGCCCGTGTGATCAGATGATGTTGATCACATGTTAATGGCAATTAAATGCTGCCATTGCGTAGAAGTCTACTTGGTGCACATTTCAGTGCAATCAGAAGTACACATCATGGTTACAGTGGCTGTGAAGGGGGAATTGTGGGCATCATTGTGAAAACTAAATGAAAAATGGGGAAAATGGTCAGGACTTAATAGACAAGTGTATAAATGGCCATTGTAAGTATGCAAAAGCACAAGTTGTGTGCTGTTTGTAATTTGGTCTTAATACATATGGTTTGAGTTCCCATAACTTACCATGTTTTACAGTGCCCAAATAATTTGTTTACTCAAATGGGTTCACAGTACTTAACAATATTAGTTATTGAACTATATCAGTTTTTTCAAATGGGTAATCTTTTGGGCTTTACAATGTAGCTCAACGCAGTTTTCAACATTTTTGGGCATTATTTGCCTTTATAACTGTTATATTTTTAAATTGGCAGGAAGTGAGGGGAAAGAGATGCAGGAAGAAATTGGAAACATCCTGTTCAAACAGAGGCTCAAAAATGTCTCAAAGTTCTGGTCTGAATACTAGGTCTGTTCATGCGCATTCTTGCTGCATTGCTATTTTGAGGTATCTGTAATAAGACTGTGCCACTGACCAACTGAAACCTGGTCTAAAGTCAATGGAGCAATATTTTAATTTATTTATTGTTATATAAGGAGAGCGACGCAGTGGCGCAGTATGTAGTGCTGTCACCTCACAGCAAGAAGGTCGCTGGTTCGAGCCTCGGCTGGGTCAGTTGGCGTTTCTGTGTGGAGTTTGCATGTTCTCCCTGCATTCGCGTGGGTTTCCTCCGGGTGCTCCGTTTTCCCCCACAGTCCAAAGACATGCGGTACAGGTGAATTGGGTAGGCTAAATTGTCCGTAGTGCATGAGTGTGAATGAGTGCGTATTGATGTTTCCCAGTGATGGGTTGTGGCTGGAAGTGCATCCGCTGTGTAAAAGCATGCTGGATAAGTTGGCGGTTCATTCCGCTGTGGTGACCCTGGATTAATAAAGCGACTAAGCCGAAAAGAAAATGAATGAATGAATGTTATATAAAAAGTGTGTTAGTAATATGCCCCCATAGATGGGTCCACAGCATCCAAAAACTCTGCTTATTACACACACTGGATGTGCAGCAGCACACAAACATAAGAAGATTCATCTGTATAGAAATACTGCTCAGGATTGTCCTGTAGATGGTCTGCTTGCACACTTAAGCCTCACATACTTTCTGTGCTTGGAAATACACTGTAAATACTTAATCTGCCATGGCACAAGCGCAGCTAGCTCTTGAAGGAATGAGAAATGACAGTCACAGTCAATCCACACCAATTACTCATTAATGACCGATATGGTTTGGTGCAGTACAGTACAGTACCCATTTAAACTCATTGTTAGGAGTACTAAAATAGCTAACTGTACCTTACCACTTTTTTGGGACCCTTCAGTAAGGGTACCTAGCACAACAGTACGGTACTAAAGGTTGTAGCTAGACTTGCTGCTAAATGTTGATTTGTTTACAGAGAATCATTACTTGCGCGTGCAATATGCAAGGGGAACGACAACACAGCAATTGCCATATACAGCCAAAACATGACATGGTAATAATAAAATGATAGTGTGTAGCAATAAACTATGGTCTACTAGAGCTCAACCAAAGAAGAACAGGATCTGCTTTATTTCCTCCATTTACGTCATGTCTAAACATGTAAAAAACTCAAGGTGACCAACAAAATTCTCTATATTTATATGTGCACTTGCTGCACATCTACATTAGAAGCATGGCATGTGATATGTGAGCAGCCCATACAAGACCCCAACAAGAATGATCGCAAATGTCTGGTGTACACCAGATATATAAAGTAAGATTAGTGTTGGCAGTGGAAACTAGCCTAATCAGGATAACCGATATCAAACCATACTGTACTGTACTGTACTAAACTGTACCACTCATGAGACACATAAGAGAATAGGGACAACCCTTTTAGACCATGTGCCAGGTAAGTGCACATGTTTAAAAGCCACATACACCAATCGGCCACTTAATTAGGTACACCT
Source organism: Danio tinwini (assembly GCA_903798205.1). Lineage (NCBI taxonomy): Eukaryota > Metazoa > Chordata > Actinopteri > Cypriniformes > Danionidae > Danio > Danio tinwini. The sequence goes on along the minus strand of CAIGQZ010032580.1, from coordinate 4,979,942 downwards.
GTCCAACTGCTTCTAATCAAAAAAAATGTTAATCAGCCAATCACATGGCATAAACCTAATGCATTTAGGCATGTAGACATGATCAAGATGATCTGCTGCAGTTTAAACAAAGCACAAGACGTTGAATCTTGAGGCAGATGGGCTACAGCAGCAGAAGACCACACTGGGTGCCACTCCTGTCAGCTAAGAACAGGAAACTGAGGCTACAATTCGCACAGGCTCACCAAAATTGGACAGAAGATTGGAAAACGTTACCTGGTCTGATGAGTTTGCTGCCACATTTGGGTGGTAGGGTCAGAATTTGACAGTTCAGGCTGGTGGTAGGTAGTGTAATGGTGTAATGGTGTGAGGGATATTTTGTTGGCAAACTTTGGGCCTATTAGTACTAATTGAGCATCGTCAGGATCATTAGGACCAATTGAGTCCACAGCCTACCTGAGTCTTGTTGCTGACCAAGTCCATCCCTTTATGACCACAGTGTACCCATCTTCTTATGGCTACCTCCAGTAGGATAACGCACCATGTCATAAAGCGCAAATCATCTCAGACTGGTTACTTGAACATGACAGTGAATTCACTGTACTGAAAGGGCCTCCACAGTCAATCCAATAGAGCACCTTTGGGATGTGGTGGAACGGGAGATTCGCATCATGGATGTGCAGCATCTGCACGATGCTATCATGTCAATATGGACCAAAATCTCTGAGGAACATTTCCAGTACCTTGTTGAATCTATGCCATAAAGGATTAAGGCAGTTATGAAGGCAAAAGAGGGTCCAACCCAGTACTAGTAAGGTTTACCTAATAAAGTGGCAGATGAGTGTACATTTAGAGGCATCTGTTTGAATACTGGGAATTGGTCCTGTTGCATTTTCAAACAATAGCACTGCATGCTTAAAATGCATTGATCAGGCTTTTCATCAGCAGTTTCGTTTCAGGAGTTTTCATTCTTGCACAGAGCAGGTCTTCATTTGTAAACTGCATTCTGGGAGTTTTTTAAACCAGAGAAAGAGATAGAGCTTAAATTGTAGGCAATTGCACAATCTTTCTATTCATGTCGTTCACAGTTTGAGCAGAACACGACCCCCCCCCCCCCCCCCCCCCCACCCAAAAAAAAAAACAATATTACAATGTTCGCTCTGTGCCATAGCCTGATAAAATGTTTAGTTTTTTTTTTTTTTTTTTGGAGAGAGGCTTTGACCTGTTTCTCTTCTCATATAAAAACAAAAGCAGAGTGTGTGCTGACAGCTGCAGCTCCTGCTCCCCATCGAGAGCTGACGGAAAGCTTTGAAGAACTTGACCTTCTCGAACAATAAAACGCCACCATCAAACGCTCTTCTGAGACAGGCCACTGACCCCGAGAACCAAATGCCTGCTGGAGAGTTCAGCGTCTGTGAGTGTGTTTGTGTGTGGCTTGCATTCAAGCTCACTGTATCTTCAGTTGTATTGGTGAGTTGGGAGGTCAAGTAAACTTGTAAATCTATAATGACAGATGCTCCATCTTCAATATATTGATTTATATCTTCAATATACAAAACTTTAAGCACATTTTTAACAAGGAAAATTTGTTTTTTAAAGTGAACATTTATTCTCCTTCGGCTTAGTCCCTTATTTATCAGGGGTTGCCACAGTGGAATGAACCTCCAACTATTCCGGCATATGTTTTACACAGCTGATGCCCTTCCAGCCGCAACCCAGTACTGAGGAACACCCATACACTTTCACATTCACACATGCAATCATACACTTTGGCCTATGATCCAGCGACCTTCTTGCTCTGAGGGAACAGTGCTAATCATTGAGCACTGTTGAACGTTATGATGAGTACCAGATTGAGCACTGTTGAACCTTTCAAACAGTTTTCAGGACAATATAAGATATGAGATAAGCGAACACCTTCTTTACATAAATTCTCAAATTATTTGCCACCATTGAAATTTGAATTCTTTTTCAACTATTTTTCAAGTGACATTTAACAGAGCAAGGATTTTTTTATTTACAGTATTTCCTATAATTTTTTTTCTCGATTGGCTCTGGAACAAACCGCTCGAGTTCAATGACTTGCATAATTAATCTAACTTGCCTAGGTAACCAAATCAACCTAGTAATACTAGTATCTAGGAAAATTTCTAGTAAAATATTACGTACTGACATCATGGCAAAGACAAAATAAATTAGTTATTAAAACTGCTATATTTACAAAGTGTGTTGGAAAACATTAAACACTCTAGCTTATTCCCTGCTTTATGAGGGGTCGCCACAGTGGAATGATCCACTCTTTAAGCTGTGGTCACACTGCACACTTCTCCCCATAGACTTCCATTCATACTCATGCGAATGCCTCAGTCTGGAAACGCAATTTCGTGCGTCAAGTTTCGCAGGTCGCTGCGTTGCGAAGTTGAAATTGCATCGATTGACTGCATGAGACCAATTGAGGATCAAAACATGACCTCTCTGGACAGAAATTTTAAATATGGACCGATCACTCGCTTTTTTAAATGTCTAACCATCTTGTTTAATTCCACCCCTTTTGGCAGCGCCGCACGACAGAATTTCGCACACACAAACTCTAGTGTGACTGCGGCATTACTCTGGTAATTGTTTTCAGCTTTTCAGTAATTTAATACTAACTTTAGTTTTTTTTAGATTTTGGACTTTTGTGTATAAATATTGTGAATAATGGGAGATAAAAATGAATTTGCTGAATAAACTCTGAAGTAGCTTGGTTGCCCTGTTCAATATTGGTTGCTAGGTTACCAATACTACAATTAGCTGCTCTAACAACTTGACAGAAATGCACCTAATTGATAACTGGGATTTTTTATTTTTTTTATTTAGCAAACTTTGAAAATATTCGCTGGTAGTCTTTTGACAACCCAGGCTTATTCTGGATACGTACCCCTATATGCATTTCTGGAGAGCACCAAATACGTTCGAGGAGATGTTTTTTTGCGATTTTTGTTTTCACAAATCCATCAGAGGTTACTGTGTACACTTTTTGAGATCTCAAAAATTTCTCGCGAGGGCCATTGGCCGCTGTTGACTGACTGACCGATCAACTGACCCACCCTCCTTGTTCCCTAAACCCAACCGATAGTGTTTTCAAAAGCACTGTTTGACCCGCCCACCCACTTCCCTAAACCCAAGCGAAATGAAAACCCCTCGCTGATTTCAGATTTGACCACATTCTTACCCTGTTATTCACTTGATTATTTAATTTTTTGGCTTTTGTTTTTGTCTTACTTGCTTTCTGAAACCGTTCTTCACCGGACTCAAACCCCGCCATCGTGGTCAACTTCGCTCCATGTCACAAGTCTGTTGACGTACATGGCGAGTCACTGGACAAACTGGGAACAGCAGAAAGCTGTTAAGCATCATACTGCCTCGTAGTGTTAGTTTCAAAGACGAAATGCATCCATACATTTCTCTGGCTGCATAATTCACGATTTCCAGAGATGTATATAGGGCTACATTTTCATAATGAGCCTATTTTGTCTTTTGAGGCAGTTTGAACTCATTAAAGCACGTCAAAAGCCTTTTGACTGCCCCTAAAATACTATAAATATAAACACCTAAATCTATTAAACTCTGATCTGAATGTTTGCTGCAACTTTAGTCTGATTCAGAGAAAATTATTTAATTTGACACAAAGCATTGGTGTAGTTATCGTTTTGCGTCTATACGGTAAAATGTAACGTAATGTCATCTTTAAATTGGAATTTTAGCCAGGTGGCTTGGCTCATTCGCTGTGGCACATGTTGATTTCTGCTCTCGACTCATAGAAACGCGTTGACAGTATACATTTGAGGTCAGGGACGGGTCAGAGGTCAAGCTCCTGCTGCTGACATGAAAGCCGCTCTAAGCGCACCTTTCTTTGTCTCTGTCGTTCGCTTCTGAGAACAGCTGGATCTTCACAATCTGGGGCTCATCGGGACAAAACAAAAGCCATGTGTTAATTACCTTTGAAGGTGTAATGATTTCAGGGCCAGGAAGATCCTTCATCTGGTTTCGGATGTAGGACCACGAGGAGGCCGTGCTTTCATGTCTGGTTACAGTTTGACTTCTTTTATACCTGCCTGATGTGCACATTGCCTGTGGGAAAATCCTTCTGCACCAAAGCATGTTCACATTATATTTATGGCTAACAGGAAAGGTTTTTCCCCCTCCCTTATCAGTCAATATATTGCATAAACAATATAGTACAAAGTGCATGGCGAACACACACTTTTCATCACCCTGTATTAATGTGCATTGATGGAAACACCAAATTTTGAACAAAAAAATCCCATAATTTGAATAAAAATGCCTGTCTCTTTTTTACTTACCTTGTTTACTGTTGATTACAAGGTTACCAATACTACAATCAGCTAACCACTGGAGGAAAATGCACCTAATTCAGACGTGAATTGAAAATATTTGCTTTACATTTGCTTTGAGATGGAAACCTGGCTAATCACATGTTCATTCTGTATGCAGAGGAGGTAGTCTTTTGAGACAGTTTGAACACATTCAACCACTTGAGAGTTTTCATTTCAAAACAGTTTTGACTGCCTCTGATCAAAAATTGAGATCCTGTTAACGCTTGCATTTTAGCTTTGTCTATTTTGATAGGATCAACAAATCTTCATATTAATACCAGGCAAATATCAGAGGGATAAATACCTGAATACAGTGCAACATTTAATGCAATGTAAATATATATTTGAATTACCTTAAAAACTTTCATCAAAGTTGTTCTAAAACTATTGAACTATTGATTCTTGTCCAATTTTGAGAAGCTTTTTGGATCCTCTTCAAATGTTGATTACTGTATACAAGCCAGACATAGTACTTACATTGTGCAACTATAGGAAGAGTCACATACTAGATGCATACAAAAATCATATTGATACATTCACTAAATTTACATGCCATAATCTATTAGCATTTAGACTGATGGCTCCAACCCATTACAAAAGTAAACACCAATCTTATAGTTTAAATTGAGTTAATTTTTGATTAAGGTGTTTTAGGCCCTTTCTAATCAAATCAAGAGGACTTCTAAGGACTCAATTAAAGTGAAAACTGGAACTGGACAGTTTTATGCGAGTTCTGTTCAGTCTAAAATTTCGGGGGGAAAAAGAGCTGTGAGAATCTATATTCCAAGAATCAGCACCTCGAAGTCTGAGGCCATGGTGCTCCACTGGAAAAAAAGGTGGTTTGCCATCTCCAGGTTGAAAGAAAAAAAGGTGGTTTGCCATCTCCAGGTTGGAGGAATGTCCTTACCCCAGGTGGAGAAGTTTAAGTATCTTGGGGTTTTGTTCACGGGTCTGGCACAGATGGAACGTGATATTGACAGGTGGATCCGTGCAGCGGCAACAGTAAGAAGGAACTGAGCCAAAAGCAAAGCTCTCGATTTACCGGTCAATCTACGTTCCTACTCTCACCTATTGTCATGAGCTTTGGGTCATGACCAAAAGGACGAGATCTCGGATACAAGTGGCCGAAATGAGTTTTCTTCACAGGGTGGCAGGGCGCACCCTTATAGACAGGGTGAGGAGCTCGAAGTAGAGCTGCTGCTCATCCACATTGAGAGAAGTTATCTGATGTGGCTCGGGCATCTGTTTCGGATACCTCCTGGAGGCCTCATAAGGGAGATGTTCCAGGTATGTCCCACCCTGACGGGGCCTCAGGGAAGACCCAGGACACACTGGCCTGGGAACACCTTAGCATCCCTGGAGGAGCTGCAGGAAGTGTCCTGGGAGAGGGACGTCTGGGGTTCTCTCCCAAAACTGCTGACCAAAATTCAATGACTTCCCAGGGTCTAAGGAAAACATTATTTTGATGTCCAGTATGTTGATATTTGGTTGATGTTAGGTTGTGTTGGAAAGTGACCAAAATCCAATGTCCAGCTAACATCTTGAACAAATGTTATACTGATGTCAAATACTGACATGTATTTGTCAGGTATGATGATCAAAATCCAATGTCTGATTGACGCCATAGTGGTAACGTCCACACAACATCAAGTTGTAGCATAATTGGACATTGATATTTGATTGTTTTTAGGTTGTGTTGGAAAGTGACCAAAATCCAATGCCTGTCCAACTTTGGACAGTGACGTCGGTCTGACGTTGGGTTCTGACATCAACCCGATTTTCATTTCCACTAAAAATGCCACGTCCCCATGACATTGTGGTACATCATCAATCTGACATCATGCAGATGTCCCGTACCTGCTCAATTTTTTCCCATAAGAAAAATCTGTGAATTTGTGAGTCTCCACTAGCTTTGTGTTCAATGCAATTGTGATCTACATTAAATTATATATATATATATATTCTTCATTTTCTTTTCAGCTTAGTCCCTTAAATAATCAGGGGTCACCACAGCGGAATGAACCACCAACTTATCCACCATATGTTTTACGCAGCGGATGCTCTTCCAGCTGCAACCCATTACTGGGAAACATTCATACACACTCATTCACACACATACACTACAGACAATTTAGCTTACCCAATCTACCTATACCGAATGTCTTTGGACTTGTGGGGGAAACCGGAGCACCCGGAGGGAACTCACGGGAACACGGGGAAAACATGCAGACACAGAAATGCCAACTGACCCAGCCGAGGCTCAAACCAGTGACCTTCTTGCTGTGAGGCGATTGTGCTACCCACTGCGCCACCGCGTCACTATTAAACATATAAATATAAAAGACATCTCATTAGTGATTTTTGACTCGTATGACAATGTAGGGAATATGAGAAAATACAAAATTGTACCACTCCAAACAGATGATTGTGTAAAATACCTCAGAGGATTTTGGTGGAGCAATGCCATGAGATTGCTAATGAACAAAGCTAAGAGCTCAGACGTGCATGTTATACCAAGGACAAAAGCATAGATGCTTATTCCAGGAACCTAAAAGCACATTCCCAGAGCTGGAAACATGGACGGAAAGTAATCAGGCTGTGGAATGATGTCATCTTGATGAAAGACACATCATCAGAGAGCTGGTTGGCTCTGGCAGTGTTTGGCGCAAACTGAGCTTCATCATATTAGAGCACAACATCAAAGCAGGTGCCAGGCTCCTAGAAAGGCCTGAAACGTGCCAGCTGCATTATGACTGTGACATCTGACTGGCACGGGACAATGTGCTGCAGAGTTATGAAGACATGCTAATGCTGTGAATTTGCTGGATTGAGACAAACGTTCAGAAATTTCACATGGAGAATTAAAAAGGACTATTCAGAAGGGAAAAAATAAAGAGTTTCAATTTACACTACGTGCAAATAGCCCCATCTTTTAGGCAAAAGCTATTTGAATATTATGAGCCCCAGACAACATTGTTTCCTTCAACTTATGTAAATACTCAGAATGTAAAATCCTGGTGAAAAAAACAGGCCAATCAGTATAAAACACATACTATAATATCACACATATAGGATCATTAATATGCACGTGTTTGATTGTACACAATGTTGCTAAGTGAGATTACAAAAATTATAAACAATGATATGTATTATTATTATAAAGTTGGCATGAAATCAAAATTGACTTTCCTCTTTTTTATATGTATATAGTAGTGCTTATTATAAATGAGGTATCTGTGCATTACATTATTTTATTAAAATTATCTGCCCTCATAATCTTTAATCCAATACCATAACCTTCCTTCACCCCTCAAAACGACTTTCCTTCCCTTTTGGTCACATGGAACACCTTTAGGGCGGGCTATTTTTTTCTGCTCTGTCTTTCAAACAAATATGATATGAGTCTGTCAGTAAAATTGAGCTCCTCGTCAGCATCGGGGCATCTAAAAACATTCTGGGGTTGAAAAAAACACTAGAGGGTTCTGATGGTGATTCTGGTGGACAGTAAACCTCCTCAACTGTGCAAACTGGCATTTAAATCTACCTTCCTTTTGTTAGCAATGCCAACCAGCCAATGGAATTCCAAAGGATGAAATCATGCACAACCCTATGCTTTTATTTCATTTCAGAAAACATTTTAAGTGGATGTCACCCTAAGAAAAAAAAAGTCAATCGTATCTTCAAGAAGGGGGACCGGAGGGTGTGCTCCAATTATAGGGGGATCACACTCCTGGGAAAAGTCTAGGCCAGTGTACTGAAGAGGAGGATCCGGCCAATGGTTGAACCTAGGATCTAGGAGGAACAGTGTGGAACGTGAGATTGACAGGCGAATTGGTGCAGCGGCAACAGTAATGCGGTCAATGTACCCGTACGTTGTGGTAAAGAAGGAGCTGAGCCGAAAGGCAAAGCTTTCGATTTACCGGTCAATCTACATTCCTACTCTCACCTATAGTCATGAGCTTTGGGTCATGACCGAAAGGACAAAATCTCGGATATTAGCAGCCGAAATGAGTTTCCTTCGAAGGGTGGCAGGGCGCACTCTTATGGATAGGGTGAGGAGCTCTGACACTCGGGAGGAGCTCGGAGTAGAGCCGCTGCTCCTCCACATCGAGAGAAGTCAGCTGAGGTGGCTCGAGCATCTGTTTCGGGTGCCTCCTGGACGCCTACCTAGGGAGGTGTTTCAGGCATGTCCCACTGGGAGGAGGCCTTGGGGAAGACCCAGAACACGCTGGAGGGACTATGTCTCCTGGCTGGCCTGGGAATGCCTCGGGATCCCCGGGAGGAGCTAGAGGAAGTGTCTGGGGAGAGGGAAGTCTGGGGTTCTCTCCTAAGACTGCAACCCCCCAGACCCAGCCCTGGAAAAGAATGAATTTATCGTATCTTTCATTTTATGCTGACTTTAAGTTTATAAACACTTGGATTATACTATGTATGTGAAACTCTCATTTTGAAAACAGGAGAGGCTTTAAGCAAGAGTAAAGGAGCAGTTCTTTGAAGCAGGTAGTTATGCATGACAACAGAGTGTTTACAGCTTATCCAAATGCAAAATGAGGGCACGTTATTTAATGCGGCAACAAATGTGTAGACTGTCAGTCAGACCAGGTTTTCCACCCAATCAAACACCATGAGCACCCTCACATGAATTCTAATCACCTGACATTCATCAACGTCATCATCATTGCACTACAAATACCCCTCAAACCGCGGTCATAAAGCACTTTTCAGCCCATAGACTTCCGTTAATATGCTACGAATGCGACAAGTTTTGCCGTTCGCTACATTGCAAAGTTCATTGGTGAACTTTGACCTGTGAATTCAGATCATATGAGACCAATCGAAGATCAAAACATGACGTCTGTACAGAAATGTGAAATTTAAACGAATCGCTGGCTTGTTTAATGTCTAAACATCTTATTTTATTTCACCCCTTTTACAGTGCTGTACTACAGAATTTCACATGCTCAAACTGCAGCATCACTCAGTTCACAAGCGTCCGAGTTCATCGCTAGCACCAGGAAAGTCTGAACTCCTAGTACATGGTCAGTGTCAATTCTCTAGCTCTAGTACTTACCTTTCTTGTCTTCTGTGATCTCCAGTGTCTTCTGTGTCTCTCTTAGTGTAATCACCCTGTTCGTCATCCGTGGTTTCTGTTCGCAGACACATCTCTGCAAAGACAATATGACCAGTTCATGTTCTACATCTGCGTGCATCTGGATATACTTCACCTGCATACTCACCTGCTTATATACCTGCCATCCTTTTCAATAAACTGTTTACATCACCTTACCTTAGTCCCGTCCTTTCTGTGACATAGACTGAATGTGTTTAATGTATCATGTCATTTCACTTTTCCTGTCATTTTTTTTTTAGTTAAGGGACAGCGATGACTTCAAAAACGCATCTGTTTATGCAAAGGTTGAGGTTAATTCCTGCCTGTGTTTTTACAAATCTTCAAAATATAGTCAAAACCAATCAAATCAGATAAGGGACAATTTAAAAGGTTGAAATTGGATCTGTAGACTCATTTCTGGAGATTGTTTGCCCTTACCTAAGCTACATTTAGATATCAATGAACAATTTATCACATTGTATTAAAGCGTTTATGGTACAATCTGCTCACCAATTGTAGGTCATCCACTTAAGAGTCTTTATGTCTCTGCTTATAATAATTTGGTAAGATTGGCTATAATAACATTTCTGATGCTAATCATGGCTTGCATAATGAGTTTGTACCTCCGGTTTGATAGAAATATATCAGGATTTAACAAAGTTAAGATGAAGCACCCACATAGCAAAATTTCACTGGCCCAGCTCTAGCCCACACAAACAGGTTTTGCTTGGCCCACATGGCGCAGTGAATTACGGTACATGACTGGACCAAGTCTGGCTTCCAGACAAGGGCCAAACATGGACAATTACTGGGTCAAGTCTCAGCTAAGTTAATAACTTATAACTGGGCCTGAAATGGGCCAGATAGGTTGGTGTGTCACAATTGCTATGAAATTAATAAACCCATAAAGCATTGTGCTAGGCACACTATGGGCGTGCTTTTTCTCAAAGCGACCTGATTGGTAGATTTTTTTTCCTTACTCAAAAATAATTTTAATGTATTTTAAATGTGGGTTAAGACAGGCCAAACTTACATGGCCCATATATAATTTTTTAACATCTGAGCCAAATACTATATTTTGAATCTGGCCCACATCTTGTGTGCCGCCTTAAAGACGGTGTCACCTCTGCCAAACCAAGGCCATATTTGGCCCACATGCTGTATGCCAGTGCCGGAAGTATGCCTGCTGTGCCAGCTTTATGTCAAATCTGGGCCAGAATTCTTTGCTACCTGGGCAGTCTTTTGTCCAATCCAATCCTATAGTTAAATAAGTAACTTAATAAAAAAGGAAGAGTATTGAAAATATGGTTTAGTTGGATAAGTGCAATAAGGTATAATAATGTTCAAGGAAGTGTAATGTATAATGTGTTTGGTGAAGTGCTTGTTGGATTGGTGTATACCTGTTGATTGTTGTACACACAGGCACTGTTACGGAAGAAAAAAACCTGTCTGGCAAAGTCATAGCATATCACCACTGCTTTTTACAGTGTCTGAAATCACCTTTTCTTATTCCATTTTTCTCTTAACATTTGATACAAAAACATAATGCCAAACTGAGCCAAACATGCCTAAAATACAAATCCCCCACAAAACACCTGAACCTCATTATGCAAACATTGTCTATCACTGTTAACATTAAGCATCATTAACTTGTTTTTACACTCTTCACAAACTCGAGTGTACAACGACACTCTTTTGCATTTTCCTTTTTAGTATTGTTTGCTATTTGCATTATAGTAATTAGCATCTAATTTTTGCCGTTACTTTACACAGAATCTTCCAGAGAAATTCTATAAAGTGTTTGCTTATGCAAAAAAAATTGCTGATGAAGTTTCTGTGTGCTTGTCAAGAGCTTTGGTAGTTTAGTTTTAGTTTTATTTGTGAGTGTTCTGGGAGGTTTTCAGGTGGCTGCTTTAATAATGCCCCAACAAACTTTCTGTAAAAGTTTGATTTAGAAATTTTGAAATTATCAAGTGGTATTTGAAGCAAAGTTCACAGCTAATATTAAAGGTGCAGTATGAAAGGTTTTGACTTTTCTAAAGCATAAAAATAGCATAGTATGTTTGCAGATATTTAAGAAACATGCTAAGTTAACATATATTTGTTTATCTGAAAAATGATGCTAAAGTCAGTTATTCTGCTTTAAAATGTGCGTGTCGGAATGTCTGTCTTTGTTTTGGTCCCTTTAATCCACCCAACGCCACTTTAGCCAATTATATTTTAACACCTCATCTTGGTGGAAAACAATGTATTTCATTGATGAAGGCTGTCAAAGCATGCGTCCCTGACCAAAATTGCAACCTCTGGTGGACAGTAGCAGTTTCCAAAATGAGATGCAGATTCAGAGTTCCATGTGAGGTGGCTATTTATTAGCAAATAATATAATTATTACAAACAAACATTAGCTAAGCAGGTTACATTGCAACCCTGTGTCCTAACAACACGCTATTGTGACAAGATTTGCAGTGATAAGCAATTTGTCAATTTTGCTGCACCAGATGCAACATGAATTGAATTTTATTTGACAGATTTAGACAAACTGTGCAAAATACAAGTATCCCATACATTTTGAAATAAAACCATAGAGGATAAAAACACAATTAAGCCCTTAAAATTTAAGCCCTTTTTGACAGAAACATTTAAATACCAGAGCCATTCGGAAGCACAGAATAGTGAACTCAATGCACTCCAATGAAATGGTAAGGTTTACAGTCTAATTAATACATATTAAACCTCCTAAACATTATTAATGTGTATGCTGAACCACTGATATTTGTTGTCATAGTTCTAATTTTCAAATGGTTTATTTTATTTTCAAGATCTGGGTAAGCTATCTGCTGCTTTTAGTTAGCACAGGGACAGTGTAAGCTCGATTGTTAGGCATGCTTGCTCCTGTTGGTGTCGTCAATCTGGCAACCTGTGCTTGCCTGGAGTTGCCAGAGGAGGAGCCGAGTGAAAAAGTGTTTCGAACCAGAGGTGCAATACCTAGTTCAACCACTGGGTGTCAAACTTACATACGACACAACACAAGACGTGTTCACAACGCTTTAATCATTCATTCATTCATTTTCTTATCGGGTTAGTCCCTTTATTAATCAGGGGTCGCCCCAGCGGAATGAACCGCCAACGAATCCGGCATATGTTTTACACAGCTGCAACCCATCACTGGGAAACACCCATACACTCTCATTCACTGGGAAACACACAAACACTCATACACTACGGACGGGGTAATTTAGCTTACCCAATTCATCCATAGCGCATGTCTTTGGACTTGTGGGGAGACCGAAGCAGCTAGAGGAAACCCACGCCAACATGGGGAGACCATGCAAACTCCAAACAGAAATGCCAACTGATCCAGCTGAGGCTCAAACCAGCGACCTTCTTGCTGTGAGGCGACATCGCTACCGGCTGAGCCACCACGCTACCAGCAACGCAATGCTTTAATATGTTTCAGCAAATATGGATTTACTTCAATATTACAAAATAGCAGAGACACATATATAGATAATTGTCACGGCAAGAAGGTTGCTGGTTCGAGTCTCGGCTGGGTCAGTTGGCATTTCTGTGTGGAGTTTGCATGTTCTCCCCGTGTTCACGTGGGTTTCCTCTGGGTGAGAGGGTCAGTCCAAAGACATGTGGTACAGGAATTGAGTATGCTAAGATTGACCGTAGTGTATGAGTGTGTGTGAATGAGTGTGGATGTTTCCCAGTGATGGGTTGCGGCTGGAGGGGCAATCGCTGCGTAAAACATATGCTGGTTCAGATGGTGGTTCATTCCACTGTGGCGACCCCAGATTAAAAAAAGGGACTAAGCTGAAAAGAAAATGAATGAATGTAAACATAGCGATAGATATATGTGACATGACATAATCAGTGGAGATTATTAGTTGATAAGTGCTTTTCCTTCCCAAGCTTACACATCAGTAATGGCCGAAGTCTTTCAGATGAGAGTGACAGATAAGTGGATGAAGCCAAACTACCCTTCTGAAGCTAGTATTTGCTTTCCACCCTCTTCTTATTTCTACCTACGAAAGAACTCGAGATTGGTGCTTCTGTTGGGCTTCAGCCGAGTCCGTATTTGAAGGGACCCACAGCACTTCACGCAGGCCAACCAAAACACTTTTCATTGGAAACTACAGAGGAGCGCCGAACTGGTTTTGCGAGCGGCACAGGAGCACATTTGATGTGGTTTTACTTAGATATGTCCGAAAATAAGAGGCTTCTGCAAAACATTACTAATACAAACAGACAAATGGTTAAATAAAAACAGGATTTGATCTGCTGCTTTAAAGATTCCTCCGCCTGTTTATCCACCGTCAGACGTAGATCAACCGAGTGCGATTCCGTTTCTAAACAGCCACATCCACACAAACAAATTATCCAATATAATCCATACAAACAAATTAGTCATCTCCCATTTGAACTAGTATACAAGCTGTCAACTTTACTCCCATAATCTCCCCATGCCAGGGTACGAGAAAGGAAAGCTGCGCGGTCTTGAAGTAGTTAGTCTTCCTTCGTGAAATGGGGCATCATCTGCAACCAATAGAGACACTGGTTACGAAAGGAGAGCCTGTTTGACAGATGTCTCCTGCTTCTTCTTACTCTACTGAAGTCCACTTCCTAGATGGCACCTCATGACTTATGTTTATGGTCAAGGTTGTTTACTGATTCAATGGGGTGCAGCACGCAGAACACGTTAATGGAGCACAGAACATGTCTGAGTAATAATAATTCCAAAATCTTGTTTGTTTGCTTTAATGCAGTACTATATTACAACATCCTCGGAATACACCCGCAGAATTTTTCTTGGGATCTCATACTGATTTGGATATTTCAAGCTTTCCCAGATAATCATACTCGAGCTCTTTGGAGATTAACACCATCAAATGCGGAGTCAAATTCAAGAGTGACTCTAATGACACTTAACACTATCCTGGAGCTCGACCAACCCCCAGAATTGGGTGTCACTTTAAAGAAATCCGTTAAAGAGAGGTTCTTAGTGAATTACAAAGGTTTTATAGATGGTGATCTCCGCTTTGTTCTTGGAATGAGGACTTCCACCTGTTTCTGATGATGGGAGCTGGAGCCTGTCCCTTTTAAGAGCTTGATCCTTCTTGATCTCTTTGATGTAACTTGACCTAACAGTTCCAGCGAGAAGAATTTGATGATTGCGGATGGGCTCGTTTAACTAGCTGTGTAGAAGATGGAAGAAGGGAACGCGGCAAAATGAGCAGAGCCAAACGAGGGACGAATGAAAAAGTATAGAAGAGTGATAAAGACAACATGAAACGCCAGTTGCAACCCATTTTAGTTCTTTAATCTCCTGTGCTTTCACATTAGAGATCTCCAACCAGAAAACAAATGTATAAGGAAGTTTTTTCCCCATTTTAGGTTGATTAGGGAAAAGTGGGCAATACACTAGAAAGTGTCCAGTTGATTAGAGGCTTTAAAGGAAGAGCTATTTGTACAGGGGGTGGATTAATTAGACATTTTAACCCCCAGATTGTAGATGGTGCAACGACACAATCTGAGAAATGATCAAATTCATGTGTTTCCAGTTTTCCAGTTTCCTGGCTATGCAGGAAGTTTAATTAAACAGGACATTTTTTTTGTCTCAGTAAAATTTAAATTTAGGCAAATAAGCTCAATTTAAATAAACAAAATACATTTATTAACTTTCAACTTTTTAAATTCAGCCCATATCAATTGTTTGCAACCACATTTCTTAGCAACATTTAGTAAATCCAATTAACAACATTTAGTAAATCCACTGAATCATTTTTCAGTATCAGTTATTAAATACAGTTAGTCCTATTGCTTTTAATATATTGAGGTATTTTATCAATATATTGAGGTTATTTGTTTCATAACAGTATCCTAATATAAAGCTAGAAAGTAAATAGTACAATCTGTCTTACGAGAAGTGAACCAAATTGATACCCTCCATGCCGTTTGCTGCAAGTGTCAGACTTTCAGGTGTATGTGCTCTAGACGTAATCAGAAGCTCTAGATCAAACTCTGAGTTTACAAAGTATGTTTATATCAAGCATCGTGTGCCTGCTGAACCTGATATAAACCAGGCTGAATTTGTTTGGCCTTGTCAACTTGGCCATGCCTACACTGACAGACTTGTTTAATGTCTTTCTATTTTTTTTGTTGTTATTATTTTTATAAAAATATTACTTTTCAACCATGTTTGCCTTTGCCTAGAGATACCAGTCTGACAGGACATGCCTCCATATATGGTGAACTCATGTTGTATATTTATACCACAGTGTTAGCGTAATTTTCAGTGTTGGTCATATTCAGGGTTTCTATGTTCAAAGATTGGGTTGTTGTGGAAAAGGGTCCCACATCCCTTCTTCGGTCTATGCCCGGCTGGGTTCCGTAGGGAAATGCCCAGCCACAAGGGACTCACATGCAAGCCCCAACCCCAGGACTGGCTCCAGGTTGGTGCTCTGGATTTGCCATACCAGGCAATGTCACAATTTCTGATTTTACTTTACTCATAAGAGGTTTCTGAACCATTCTTAGTATGACCTGTCAGCTGGGACATTTTTGCCTTTTGACTCTCACCTGTAGTCAAGAGCTTTGGGTTATAACTAAAAGGATAAGATCTTGGATAAAAATGGCTGAAATGAGCTTCCTTCGCAGAGTGCACTTACAAATAAGGTAAGAAGCTCTGTCACACAAGATGAGTTTAGTAAAGCCACCAATTCTAGTGTTTCCAGACTTGTCCCATTGGAAGGTGGCTCCACGGAAGACCCTAGACACACTGGAGGGACTATGTTTCGTGGCTTGCCAGAGAATGCCTTGGGATCAGAAGGTGGAAGTGTATGGGAAGAAGGAAATCTGGGGTTCTCTGCTGAGGCTGCTGCCTCCACGACCCAGCCCTAGATACAGGGTTGAAAATGAATTAATTAATGGGTTTTCAGGGTTGTCCTTTGGATGTCTTGTTAGTGTGCTCAGTTTTGCTGATGTCCTTCGAATAATAAAGTTGTTGCACATTTATGCATAGAATAGAAAACTATTTTGACGATTTATATAATTGAGAAGGTATTTATTCTAAAATAATACTTTTATTCAGCATTTTGCAGATGCTGTGGTGGTCGTGGAGGAGTGGAGGACATGAGGCTGGTTCCTGAAAGACCCAGTGACAGACAAGTCTCTGCATTGATCACGTGGGCCAGCCTGTACACCGCTGGTGACCTACTCACACCTGCAGCTTCTTCACGATGGGCATCCAGCATTCTCCAGCCTCTGGCGCCTAGACTGCAGCTCTGCTCAAGAAGTTTCTCCAGAGGAGAAATGGTCGTGCCTAACTGAGCCTGGTTCCTCTCAGGCCGTACTCACACTATGTACAGTTGCCTTGAACCTAGCCAAAGCTTGCTTGTCCCCCCTCCCGTCTCCCCCAACAGCCCGCACTCACATTACATTTGGGCTTGGGCAAGCTTACGTCATCGATGATGCGCTGCTCAGTAAGTGCTCTCACTCAGCACAGTTGAGATTTCTTTGGTTATATCATTTAAGTCGTTTGATATGCAGTGACACGCAGTCTAATATTTTGCCGAACAGATCAGCCGCTTTTGACCCTCATAAACAGTCCTCGTGCTGCAGGAATTAGGAGGTTTGCTGAAGGCGCAGCTGATGTGCAGTGAGGGATTTGTGTCTTTAATAATCGACAACAGTTTGCGTTCATTGAACAGTACGAATTATTAATTAATCTATATGAAACAGTCCCTTAAAAGTCACGTCTCGCTTTCAGTTTCAGGCTTAGGCACGCTTGCACTCACACTGTAAGCATACCATGCCTGAGCCCAAGTGAACCGCGTTCTGGCCCACCTCTTCCAACCGGGCCAGGGCTGCCCAAGTGAACTGTGCCTGAGCCAGATTCAGAGCACTCACACTTCTTAAATGATCCGGGAAAGGGGCCTGGGCACAGTTCGGATAGCATAGTGTGAGTAAGCCCTCAAGGTTTGTTTGTTTTTTTCTTCACTTTCGAATTGGTGAAGTTTTGTTCCTCGCCACTGTCATCACTGACTTGCTTGGTTTGGGACTTGTGGAGCTGTGCATCAATGGATTTGTTCTTCAGTGTTTGGACTTTCAGCAATGAAAATTATACCACACTAAACTGAACTTTAACTCTGAAAACTCAACTGATGCCGTTTTAATTTACTAGAACTTCTACGTTAAGCTGCTTTGAGCCAATCTACATTGTAAAAGTGCTATAGAAATAAAGATGAACTGAATTGAACTTTTTCATGTCTTGCCTTTCACATCATAGCTAAAGGTAACCAATAATGAATGATCTTGTGGTGCCATCAGCCAGTCAGCATCGTGATGTAAATATATCATAGTTTTGCTGGAAATTCTTGTAAACTGCAACAAATAATGATGCACAATAAAACATGAAACATACATAATGTAATTAGGGTTTGATTATCACTTACTCTCACACTCATTTTGAGACATGAAATACAGTACATGCTATGCATGATTATCTGGTAAGCAGCTCTACCAGAGTTAAGCAGTAAGACGCAGATCTGCAGAGGGCACATGAAACTGATTGGAGATAAAAGACAGCCTTTGAATTTGACAGAGGCAAAAGGCTGGAAAAAGAGAGTTTAGAAAGGAACAAGAAACAACTACAATTGCAGATCCTATACTATTTTCAATTGCCATAATGGTCTGCGTTTTCACACATCCGCGAAAAGGGCTAAAAAAAGCTGTATTATGTATGCCAAGGCAGTTTTTGTAGGGGAGTGACGATTCAAGTCAAGTCAAAGTCAAGTCAAAGTCAGCTTTATTGTCAATTCAACCACATGTACAGGACATACAGAGAATCGAAATTCCGTTACTCTCAGACCCTAGGTGCCTAACATATAATATTAATACAAAATACAAAAAATAGAGTTGTAAAAAAGAATATACAATAAATACAATTATAGAATGTAGTCTAAAAATATACGCATAAAAAAACATATATATATACATAAGATGTACTCTAATCTAAACATTTATGTGAAAAATAAAGTTTTATGAGCAATACAGTTACAGTTAAGGGCATATGGCAAACCAGAGTTGTGCAGATGTAAACAATTATTAGATCTTTATATGATGTGTCTTCACTGCTGCTTGTGATATTGGTGAAAAAAATCCACACTTTTTGGAGCAGCAACAATACTACCATGTACACCACAATTATTGTGTATGCTTGTTTGTGGTTAGGTCCATGTACTATGTTTAATATAACAATGGTACACAGTACAATGTTACAGTTTTTAGATTCCCATTTTTAGGTGTTTACATGGAAAAGACTAGAGTAACATTTTCAAAACATTTCATTTTGAAACCCGTTTATGCATTTTGAGTCCCCAAATTGCCAGTGTTGTGTAAACGAAAAGGGAAAATGCATAAAGGTTTCCCATTTTCCTTGGAAACAATATGTAAACAGCCCTTCAAACTGACCCAGGACCATCAGGAGACATCTAGGGTAACTCTATGAGGGCATCTTGATGTAACTCGTAGAGGACCTCTGAGAGGTGCAATAGTTTGTTGCAAAGAACAATTCATTCCTGTGATGAGTAATTCCCTTAACATTATCTCCAATGCTGTCACCATGTGTGATAGGGGCGCCCTAAGAAGGTGTACCAAAAAGTGCAGATCCATCTGTGAATGATTTAATGGCTGCAGTTCCAAAGATGACGTATAATAAAATGGGAGGTATGGGTCAAAGTGACTAGACTCAATCTGGGACAGACCCTTTGCTTCTGCGTCTGCCACATGCTCATATCTGTACAAACATCTGTTTGAAGTTCCTCAATGAATACCATCAGCCCTTGCTGGTGTGACCTCATGTAGACTGATCCCACCACCACCTCGTTCTGTTGCTAAAGCTCAACATGAACTGTATGACGTGTTCAGTACACACTCTTCACGTTTCCAGGCTTTGCCACAGCTGAATGTTTAAGAGGGGTTGCTCACGCAAGCATAAAAACTGTGTCATCGTTTACTCATCCTGTGTCACACCAAACCCAACTGGCTTTGACTGTCCTGCTCACGTTTTATATTAAACAGATACTGGCCATTTTTTATGCTGTATTTAATTTTACATGTATACTGTGATGCATGTGGCATATACATATAAGATTGTATTGAGCATCTATTAGCAAAATACTTGTTTTGCAGTATTTGAAGTCTAAATGTTTCATATGAAAGCTTTAAGTGTATACGCTGTAATAAATGTAAAGACAAAAAGTCAAAACAATAAATATTTGATGTTGCTTTAACTTATTTTAATAAGTTACTCAGGTTTCAACTAAATCTTTTAAGTTATACAAAGATTCACTTAAAACAGTTTGATTGATACAAGTTGAGATAACTAGAAATGTCTATTTGATTCAACTTAAAAAGTTAAGTCAGATCTATAGATCAGACTGTCTCTTTTTGTTTTGTTTTGTTTTTTAAACAGAGAACTTTTCAACACAGCGTTGTTCATTATTGAAATGCACTTTTGCATGTTTGGTTAATAGAATAGCTGTTTTAGACTGCTGTCTTGAATTGAAAGTGACATATCCTGTGAAGTTGTACTAAAAATGGTGCATTTTGTATGGTGTGTGACACCATTTAATCACTGGGATACAGCTTCATGTACTTTTGTGTTTTGCTTTTCACCAATGAGTATTACAGTGAATGGGTCCTGAAATTGAAAACTTCATAACTAACAAAAAAGCACTGTAAAAGTAGACTATTTGTACGCAACTGTTGTTCAACTTTTTTACTTAAAGTCGCTGGTTTGAGTCCTGGCTGGGCCACTTGGCATGTCTGTGTGGAGTTTGCATGTTCTCCCTGTGTTTGCGTTGGTTTCCTCTGAGTGCTCTGGTTTCCCCCACAATCCTAAGACAAATAGGATGGATAGTGGATGAGTGCATGTGTGAATGCGAGAGTGTATGGGTGTTTCCCAGTAATGGGTTGCCGCTGGAAGGGCATCCACTACATAAAACATGCTTGGCAGTTTATTAAACTGGGAAACCCCTGATAAATCAGGGACTAAGCCGAAGGAAAATGAATGAATGCATTAAACCCCAACCCTGCTCCCCCCACCACACACACAGCCCCACTCATTCATTCATTTTCTTTTTGGCTTAGTCCCTTTATTAATCTGGGGTTGCCACAACGGAATGAACCGCCAACTTATCCAGCATATTTTTTTATACAGCAGATGCCCTTCCAGCTGCAACCCATCACTGGGTAACATCCATATACACTCATTCGCAGGGATACACTATGGACAGCCCCGCTAATTTTAATCTATTCAAATCTGAGAATTCAGTAAATAAAAGTTGCAAGTAAAAGTTTGACCAAAACATTAAAATATTTGGATTGCTGCAGTTTTAGAAGTTCCCACTCTTTTACACAATTTTACATTATTGTTCTAGTCATTTGTGATTTATATAGTAGGATATAAATAAAACTATTGAAGCAATTTTTTTCTATTTTCTAACGATTTTTTGCTGGTGAAACATTTTAGAGCTTGGCATCATTTTTATAAAATGTATAATAATTGGAAAAAAATACCCTTTGGCATTTTAAGATCATAGATAATAAATATAATGATAAATAAAACATTTTAAAGCCTGTTCACACCAACAGTTATAGCTATGAAGTTAACTATAACACGCTCTATAATAGTGTACACACTAGCAGACTATAACTTAAAAATATTAATGTTTTTTGTCACTTTACATATTCAAGCTCATAACACTGCCTTGTTTATCCAAGGCCAAGTTATTGAGGGAATAAACTAAAGTTTTACCTTGTTTTGTCTTATTTCAAATCCATTATCACAACCTCATCTTGAGCCTCAGACCCTGGTTGAGAAATAATCTCCACATCCTGGAGCCACTGCATGACACAAAAAGATTACACAAAATGTTTGGCACAGTTTTCAACAAAAATATTTTATGACTTTTGGTCATTTGTTTACGAAATGCAAGTGTTTGAAAATGTTAATCTCAATCTCAGTTTAGACTACATAAAATGATTGTTTGATCACTGTTGCAGTTTAAACAGAAACTAACAATCTTGTTTTTAAAACGTAAGCACTGGACCCCACTTTTTAATAAAATGTGTTAAAATGAAGAAGGAAAACAAGTCTGTCACCATTTACTCAAGTGGTTCCAAACCTGTTTGAGTTTCCTTCTTCTAGTGAACACACAAACACACACAAAATAAGGATTTCTGGAAGACAGTCAACATTGGCTCATTCTGAAAACATACCCATGTATACATTTCTGGAGATCGCGAATTATGTAGCCAGAAGTACATATGGCTGCATTTCATCTTTAAAACAAATGCTAGTGGGCGGTATCACACGGTTTCTTTTCCCGCTTACCAGCTTGTCCTGCTTACCTCCATGTGGACTGCTTTCCGAATGTTAGCAGTTTGTCCAGTTAGCTTACCATGTACGTTGGCAGATTTGAGACACAGAGAGGAGTTGACCACAATGAGACAGCAGGGGCGGAGCTACATTTTTTTTTTTTTTACATGGGATGGCCACTGCTATTTCAGGGGGTCCACACACACACACTGTACTCAAATAATAAATAATAAATTAAGAAATGTAAAAAAAAATATTTGCAAAAACAATGCTGAATTAATTTAGAAAAACATAAGCATAAAGAAAACAAACAAACAAAAAATACTGCAGTTACACATTTGTAGTATTGAAAAGAAAAAGCACATTGTGCTTCTTTACAATGAAGTCTGATATCTCGCCCTTTTTATTTCGTTTAATTGACCCTGTCCAAAAATATCAAGGGCTGGTTACATCTGATCATTTATCATACTTGCACATTAAAATCAGTAACCGATCTACAAAACATTTTTCTGAAGAAAGTATATGAGCTGGCTGTTCCATTATAAATAAATTTAATTCACAAACAGCTAGCCTAACATTACTTCCCAATTATAGAAAAATACTTAAACATCGTAAATTAACATACATGAAATGTATCGAAATTGACGTTATTGCATGTTAACATGTACTGAGGTGTTATCACGAAGAATCCTGCTTGAGAAATAACTCCTCTCCCTCAATCATCTTTCCATCAAGCAAATTTCTCATGTTGGCAGTATAACGCACCAAAAAGTTTGTTGTCGACCTCCGAAAAACAAAAAGAAGAAGAAATCGTCAAAACCATCAAATGCACAGCTCCTAAATGTCGGTGTCATGACTAGCTTGTGTGGACGCTACTGCGCTACTTGCTTAAAATAATAGAATCGCTACTGAAAAGCTATTGATTTAGAATGAAACGACACTACCGCCACACTACTAAGAAATGTGGTTAGGCTAGTAGCGTCACTACTTGTAGCAACGCTACTGCCCAATACTGTTTGTCTTACTTGAAACTACATTGTCTTCAGCTCGTCATTGGTTTGAAAATAGCTTGAGCGTTGCTGGCAAGATTCAAAAACTTTGTTATACAAATGAGATGTCAATCAGCATCAGGAACTGCCAGCAGCAAATAAAATTTTGAGGTGGCATCCAGGGTGGCCAATCGGATGTCAGGGGTGTTCAGTGCCATCCTGGACCCCCCTCTGGCTCCGCCACTGTGACACAGGTTGAGTTTGGTGAAAAATGGTGAAGAGCGGGTAAATCAAAAACATAAGCCAAGTAAATAAAAGAGTGAGAATGTGGTAAAAATCAGGCAAAGGCTTTTCGTTTCTGGATTGCCTTTTAAACCTGTTGGTTGGGTTTAGGGATTTGGATGTATGGGTTAATCGATGCTTTTTAAAACACTATTGGTTGGGTTTAGGGAAGGAGGAGCGTGGTCAGTTGACAGCAGCCTCTGGTGGATTTTTGAGAGAAAAGCAGGCGCGAATGAAACTCGCTAGAAAAATTTGAGACCTCAAAAGCGTACCACCTGGGACGTATTAGGCACTTTCCAGAAATGTATATAGCAGTATGTTTTTAAGAATGAGCCTGGGTTGAAGACGGTTGTGACAGTTCAAAGGGGTAGCCTAGTTCACCCAAAATCGAAAATGATGCCATCATTTACTCAAATGTACTTTGAAGAAAGCTGGAAATTAACCACTGACTGCATAGTATTTGTTTTCCTACTATAGAAGTCAATGGTTATAGAACCGGGCAGCATGGTGGCACAGTGGGTAAGACGATCACCTCACAGCAAGAAGGTCGCTGGTTCAAGCCCCGGCTGGGTCAGTTGACATTTCTGTGTGGAGTTTGCATGTTCTCCCGTTGTTTGCATGGGTTTTCTCCGGGTTTCCCCCACAGTCCAAAGACATGCAGTATAGGTGAATTAAATAGGCTAAATTGCCCATAGTGAATGTAAGAGTGTATGGATGTTTCCCAGTGCTGGGTTGCAGCTGGAGGGGTATCCGTTGCGTAAAACATATGCTGGATAAGTTGGCGGATCTTTCTGCTGTGGTGACCCCTAATTAATAAAGGGACTAAATAAAAAAGAAAATGAATGAATGAATGTTTGGAACCACTTGAGAGTGAGTAAATATGTTTGATGACTTTTAATGTTGAATAAGCCAGCTCAAGTATTTGCTTTGACCTGTCATGCCATTATAAACTTGCCTCATTTTGATCTGGTTTGTTTAAAATTAATGATCTTCAGTGCCTAACTGAAATCCTATACACTCAGAAATAAAGGCACGCGAGCTGTCACTGTGGTGGTACCTTTTCAAAAGCTACACATTTGTACTTGAAGGGTCCATATTGGTACCCCAAAAGTATATATTAGTACCTACAAATTTTAAGACGACACTTTTGTACTTTTTAGGTACCAATATGTACCCTTGAGGTATTAATATGGACCTTTTAGGTACAAATTTGTACCTTTTGAAAAGGTACCGCCCCAGTGACAACTCGTGTACCTTTATTTCTCAGAGTGTGGGTATCACACCAGACAAGCACTGCATTAAATTCCAATGTTCTTTAAAAATCACTCACTCTTTAAAAATAGATTATTTTACCACAGTAATTTTAATGGATTTTACGTGCTCATCTGCTGCCTGTGACCACATTTACTCTTACACTAGAACAGCTAAATTAATGCTTAAATCCATTGAATGCACTATATTTTAATTAAAGGAGCCTACAATATCGATGCTGTAAAAGGTAACCTTATGAAATTGAAAATAGACACATCAACATTTCACCTTAAGTTTATCAGTGGCTGAAAAACACTTTCCAATATGAGTACATTTTAATTGTTGGATGAACTGTCCCTTTAAGTAAACTCGTCCAACTGCTTTTGGATCAACCTACAGCACGATGAGTTTGAGTGTTTAATGGCCTGTCTGAATAGGAGATGACTGCTCTATTCTTCAAGTGTTTAGCATGTGAACAAAAAAAGGCGACGGGATGAATCGACGCGAATGGCCGAGTATCCCCCCATTTCCACAGCTCTGCATGCATGAGAGAGAGAGTTTGCTCTGAAACAAGTGGAAAGTGTGGCGCGACGCCCTTTTATCTCAATCCTCAATGGCCGATTAATGGCTGAAGCTGGAGCAACGTGTGAAGGCACTTAATCAAGACATCACTATGAAGGGGCAGGGAAAGTGAAAATTAACTAAAATAAGCTAGAATTAATGGATAAAGCTTGAGCTGTTGTGACAGAAAGTGTCTTAAATTACCGGCATAAAAATACCTCAGGAAGGGCTTAATTTATACCCACAAAAAGCATTCCTGTAAGGTGCGGGTTTCCCTTCCGACTCCAAACCTTCAGCAGAGGGAAAGTCTGGATGGGGCTTCATGAGGGCGGAGGAGTGATGATGACGGACTCCTTTGATCTCCAGGGGCCCCGTCAGCAGACTCCAGCAGATAAAACAAAACAAAAAAAAGAGTCGCGGAATCTCTTATGCTGACAAAACACCCGCACGACTGTCCCGGAGCTTTCCCGCGCGCGCGCTGGAGACGAATATATGTAGAGCAGACTACAGCTGATGTACTGGACAGAGGAATGTATCTAATTCGGGACATTGTGAAGCTTTGTGTCCGCATTAAAAATAAAAATGATTTAGGAATAAATGCAATATGTCATTTTTAATGGTTAAAAAGCTCTTAATTAAAGTTAAAATATAAATAAGTCGATTCAATGATGTTTGTCATTTGGTGTATGTAGGCTATTTATGTAAAAAAAAGAAAGAAAAACAAACAGCTGATTTATGCGTATTAAAACAGCCATAGAGAATGAATGACCATAATTATTTTATTTTACAAATATAAAACAAACAAAAAACGGTAGCAAATTATAACGTCTCCAAATGACATTTGATTTATTATATTATATATATTTTCATTTAAAGGCAAGCCTTTAACCCTTTAACTACCCCATTAAGAAAAAAAAGGTTTGGATTGCATTTCTTAACTCCTAATGTCGCTAGTTAACACACTCAATGCATTTTTTTCAACACATCCCATAATTTCTAAAATATCAGCCTCTACCAAATGGTTGATATGGTGGTGGTTTAAATTAAAAGTACCAGAATTAATACATATACTATGAAAATCTGTAAACAAGAAGTGTAAATCCAATTTATTTAAAAAATGTAATCAAAATAAAACATTTTTAAAATACTAAATCACCTTTATTTTTTGAAGTATTTCATAAAATGTTTCAGATCCTCATTTAACATGCTTTCTTGTTTGTTTGTTTTTTTTTTTTGTTTGTTTGTTTTTACAATAAAACCAAAATCATGTGTAGTAGTGCAACAGGATTATGTTTGTTTGATTTTCTTTGTAAATCAACAATGATGTGTGTGTAAACCAATATTTAAAACAGTCACTCTTTAAATGATTTTAATAGTCATTATTAAAAACAGTAAAATCATGGTCAACCGTTTGGTAGAGCGGCAGTCAAAGGGTTAAAATTATCATAATATGATCATAGTTATTAATATCTGATTTTTTTATTTTTTGTATTTTAAAAACAATTTACACTGAATGACTTTTGAGTGTTTTTCTGTTAATAGTCATAACTGTGAGCTCATTTGCCTAGGCTATTATTTTTTGTAGGCTATTTGATCTGTTTTAACTTTACAGTTAAATTCTCCATACAAAAAAAAAAGGCACAACTGGACCTTAAACAGTCTAATTTTACAACATAAATTCTAAATAATAGATGCATTTACAAAATCATGAAAGGCTACTA
This sequence comes from Danio tinwini, assembly GCA_903798205.1. Taxonomy (NCBI): domain Eukaryota; kingdom Metazoa; phylum Chordata; class Actinopteri; order Cypriniformes; family Danionidae; genus Danio; species Danio tinwini. The sequence continues at coordinate 4,953,285 of CAIGQZ010032580.1, read as the reverse complement.
TTAATAAAGTAGTCATGTGCGTTTTAATTCCCTAGACGCTTGTAGATTCTCATGCTATTCTCCTTCTATGTATTTATATATAAGCTATTTTTTTGCAATGTACGAGTGTCAAAAGAGACTTATTCTCACTCTATAAATTCGCGTGGATTAGGAAACAGCTATTTCAATGCCAATAAAAGCTACCACATCAAGCAAAATATCGCAGTTCAAAACGACCAAACTATGGGCATTTTTTTTCTTCAATAAATGAAAAGGACAGGAATCAGTAGTGCGACTGGATCACGCCCCGCCACACTGCCCTCCACAGCGATTGGCTGATGGGAAAGAGAGCAGGGTTAAAACCCAGAGCGGTTCAATACACAGGTGCTACAGAACAACACAAGAGCCCGAGGAGAGGTTTTAGGTCAGCGCCGGAGCCAGTCCACAGAAAACTTTAGAGGACTTCTGAATTCTGCTCACCTGTTCTGCACAGTTTTGACTCCGCGTAAGTGTTTGTTTGCTTTAAAACTTTGCCTTGTGGTTCAGAAGATTCTCAGCATCACCTCCGGATTTTGCGCGATGAAGAGGAGCCTTCGGGTAGTGCAGGTCCTCCACTGGGCGGTGATGCTGGCTTTGGTTCAGTGCGGCGCGCTCGGTGCGCGGAGGTTCCGCGGAGGTCGAAACCCGCAGCCGCGGCGAGCGCTACCCTCCGCTCATTACCGGGACCGCGGAGAAACCACCGAGAGCTTCTCACTGGATTTCACAGCCGTGGAGGAAAACATGGACAACTTCATGACTCAGGTGAAGAACCTGGCGCAGTCCCTCTACCCCTGCTCGGCCCAGAAGCTCGACTATGATATGAAGTTACACTTTCTGGAGAATACATCGGTCACCTGTAATGACGGAACTCCTGCGGGGTAAGACTTCATTTTCACACACATACTGCTACTTTTCCAGTGCTCTGGTTTCTTTATGGCCAACAGCTTTGAGCGGCTCTTTTGCCTCATCATCTTGGCACCCTGCTGAACACACCTGTGTAAGCGTTAACGCAAGGTATCGCTTGATTTTGATGGTTTCTTTTGAACATTTTGTTCGCTATGAGTTACATTGCACAACATGCTAACTAGTTCTCATTAGAACATTGAGCAACTCTTGAATGGCAAGTGGATAGTTCACTCAAAATTGAAATATCACTCACTATTTACTCTCCCTCAAGAGGTTTTAAACCTTTCTTCTGTTGAATACTGTACTAAAGAAGATATTTTAAAGAGAGCTGGAAACCATTCACTTATATGGTGGGTAAACAAATACCGTGGATGTCAATGGTTGCAGGTTTTCAGCTTTTTGTCAAAATATATTATATTGTGTTCAACAGAAGAAGCTCAAACAGGTTTGAAATGAATAAATCTTGAGTAAATGACAGAATTTTCAGTTTTGGGTGACCTATCTTTTTAACTACTGGCCTATAATTAAAATTGTGGCTGCTTATTAGTAATTATAAAGTATGATCTTATTCTACATCCCTAACTATTAATAAGCAGTATTAACTGAGCTAAAAGACTAGTTAATAGCGAGTACTGTATCCATAAAGAAAGTGTGACTATCCAGACATTACATTGATCATAATAAGAAACTTTGCAGGAACATTTTAAATGCACACTAACCCTAACCTTACAGTCTAGTAATATACGCTAATGAGAATGAATTGGCATGTAGCTGCAATGCACTTTGTAATCAACAAAATGTGCTAAAGGGACCATCAAAATAAAGTGATGCCTAAATATGTACACAAAACATAACACTAATCTAAAACATGATCTAATTGTCAAATGTACAGAATCGTGAAATACTGGATAAGTTTGTTATCAGCAGGTTTATTAATGTGAATGTATACTACAGTAGCTAATGGTATAAATTGTATATCTTACACATTATTCTAACCATAGTAGATTTTTTTACACTTAAAAGGACAGTTCACCCTAAAATGTAAAAACCTTTATGAGTTTTAATCTCTTTGGTTGAAAACAAAACAAGATATTCTGGGGGAAAATGGGAAAAATTCATAATAGGAGGAACCAAAAATACTATGGATGTCAGCAGCAGTCCCCCCCCCCCCCCCAACATTCTTCAAAGTACCTTGTTTTGCGTTCAACAGAAGAAGGAAACAGGTTTGGAACAAGTGAAGGATAAGGAAATGATGACAGATTTGAATGAACTGTCCCTTTAAATTCTACAATGATGTTTGACTAATAGTTTATTTTGTGTGTGTCCATTTACATACCAAATCCCATCAACTGATAGACAACAGACTTTTGATACCTCTAACTTCAACAGCACATTGACTTTACGTAAAATGTTACATTAGTTCACGCTAATGGCTTGACATATTTATGTGTTGCAGTGATAGTCACAGGTTTAAAAGCTGTTCACCTGATTTATACCTGAACCACACATATTAGTGACTGCTTATTACATATTATTCAAAAACAAATGGTGACATGACAGCGTTTTTAGCTTTATTTTTGAGAGTGCAATACACAACATCTCCGAACATATCGGATTGTATTAAATTATTATGTATGCAATGTTAAAAGTTAATCGGTAACACAATTTCAAGGTCGGAGTGAGAGAACAACACACAAAGTTTTAAGTATGACAGTGGCAGGTGGGCGGAGCTTGTGTAAAGCAGAGGTAAATAGAGGTGCTGTGATCAATATGAGGCTGTGCAATATCCAGAGATGATGTGCATGTTAGACATAAGCTCGTAAGTCATCATTTTATTAATGCCGGCTGTTACAATTAATTAATTGTTTTAGAATACTGTACTGACCGTTGGAATCTTTTAAATAAAGCAGCTACATTTAATTTCAATCATCAGATCTATTTTAAAGGAACAACCTCAACTTTATCACATACTCTGTGAATGTCTCGGTTTTCCCTCACCAGTTTGCAGTAATTCTATCATTGTTTAATAAAGGGTATAATTTCTAATGCAAAAAATAACTGCAAAAGTGTAAACCGTTTATAGCAAGAGAGTATTCATAAATGTTAAGGCAGCAGATTATTGCAGATGTGTGTGTGTGTGTGTGTGTGCATACGTGTGTCAGTGTATGCAAAAATATAAAAATGGTATAGCTGGCAGGTTAAATTTGGCCTGAAGAACAACCATTGTACCCTAAATGTGTACAGCGTTCAAGAAAATAAAGAATTATTCTTTTTTTTTTCTAATTTTGTGGTCATTTTAGAAAATGTTATCAAACTTCAAGACAATGAAGCATTGTTTTCTGCTGTCTGGTTATAGTTAATAATGTTTCAATGCAAATTGAAAAGATACTTAAGGTTAAATTTAAAACAGCACAATTTATGTTTAAAGCTAGAAATACATTACTTCTGAAATGCATACAAAAGTTTTTTGGAGAAAAAAAACAAGGGGGATATAATCTGAGAGACGAACAACATTTTAGGAGGTTGAAAACAAGGACAACTTTAAAAGGTTTGTGTATGTCTGTATGTGGTGTGAATTATGGAAGATTCTCAAACAATGTCATATTAATGAATTTAAAAAGTTGTGTAAATATGTATTATTAAATGAATATAATGATGAAGGTGATTGAAAAATGAGAAAGGTATGATGAAACTTTTAATTAATGGCTATTTGCAGTACTATGTATTATTTTTGGGGTCTGTTATAAAATGTCAATGTACAAATGGAATCAAACATATAACATGTCAAAGATGCCAAATAGATAAAATATGTCTCATGTAAAAAGAAGAGATAAGTAAAAGAAGAAATAAGTTTAAGTAATAGACGATTGATGTATGTCATAATGGGGAGGGAAAATAATAAGCTTGTGCTTAATCCCGCTCCATTTTCAACCATGTTGAAATTGTTATTGTTAAAAATATTTTATATATGATATTTCTGTTAGAAAAAATAAATAAATCAAACCAACCTGGGGCGAAAGTGTCAAAGAAGAACTAAAATTTTTAATTAATACTTTGTTTTTGTTATAAATACACAAGAAAAAGGTTGCCTAATGTTTTTTGACATGACAAATGTGACAATCTGTTATTTGTGAATATTTATTCATTCATTCATTCATTTTCTTTTCGGCTTAGTCCCTTTATTAATCCAGGGTAACACAGCAGAATAAACCATCAACTTATCCAGCACATGTTTTAACTCTGCGGATGCCCTTCCAGCCTCAACCCTTTTCTGGGAAAGTGAATATTAATTAAATAATTGAATTATTTAAAGGCATATTATGTAAGATCTTTTTGCTAACTGATGTACTTTACATTGTACCAAATGCTTGATTCCAAAGAAACAAGCAATTATAACTAGTTTAACTTGTTCGTGTCTTGTGTGGTCCTGCTAAAGACGTCACACAGCCTCAATAAACAGTTGAAGTCAGAATTATTAGCCCCCTGAATTATTAGCCCCCGTTTATTTTTTCCCCAGTTTTTGTTTAACAGAGAGATTTTTTCAACACATTTCTTATCATAATAGTTTTAATAACTCATCTCTAATAACTGATTTATTTTATCTTTGCCATGATGACAGTAAATAATATTTGACTAGATATTTTTCAAGACACTTCTATACAGCTTAAAGTGACACTTAAAGACTTAACTAGGTTAATTAGGGTAACTAGGCAGGTTAGGGTAACTAGGCAAGTTATTGTATAACGATGGTTTGTTCTGTAGACTATCGAAAAAAATATATCTTAAAGGGGCTAATAATTTTGACCTTAAAATGGTTCTTAAAAAAATCAAAACTGCTTTTATTCTAGCCGAAATAAAACAACTAAGACTTTCTCTAGAAGAAAAAATATTATCAGACATACTGTGAAAATTTCATTGCTTTGTTAAACATCATTTGGGAAATAATTAAAAAAGAAAACAAATTTAAGGGGGGGCTAATAATTCTGACTTCAACTGTATGGTTTGGTTTTTAGAAAATGTGGAAACAGCGTAGATGCTTTAATTTGTCATGTGTTTTATTAGACTGCACAGAGCAGCATTACAACAGAAGCCTAAAATTTGTTCTTTCTGATAAAACACCGCTGCTTCTTCTCCACGTGATCACGAGTGGATGAACCGAAAGTGTTGGACTGTGGCATAATAAAAGCTCTGCTGCTTTCATCCTGCATCACACTCTACATTCAACAGCAATTGCTTTGGCATTTCTCTTGTTTCACTTCTATAGCTTTCAGCCTGATGCTGCATTCACAATAGACGTGGATGAAGCATCAAGCACGAGTGATTTACCTGTAAGGTCAATGCAAAGACGCAAATAGACATCCTGCGGCGATGTACACGCGAATGAGGCGGCATGAATGACACGTTTCACGCGAATCACTCGAGTTGGAAAATCTGAACTTCAGCAGACATTTGCACCGCGTTAAACAATCAGGAGCTTTCTCTTGTAGGGGCGTGATTATGACTAGGGCCAGACGGAATCTGCGGACGTTTTTTGTCATTTCTGCTGAGAATTTTGGTAAAAATCTGCGGATTTCTGCGGAATTATTTTGGGAGTCTCATAACTAAAACCTTAATATGTGAAATAAAAAACAAAACCTTTTTAACCTTTATTTAATGTTTAAAATGCAAATCCAATTAGATTCACTTTAGTTGGTAAACAAAGCAAGTCTCTCATATAATGTATCTACTAAAAATATTATTGTACAAACTGCATTGTACATAAATCAGATGAACATTTTTATATTAGTCAATAATATTACTGTAATTAATTAAAAACTGAATAAATATAGATTTACTCACATTTACTCTAATAAATAAACAGAATTAATGATGGGCTAAAAATCTGTGGAATTCTGCACGCGCAGATTCCTTGTGGGCCTAATTATGACATTATCGCCTGTTGTTGGTGTCCCGGGTAAACTTAAAATGTTCACGCGTCTATTTACGTGCAAATGACTTGATTCATTTGCGTGTTCGGCGTCTGGTGTGAACACAACATAACAATGCATTCAAACTACAGCATCAAATTTGCATTCAGTGCTGCTGGCAATGCTACAACACCACTGCTCTAAAGGACGACGGCATGTTTACACATTTATCATACATGCATTGTTTAACAGCTGCTTCGAAGAAATGATCAATGAACAATAAACACACAGGCATACAGTTGAAGTCAGAATTATTAGCCGCCCTGAATTATTAGGCCCCCTGTTTATTCCCCCCCCAATTTCTGTTTAACGGAGAGAAGATTTTTTTCTGCACATTTCTACACATTACAGTTTTAATAACTCATATCTAAGAACTGATTTATTTTATCTTTGTTATGATGACAGTAAATAATATTTTACTAGATATTTTACAAGACCCTTCTATACAGCTTAAAGTGACATTTAAAGGCTTAACTAGGTTAATTAAGGTAACTAGGCAGGTTAGGTTGATTAGGCAAGTTATTGTATAATGATGGTTTGTTATCAGGAAAAATATAGCTTTAAGGGGCTAATAATTTTGACCTTAAATGGTTTTTACTAATTTTTAAAACTGCTTTTATTCTAGCCTAAATAAAACAAATAAGACTTTCTCCAGAAGAAGGAATATTATCAGACATACTGTGAAAATTTCCTTGCTCTGTTAAACATCATTTGGGAAATATAAAAAAAAAATAATAATAATCAAAGGGGGGCGAATAATTCTGACTTCAACTGTAGATGGATGGTTCAATATTATTGTGTAAACTGAAAGTTAGAGGTGGGAGAAAACTATTGATGAGTTGCGATTCTTTCTCTAACAATTCTGGATCGATTCTTAAAATGACAGAATCGGTTCTGTAGTCAGATTAGATTAGATTAGTTAAAGTTGTATTATTAGTATATGATTAGTAGTGTTAAAATTTCACAAGAGAGCTAATCATTTTTACTTCCAACTGTATTTTTTTTCCCTTAAATTTTTATAATGTTAAACAATAAAAAAATGATGCTCTCTGTTTTTGGAAAGTGAAT
>CAIGQZ010032580.1:4892137-4938442 GCA_903798205.1 Danio tinwini | reverse complement strand
ATATATATACACAGTGGCTGCTAGGATACAACATATTTGAAAATCTATAAATTAAAATATTGATAAAATTGCCTGACAATCTTGTCGTGGTCCTAACATTCGAACACCACTCTATAATGCACGGGCCCTTTATGGCTCCCCCTGCAGGTGGTGGGCCTGCAAAAGGATGGTCCCACGTCGCTCCTTTAAGCTAAGCCCAGCTAAAAACCCGGCCAACAGGCTCTCGCATACGAGCCCCAACCCCAGGCCTGGCTCCAGAGCCCCGGCTGCACATACCGGACAACGTCACGGTCATCGATGTTAAGAAACTCATACAGGGTTTTTGAGTTGCACTTAGTCTGACCTCTCACCTAAGATCTTTTTGCCTTGGGAGACCCTACCAGGGGAAAGCAGTCATATATTTGATTAAGTGAACATAAATGTGCTTTTAGTTTCAATAAGCTGCAGTTACAAATATTAAATAATCGTTTTTACGTACACCATGAGTGAGCATTCATCACAGGTCTTTTTCACATGTTTTAAAGCACTTTTTAAGGATTGGAGTAATAAAAGTGTGTTTTGCTGTTGACAGAATACATGCTGACTATTTGAACAAATCAATATGATTTTTATGTGTAATCTTTAAAGGGGACCTATTATGCAAAAAAGATTTTTTTATAAGGGGTTTAAACACAGTTGTATGGCAACAGTCTGAATATAACCAGCTTCTAATGGTAAAATGTATTAATTTACTTTTCATAATCACACTTCATAAAAACAGTCTGCAGAAACACTTTGATCGACATTCTGCCTTTGTACGTGTCATCAGAGGGGGAAAGCTCCGCCCATCAGTCACAATATCTCCCCTATTAGCATAGGATGAAGTCTTGTTTTTGAATCTGCCGCTATGCTGATACACAGGAATTTGTAGCTCCGCCCTCTTTTGAAAAGAGCACAACTTCATTTGAATTTAAAGTGACAATCACCATGGGACAACCGTAATTAAATCCTAAAAGGGACAGAGTTATAAAACATTATGTGTGTGATATTTTGAGCTGAAATTTCACATACACACTTTAGGGAAATAAGAGACTTTTTTATATTAAAAAAAAAAGGGGGGCATGATAGGCCCCCTTTAATCAAAAAGCTTTACATCTGTCTTTAGTGGCATCTCCTCTTTTTTTCGATTGGTTAGTGTTTATTCATGTGAGGGCAGGATCAATCTGTCAGTCACATAAGCTCCACAAGTAGCAAGACACAATCATCCAATTAATTCCATATGACAAAACCAAGCCACGTGCTGTATTTATTCTGGTTCCAAAGTCAATTTCATGCATCGCAATAGGGAAGAAGATAAAAAGATTTTAATGAAGATCTGCTTTATTGTAGGTACTACCTGAAGGAGTCTAAAGGAAGCAAAAGATGGTTAATTTTTCTTGAGGGTAAGTGTGATGCTTTATGACTACTTCTTTTTAATACAAAAACAATAATTTGAAAAAGGGCGCCATGGTGGCGCAGTGGGTAGTACAATCACCTCACAGCAAAAAGGTCGCTGGTTCAAGCCCTGGCTGGGTCAGTTGGCGTTTCTGTGTGGAGTTTGCATGTTCTCCCCACGTTTGTGCGGGTTTCCCCCACAGACCTAAGACATGTGGTATAGGTGAATTGAGTAAGCTAAATTGTCCGTAGTGTATGTGTGTGTATGGATGTTTCCCAGTAATGGGTTGCAGCTGGAAGGGCATCCGCTGCGTAAAACATATGCTGAATAAGTTAGTTCATTCCGCTGTGGCGACCCCTGATTAATAAAGGGACTAAGCTGAAAAGAAAATGAATGAATGAAGGAATAATTAGAAAAAGTTAGGACACCCTATTAAATTCCAATTTTTCATATCAGGGCTGTAAGAATGATCCGATCTTTGGCAGGGCTTAAAATGTGGAAAATAAAACCTTATGATGAACAACAACATTAAGCATTAACAGAAATAAGTCAGACAGTGTTAATCAAATACCTGAACTGACAAACAGTTTTATCTGAGGCTGCGCTCCAGTCCAATTTTCCATGCTCTTCACTCGCTGTCTTTCCTCATTCTCGTTACCTCAGATGTACATCATTGATTACATCACACAAGTGTTTACTACTGGTGGATCATCTGAATGGGTTTATATAGAATGCCCTAAACCCTTGAGCACTTGGAAACTACACTGTCGTGACGTCACAATCACATTGCAATCTGGGACATACAGGTGCTGGAGTGTTAATTCTAGTAAACCTCCAGCATGGGAGTTTCAAGAGTTCACACTTAGCTGATGATTGATAATAAAGCGAGTTTGGCGTGTTGTCCCTGGAGAGAGCCCTGAGCTCATAAGATCCTCGAGCCTGGAGCTCCCTCCCAATTGCATAGCGAGAGGGGAGTTTGAGCTCAGGTAGTTCTCGAGAACTCCTCTGCTGTAGTAGCTAATGAACAAATAGGGATTGCTCTTAAGAGATAACTACTTACTAGGGCTGTGTCTATGGTGTCGATTTGGATTAGTCAATTAACATAAGTTGCATGTTTTTGGATGGCGGGAGGAAACCGGGGAAGCCGGGGGAAACCCACGTGAGCACGGGGAAAACGTTTAAAGGAAACGTCAGGAATGTCAGCTGGCTTGGTAAGGACTAGAACCAGTGACATTCTTGCTGTGAGGCAACAGTTCTATCCACTGGGCTACCGTGCCACCCATCTAGGAAAAGTGGAGGAGTAGGGGTGGAAAGGGGGGATTCTTCAAAATGAAGATGGTTGTTATATGGAACCTAGGGTATTTATAGTGGCTTAGGAATCGTCTGATTGGTGAATCATAAATTGGATAATGCAGGACCAGCCTCAAGCAATCATAAGCACGGGATCCTGTAAATTAGTTTATAAATAAACTTCACTTAGACGGAGAAGAGTTTACTAAACAGGAGTTATTACACTTATAACCTATGCAAAATAACGTTTTAAATTTTAGTTCGGTTTAATCAGTCTATAATGACATTAAGATAATCGTTCTGCGATAATGACAGCTGTATGAGCTTCACTTCTCAGAGAACTATGGCTGTAGTAAAAGCTGCATTTGAACCAACCGTTCACGTTCAGCAACCGCTATTTTCCCTAGCCGGTTTCCGGTTGTAGCTAGAAGGGACAACACAGCTGTGGCCAGAAGTTTAACAAAAAATATTTAGATTATTTATTGAATTACCCACTAATTGTATTTTATTAATGTATTCCTGGGCGGTTCTGTGACACAGTGGGTAGCGCTGTTGCCTCACAGCAAGAAGGTTGCTTGTTCAAGCCTCGGCTGGGTCAGTTGGCATTTCTGTGTGAAGTTTGCATGTTCTCCCCGTGTTGACGTGGGTTTGATGGCATCAGCTGCGTGAAACATATGCTGGATAAGCAGTGGTTCATTCCACTGTGGCGACCCCTGATTAATAAAGAGACTAAGCCGAAATGAAAATGAATGCCATCAGAGTAATGTAAAAAAACAGTCATTATATTGATTATTATTCATGTTATTTATTAAATTACACATTAAATAGTATTTTATTAACCCTCTACCTTAAACCTAAACCCATTCCAAAACAGTAAATATTGTTGTGCTACTTTGATGTGCATATGCGCAGCTGTATCCCTTCTTGACTATCTTAACTCAGGGTTCCCTGTGGTTTTTGGTAGGGACAGGTTAGTGCAAGGATGGGCAAACTTGATCCTGGAGGGCCGGTGTCCCTGCAGACTTTTGCTCCAACACTAGTCTAACACACCTGAACACACTAATCAGTGTCTTCAAGATCACTAGAAAGCTGCAGGCAGGTGTGTTAGATTAGGGTTGGAGCAAAAGTCTGCAGGGACACCAGCCCTCCAGGATCAAGTTTGCCCATCCCTGGGTTAGTGAGTTTCCGCAAGAGTGCCCTCTTGCCTTCGGAAGAAATTTACTACAAATCTGCTCAATCGAGTCTGCAATTTCAATTCAAATAAATGCCCAGCACTAGGATAGGGTGTCCTAACTTTTTTATATGACTGTGTGTGTATATATATTCTGTAACTGCCATGTATACGTGTAAGACATGTCTTTCTGTGCAGGCGGCTGGTACTGCTTCAACAAAGAGAACTGCGACAGCAGATACGAGACTATGAGGAGACTCATGAGCTCCTCCAAATGGCCACAAACCAAGACAGGTCAGAAATGCCAACTGTGTCCATCTAACACAATCACCACTGAGTCCTTAATCGCACAATAGATTCCAACATAATCTAAAGTTTATAAATCAATATGCTAAGACTTCATCGTCTCATTCCTTTGTGATAATTAAATGTGTTTTGATTTCACCTTCAGGCACAGGAATGCTGTCTTCACTCCCAGAGGAAAACCCACACTGGTGGAACGCCAACATGGTGTGAGTATCCCAGAGCTAATGTTTGTGACAATACTTTGTTTACATCTTTTTATTTATCGATTTTTTATAACTCCCATGTGCAGATTTGAACCTGAAGACTTTCTGTTTTTCATTTTTCAGCTTCATCCCATATTGCTCAAGTGATGTGTGGAGTGGAGCCTCACCAAAAACAGATCAAAGTAAGACTCCATTACATCCACTGCTCCTGTGCACACATTTTAGAAAGAAAGAATCATTTCTTCACTTTTAAAGGGTTAGTTTTGTTATTAATTTCTCATCCTAATGTTGTTCCAAAGCCTTTAGACCTTAATTCATCTCCAGACACAAATTAAGATATTTTGAATGAAATCAGAGCATTCAGAGCTCATCCTCCATAGACAGGAACAGTCTCGAATCATTCAAAGTCCAGGGGCCTCATATATAAATTGTGCATGGAAACCTTCCTAAATATGAACGTACGCCAAATTGCTGAAAATGACGTAAGCAAATTGTTTTTGATAGTTACAAAAACACATTTTCAGCTTTATAATCCCTGAGAATGTGCGTACGTTGAAAACAGCGCCTTTTAAATGCCTACTTTCAGCCATATTTAATTGATATAGGAAGTAATGTATGCAAATTCCAGGGCCTGCACTGCAAAAAATGCTTTTCTTACTTAGATTATTTGTCTTGTTTCTAGTCCAAATATAAAAAAAAATTCTTCAATCAAGATGAATTTTCTAGACAAGCAAAAGATGTCTTGTTTTAAGAAATAATATGCCAATTTGAAGTGAGTATTTCCTTAAAACAAGCAAAATAATCTGCCAATGGCATAAGCAAAATAATCTTATATGAAAAGGAAAACGAGATTAATTTGCTTGCCCCATTGGCAGATTATTTAGCTTGTTTTAAGGAAAAACTGACTTAATATTGGCATATTATTTCTGAAAACAAGACATTATGTTTTGCTTGCCAAGAAAATGTTTCTTGATATAAGAATTTTTTTGATATTTGGACTAGAAGCAAGACAAAAAACTCTAAGTAAAAAAAAGTATTTTTTACAGTGTGTGCAAAGGTTTTTTGTGTGTGTGCAAAGGTTATAAATTAGACCCAGAAAAGAAACCAAAAACATTGTAAGAAGAGTCTGCGTCACTTCAGTGGTTCAACTGCAATCATACAAAGCTCCAAGAACACTTTTGTGTGCCAAAATAATATAAATATGACTTTATTCTTCAATGTCAATGTCTTCTGCATTAGATCAACACACACCCTGATCTGATCAGGAAAACATTGATGAATAAAGTCATGTTTACATTGTTTTGGTGCACAAAAGTGTTCTTGGAGCTTCGTATGATTACAGTTGAAGCACTGAAGTCAGGTGGACATTTTTGGATGATGTTTTTGGTTCCTCTGGACTGTCTCTGGACCGTTTCTGTCTTATTGGAGGATGAGAGAGCTCTCAGATTTCTCCTTGAACATATTAATTTGTGTTCTGAAGATGAATGAAGGTCTCAGGGGATTGGAAAGACATGAGCGTGAGTAATTAATAACAGAATTTTCATTTCTGGGTGAATTAACAGGAAAACAAAATTAAAAACACTATAAAAAATAATAGTTTTTATTTTTGGGTGAATTAACATGACAAAAACTATAAAACAACTACTAAGTAATAACATAATAAACCTTTTAGATGAATTTAACGCAAAAATACCTATAAAAACACTATAAAATAGAAACATAAACTTCACTTTTGGGTCAATTAACACCAGAAAAACTCTATATACAATACTTTTTGGTTTGGTCAATATGTTTTTTATTTATTTATATATATTTTTTTGCTCAGCACGACTGCATTTATTTAATCCTAACTGTATTCATATACAGTTGAAGTCAGAATTATTAGGCCCCCTGATTTTTTAGCCCCCCCTGTTTATTTTTTCCCCCAATTTCTGTTTAACGGAGAGCAGATTTTTTCAACACATTTCTAATCATAATAGTTTTAATAACTCATCTCTAATAACTGATTTATTTGATCTTTGTCATGATGACAGTAAATAATATTTGACTCGATATTTTTCAAAGACACTTCTATACAGCTTAAAGTGACATTTAAAGGCTTAACTTAATTAGGTTAACTAGGCAGGTTAGGGTAATTAGACAAGTTATTGTATAATGATGGCTTGTTCTGTAGACTATCGAGAAGAAAAAATATAGCTTAAAGGAGCTAATAAATTTGACCTTAAATGGCTTTTAAAAAAATTAAAACTGCTTTTGTTCTAGTCGAAATAAAACAAATAAGACTTTCTTCAGAAGAAAAAATATTATCAGACATACTGTGAAAATTTCCTTGCTCTGTTAAACATCATTTAGGAAATATTTTAAAAAGAAAAAAAAAACATTCAAAGGGGGGCAAATAATTCTGACTTAACTGTGTATATATATAGTTGAGTTATATATATATATATATGTATGTGACAGTCTTGTGTCACATAATCCTTTAGAAATGAGTAAAATATGATATGATCCCCCAGACACATCAAATAATCTGAATACAGCTGTGTTGAAAACAGAAGTCAATTATTTTCAGAATTGTGTGATGAGCTCAATGACCACAGTCACTTTTGATCAATTTTCATTCTGAATAAAAACAACATGTTATAAACTGCAAACATTTGCTATTATAAAATATATATAGATAGATAGATTAGATTAGACCATTAGCCGTAAACTAATCTGTGGTTGTATTGTGTACAGATGACTACGCTTTCATGGGTTCGCTGATCATAAAGGAGGTCGTGAAGGATCTGCTCTCCAAAGGTCTGGATAATGCAAAGATCCTGCTGTTAGCTGGAAGCAGGTGAGTCCGCATTGCACACTGTGCTTTCGCCTCTGGTATTGAGATGCAATTCATCAATCTGATCACAAGTGGACAACGCTAAATAGAGATGTGAAACGTTTTGAGCTTGTGTGTGCATTCTGCTAAACACAACAGCAATGGCTGGTGAGAGAGAATAACAGTTTCATAAATATCTAGCAAATAGCCTTCACCAGCGTGAAGTGGCACAGCAACACGTCACATTGCTTTACATTATATTCATGCTTTATTTATATTTGCCATGGACCAAATGGAACAATGTTCAGAACTTTATTAGAGGTGGCACGACGTGATTGTGCTTCTCTTCTGGGGCGTGAGTCTTTCTGCAAGTTTTGGTTACTAAAACCTCTGGCTAGGCTGAAGGTTTTCAAAACTCTGTACAGTGTGATCATGTGGACACTAAAACTGGAGTTTTCATCTCATGACATTAGTGTGCGTGCTGGTTTCTTCTTTCTGATTGGCCACCACGGCTGGGTTCACACCAGACAAAGAAGACACAAATGAAGCAAATTCTGAATGTTTGAGGCAAACACATCACATATTTCATGTCATTCGTCCATGGGACGGAAATCCGCCTCCTTTCTCACTTTTGCATTGATTTATATGTAATTTACTCATGCAAATACTTAATTATGCATTTGGTGTGATCCCAGCATAATATCATTATCGCCACCTGTTGGTCCGGTGTGCTCTTAACATGCATCACAGTACATTTTACGTTTTCATTTAGACAGACATTTTTTTTTTTAACGAAAGCGGGGAAAACCCTGTTTATAAGCATACCCATGTATGTGACCAATGTCTCTTTTGTCTGCTTGTGATTGGATTGAAAACACATCTCAGTACTAAATGTGAACAGGGCCTTTTTGATAATGTTGACTAATCTAAGTTTGTGCTCCTCAGTGCGGGTGGCACCGGGGTCTTGCTGAACGTGGACTCAGTATCGGAGCTCCTGGAAGAACTGGGCCACACTAACATCCAGGTCAGGGGTCTGTCCGACTCAGGCTGGTTTTTGGACAACAAGCAGTACAGATGCACTGACTGTGTGGACACCATCAACTGCGCCCCTACTGAGGTCATCAAGAGAGGAATCAAGTAAGAGCATCATAAAGGGATATTCAATTCAATTCATCTTTGTTTGTATAGCGCTTGTGGATTGTGTCAAATGTGGATTGTGTCAAAGCAGCTTCACATAGAAGATTATAGAGAATTGAAAGTGTCAGTTCAGTTTTCAGAGTTCAAGTTCAGTTCAGGTCAGGTTAGTGGGGTTTAATATTCACTGCTGAGAGTCCAAACACTGAAGAGTAATCCATCGATAGTTCACACAATAAATAAAAACTGTGTCATTCTCTACTTGTCTCCCTCTACTTGTTTTAAACTTTTATGAGTTTCTCTCTTCTGTTGAACTCAAAATAAGATTTTTTTGAGGAAATATGTTGACCATTGACTTCTATCGTATTTGTTTTCCCTACTATGGAAGTGGTTTGAAACCACTTGAGGGTAAATAAATGATGTTTTGGGTGAACTGTCCGTTTAAGGTTTATAGATTTGAGCAACCATTCAGCCTTAGGATTATATGGAAGAGTTGATTTGACATTGGGGCGACGCAGTGGTGCAGTAGGTAGTGCTGTTTCCTCACAGCAAGAAGGTCGCTGGTTCGAGCCTTGGCTGAGCCAGTTGGCGTTTCTGTGTGGAGTTTGCATGTTCTCCCGGTTTCCCCCACAGTCCAAAGACATGCAGTACAGGTGAATTGGGTAGTTCGTAGTGTATGAGTGTGTATGGATGTTTCCCAGGGATGGGTTGCAGCTAGAAGGGTGTAAAACGTGCTGGATAAGTTGGTGGTTCATTCCGCTGTGGAGACCCCGGATTAATAAAGGGACTAAGCCAAAAAGAAAATGAATAAATGAATGATTTGACATTGATTTGAGTGAGGATTGTGTGTTGCATGGCTGTAGAGCAAAACAAAAGTATTGTGACTAAAAGTTGATAAAATCTAATGATCAATAGGAATTTGAGAAAGGCGAATTGTATTTTGCGAAAATCCACTGTAATTCATCTACACAAAAAAAAACAAAACAATTGACTTGATATTTTGCTGCGACACTGCAGTAGAAGTGTTGAATAATTGCTTCCATCTGTACAGGTACATTGACAGCTATTCATTTAAATGGCAATGTTAATAATCATACTGAATTTTAACCATTTTAACTACCCCACCAGGAAAAAAATGTTTGGATTGCATTTCTTAACTCCTAATGTCGCTAGTTAACATGCTCAATGAATTTTTTAAACACATCCCATCATTTCTAAAATATCAGCCTCTACCAAATGGTTGATATGGCGGTTTATGGTAAAAGTACCGGAATTAATACACATACTATGAAAATCTGAAAACAAGAAGTGTAAATCCAATTTATTTAAAAGTTTAATCAAAATAAAAGATTTTTGAATACTAAATCATCTTAATTTATTTTTTTAAGTATTTTATAAAATATTTCAGATCCTCATTTAACATTTCTTGTTTTTTTATTACAATAAAACCAAAATCAAGTGTAGTAGTGCAACAGGATTATGTTTGTTTGATTTTCTTAGTAAACCAGCAATACTGTGTGTGTAAAACATTATTTAAAACAGTCACACTTTAAATGACTTTAATAGTCATTATTTAAAACAGGGGTGTTCAAACTCGGTCCTGGAGGGCTGGTGTCCTGCATAGTTTAGCTCCAATTTCCTTCAGCACACCTGCCTGGAGCTTTCTAGAATACCTAGAATGAGCTCTATTATCTGGTTCAGGTGTGTCTAATTGGGGTTGGAACTAGAATATCCTGGACATCGGCCCTCCAGGACCAAGTTTGGGAAGCCCTGCAGTAAAAACATGGTCAACCGTTTGGTAGAGGGGCAGTCAAAGAGTTAATATGAGTAATTCTGGAGTCATTTAAATACAAATAGCATTCCATGTTTACTTTTTAAACCCTATCTTAGATACGTTATATTATACTATTAAACTAGTTATTGTAGGTAATAAGATATCCATTAGATATTGAGAACTAGTGATGTAACGAATCACAAATCTCACGTTTAGGATCACATAAAATTTTGCGACCATTTCTCGGATTCCAAAAAGGGGACGAGACAAATGCAATTTGCTTTCCATTTATTACAAAAAAAAATCCTGCAAGAAACTTTTGTTTTTAACCTACAGAACTAAATGAAATTAAAAATAAATAATTAATAGTTAAAAATAAATGAAATTGTAAAACATTCAATACTCTGTAAAATGATCTTCGCTAGTTGCAGATAAGGCTAAATGTATAAATCTAACATTATAATTTGTAAAACACATCATCTATTTTTTAATTAATGATTAGGTAATTAATTAGAATTATTCAGTGACATATTTTTGATGGCTGGTTGTCACCAGCTATTGGTTAAACTATGTAATTGATACAACTTTCATATTTGAGCGTCAAGTTGCATTAAACTGTGATTTTAATCTTTACCATAAACATCACTGTTTCTGATCTGAACATCTGTTCTGATCTGAACTATAAACCAGCAGCTAGCTCTATGCAACTCTCACATGGTTGCCCACTGAAGCTAAGCAGGGCTGCGCCCGGTCAGCTACACCTACAAAGTTAGGTTGCTGCCAGAAGTGGTGTTAGTGAGGCCAGCAGGGGGCGCCCAACCTGCTGTCTGTGTGGGTCCTAATGCCCTAGTATAGTGACGGGGACTCTATACTGCTCAGTGAGCACCGTCTTTCGGATGGGGCGTTAAACCGAGGTCCCAACTCTTTGTGGTCAATAAAAATCCCAGGATGTCCTTAAAAAAAAAGTAGGGGTTTAACCCTGGCATCCTGGCCAAATCTGCCCACTGGCCTCTGTCCATTATGGCCTTCTAACCCTCCCCATATCATAATTGGCTTCATCACTCTGTCTCCTCTCCACCAATCAACTGGTGTGCGGTCTGGTTCAAAATGGCTGCCGTCGCGTCATCCAGGTGGATGCTGCACACTAGTGGTGGATGAGGAGATTCCCCCCAATGTGTAAAGCGCTTTGAGTGTCCAGAAAAGCGCTATATAAATGTAAGGAATTATTATATTATTATTATTATCCCACTACTTCATGCTATTTGATAGTTTGTAACTAACTGAAAATGGTAAAAACAGATTATCTTTCTTGATCAACGCAAATTTGATTGCAGCGCATCGAAGGATTAATAAATGAAGGATTATTAAACATATGCAAGTCATCATCATTTATACTTTAGGTTGTGCCTGCCAGCCGTGATCCGTTACACCCCTATTAAGAACTAAACTGATGGTCTTGTCTGCAGATATTGGGGTGGTGTGGTTCCTGAACGATGCAGACAGGCTTATGAAGGAAAAGAGTGGAACTGCTTCTTTGGATATAAAGTTTATCCTACCATCAAACGTGAGTACACACCATACCAGACCCCAGCCATGGACAGATGTTCAGTCTATTTTAACACAGACTGTTGAGTTTGTTCACCTGTTTTAACCCAGTGTGCTGTTGTTTTTTTCTTTTCTGACAGGGCCTGTGTTTATCGTGCAGTGGCTGTTCGATGAGGCTCAGCTCACAGTGGACAACATCCATCTGACGGGACAGCCTGTGCAGGAGGGACAGTGGCGCTACATTCAGAATTTAGGGACTGAGTTGAGGAACACTCTGAAGGACGTCCCGTAAGTTTAGATTTCTCTCAAAGTGGAATGAGATGGAAGTGATTTTCGCTGTTTCTAATGCTGTGTTTTCTCCTTCAGTGCAATGTTTGCTCCAGCTTGTCTTTCACATGAATTCATCACGAGAAAGTAAGTGATCGCTTGAATTTTTGACATTTGTAGATTTCGGCACTTTTCTTATTTTCATCTTTGTTATTTTTGTTAAGTCAGTTAACTTTACCAGACACTCTGTAGAGATGAAGTTAAACCATTTATTTATTTGTGTGTAGGCCTATGTGTAAAAACTATATTTATTATAACTGTAATTTTAGGGTGGGTAGGCCTGCACACTACTGTGAAGGAAAAAGGCTATTATTAGGCACTTTTACTTCTAAATCACTTTCCAAACAGTGACAAAAAAAACAAGAGACCCCCTTAAACATACTAACACCAAAATTGAAATTAATAATAACAAATTTAAAAGCTAAAGAAAAATGTTAGAGTCACTCTTTAGAATCACTGTCTTTTACCAATAAAAAAAGTTGTTTACTTCGCAAGAGACCTAAGATGATAAAAGAAATTGCAGATGATGCTTTTAGCCATACGTGCCAACTTTTGTCTCTGAAAATCCGGGAGGGGGTGGGGTCGAGGTGAGCAGAGCGACCGGAAGGGGTGCCTGGTCTGTCGGCGATCCAGGGGTGTTACACCCCATTTACAGGTCAGCTTCAGCACTTCCCATTCGCTTTGAATGGGTGACGACAGGCATTGCCGAACTGCATTGTGGATCCGTCTGCGCCTCTTTAGTGGTGTTGATTGCTGCAGAAGTTGGGACTTTCTCAACTTCTTCCAGTGCTGATGGAAGCGCCAGCTAATTAGATTGCTGTATGCAAATACACCAGCTCAGACAGTATAACCGATTGCTAACGAATTTCATTGGCTGACCCTGCTATGACAATCGCGTCAACCCCAACTTCAGACACGCCCTCTGTCAAGTGTTGACCCTGAAGCCCCGTGTGAATGGAGTGTTACAGATTGTACCAATCACCTGAGGACCGGGGGAAGGGGTTGAAATTCATGGAGTTTTCCGGGGGAAATGACAAACCGGGAGGTGGGTCTGAAATACGGGAGACTCCCGGGAAAAATGGGAGTGTTGGCAAGTATGCTCTAAGCTAGTTTTTAACCTTAGATGGCACTCTAGGCTAGTTTCTAACAGCAGACTCTAGGTTAGTTTTAACAATAGACAGTGCTCTAGGCTAGTTTTTAACAACAAATGATGCTCTATGCTAGTTTTTGACATAACAGCAGATGATGCTCTAGGCTAGTTTTTTAAAAGCAGATTGCACTCTAGGTTAGTTTTAACATTAGACAATGCTCTAGGCTAGTTTTTAACAACAAATGATGCTCTAGGCTAGATTTGAATAGTAGAAGGCGTTCTAGGCTAGTTTTTGACATTAGTTGTGCTTAAGGCTAGTTTTTAACAGTAGACTAGGCTAGTTTTTGACATAACAGGAGATGATTCTCTAGGCCAGGGGTAATAATAATAATAATTCCTTACATTTATATAGCGCTTTTCTGGACACTCAAAGCGCTTTACACATTGGGGGGAATCTCCTCATCCACCACCAGTGTGCAGCCTCCACCTGGATGACACGACGGCAGCCATATTGCGCCAGACCGCACACCAGTTGATTGATGGAGAGGAGACAGATGAAGCCAATTATGATATGGGGAGGGTTAGGAGGCCATAATGGACAGAGGCCAGTGGGCAAATTTGGCCAGGACCCCAGGGTTAAACCCCTAATCTTTTTCGTGGGACATCCTGGGATTTTTAATGACCAGAGAGTCGGGACCTCAGTTTAACGTCTCATCTGAAAGACGGTGCTCACTGAGCAGTATAGTCTCTGTCACTATACTGGGGCATTAGGATCCACACAGACCGCAGGTTGGGCAACCACTGCTGGTCTAACTAACACAACTTCTGGCAGCAACCTAGCTTTCCTATGTGGTCTCCCATCCAGGTACTGACAAGGCGCAGCCCTGCTTAGCTTCAGTGGGCAACCATGTGAGAGTTGTAGAGAGCTAGCTGCCGGCTAGGCTAGATTTCCAAACTCAGTCCTGGAGGGCAGATGTCCTGCAAAGTTTAGTTCCAACCCCAATCAAACACACCTGGGTTAGCTAATCAAGCTCTTACTAGGCCAAGGGTGTCCAAACTCAGTCCTGGAGGGCCGGTGTTCTGGAAAGTTTAGCTGTAACTTGCAATGTAAGTATTGTTCAATTTTGTTGGGTACCATCACACTCTGGAGTTGAAGGAAATGAAAAAGCAGATAAAATTGCTAAGGAGGCCTTAAACTTGATGGATGAAGAAATAATAAAAATATCATTTGGAAGAGGTGAAGCTAAATCATTAATTAAGCAAAGAGTAAAAGAAACATGGCAGAAAAAATGGGAATTAGACAGTAAAGGTAGACATCTATATAACATCCAAAATCAAATCAATACCAAGATTTATAAAGGCAAATGCAGAAGAGAGGAAGTGATAATAACTAGACTAAGATTAGGACATACTGGTTTAAAATCCACCCTTGCTTTAATGGGGAAAAGTTTAACAGATAAATGTGATGAGTGTAATATAACAGAAAATGTAGAGCACATACTTATGAAATGTAATAAACATAAAACATTTGATAAAACATCAAAGTGTGAGTAAATTAGAACAAGAATGGAGCTTGAAAGGATTATTGGGGCAGTAGGGAAAATGTGGGAAATTAGCAAGGCAATTTTAAACTTCCTTACAGATACAGGACTGGAGAATAAGATATAGATAAGTTGAGTGGTTGCTTTTTTTTCTTTTTTTAATTATTAAATGTACTTGAACTCATAAAGTTGCACATCCCGGTACAGTAGCTGGCGGTATGCACCTTTACAAGTTGGTTGCGATCCGCCATTAAATCAAGAAAGAAAGAAGAAAAAGCTGTAACTTGCTTCAACACACCTGCCAGGATATTTGTAGTATATCTTGTAAGAGCTTGATTAGCTGGTTCAGGAGTGTTTGATTAGGGTTGGAGCTAAACTCTTTAAGACACCGGCCCTCCAGGACCGAGTTTGGACATCCCTGTACTAGGCTTTCTGGAAACATCCTTGCAGGTGTTTTGAGGCAAGTTGGAACTAAAATCCGCAGGACATCGGCCCTCCAGGACCCAGTTTGGGCACCCCTGCTCTAGGCTAATTTTTAAAAGTAGATTGCACTCTAGGTTAGTTTTTGACATTAAACAATGCTCTAGGCTCGTTTTTAATAGTAGACAGCATTCTAGGCTAGTTTTTGACATTCAATGTGCTCAAAGCTAGCTTTTAACAGTAGACTGCACTCTAGTTTAGTTTCTGACAGTAGATGTGCTCTACCCTAGTTTTTACAACAGATGACACTAGGCTAGATTTTAACAGTAGACTGCAATCTGGGCTATTTTTTTACATTAGACGATGATCTATGCAAGTTTTTAACAGTAGATGACACTCCACACTAGTTTTTAACAGTAGTCGATACTCTAGGCTAGTTTTTTAATCAACAGATGGGGTTCTAGGCTTGTTTTTATCAACAGATGACACTCTGGGCTAGTTTTTAACAGTAGATGACACTGTAGATTTATTTTTAACAATAGACAATGTTAAAAATAGGCTTTTAACAACATATGATGGTCTAGGCTAGATTTTAACAGCAGATGACAGTCTAAGCTAGTTTCTAACTGCAGATGGCGCTCTAGGCTACTTTTTAACAGTAGGTGGCAGTGTAGGCTAGTTTTGAACAGCAGATGGAGCTCTAGGCTAGTTTGTAACAGCAGATGGAGCTCTAGGCTAATGCTGTTTCTCAATATGTGTTCTTCAGCGATTCAGTTCCAATACTCAAGATCACAAGAACAGAGGACGCGTGAAACTTGTGTTCTTGATATCGAGGATGCACCGATGCAAACTTGAGCACCGATCTCGCTCTAGAAGTCCCAGAAGTCATTGCGACTGGAAGTGGGAAGCGCAGCATTTTATTTAGATTTACTAAGTTCAGAGATATAAGTTATTTCCCTTAGGAGTTTCCCTAAATGGTATTCTATTTCCCCTGATGTTTTTGCACTGAATGACACACTCACCAAGCAGCTGTTGTTCTTGTGTTTGCTGTAGCTACTGGACCGACGTTCAAGTCAA
This sequence comes from Danio tinwini, assembly GCA_903798205.1. Lineage (NCBI taxonomy): Eukaryota > Metazoa > Chordata > Actinopteri > Cypriniformes > Danionidae > Danio > Danio tinwini. The sequence continues at coordinate 4,922,335 of CAIGQZ010032580.1, read as the reverse complement.
AGGCACATCTTTACCACGAGCGCTGCACTGCTGGGACCGCAGTCTACAAGACACCAGCAGAAATAACAAATCCCCACCCAAAGGCTGTCCCGTGCACTTGATCGACAGCTGCCCATGGCCTCACTGCAACCCTACGTGCCCAACCATCAGGGATCAGTCCACGGGGCAGGAGATGAACGTCATCCAGTTCCTCATGCACATGGGCTTCGATGTCCAGAAGATGGCCCACCAGCAGGGAATGGACCCGAGTAAACTGCTGGGCATGCTCAGCAGTGGCAGCTAAGTGCAGTGAAGAGATTTGCTCTCATTTGGGGCTTCCCTTTAGTCCATTTGATACCTCCGACCCGTAAACCCTCCTCAGATTTGTCCTCAGGCTGAGTCCTGCCTTTAGTCGATGCTCTGTCCAACTCTCTACAGGCATCCATCTCCTCATCCATGATCAGTTAAACAGTCCAGATGGCATCCATTTTGCTCCAGCGTGTATATAGTACATATTACTCATGCAGATCATTATCAGTTTGGAGATGGCTGAGATGCCTTAAACAGAGATTTGGAACGGACCCGCTCTCAGATCCACCTCAGTTGAACCATGGGCTGCTGACTGTTCAAACGCAGTACAGGCGAAAGTACTGAACAACACGTAACCGGGACAAGGTACAACTACATCTTTGCTCTTAATTATCTTTTGGTTATAAAAGTATCACGAATGTAATCCAGTTTTACGGATCTTCAGCTTTGTTATTGCTGTATTTGTTTGCTTTGTGGCTTTTGATCTTATCTTTTTTTTATTCAATATATTAAGCTGCAGATTGTTAGATTTTTATGTCTGTTCAGAGAAAGAAATCCAGAGAGAGAGTGTGGATTTAAAAGTTTATGAAGTACATGTAAAATATATGGATCAACACAGGACTATATAGGATCATATAAACAGGAGCTTCACATCTGAAATGCACTGGATCACCGGCTCTAAAGCCAACATCATTCATGAGGTGTTGCTAATGCCAGGTTCAGTCTACACACAGCAGGCTGATTTTGGCTAGCCTTGTGGTGATTCATAAACAAAAACAGGCATTGGAATGGAAAACCTCATATAGTTTGTCATAGAGGACAATGACCAACATCAAATCATCATGACATTCTGACAGAGAGAAAAACTGTGTTTGTATTTGCTTTGGTTTCCTACAATGGGGAAATAGCCAAACAATTTTCTGTGAAATTTGTGACGATGAATAGGAGCACAGAAGTTCTTTGGATATAGCATTCAAACAGCCAAACAAAAGACAGGTGATGACATTGGTGCTGCTAGGTTGAAATATACACAGATTTGTGGAGCTATAGTGATGCTTTTCCTGCCTGTGCTCTTTCAGAAATAAAGGTACAAAAGCTGCCCTTTTAAAAAACCACACATTTTTCTACTTAAAGCATACATGTTTGTTTCTAAATGATTCATATTGCCCTACAAAGTCAAAGTGCAGCAACTACAGAAACACTAAAATTGAGAAAAAGGCCTTTAATATGTTTTACACCAGCCAGCCAAACATGTTACTTGGACTATCAGTGGTTTTGTTTCCCTTACAGGACCAGATTGACTTTGTTACATGACAGAACATATTTTAGGCCTTAACTTGACCAAATGTGTAGTTACAGCCCTTTGCCTTTGAATAGCAACGTATTATACCTTAAATGTACATATATGTACTTAACCCATTAACAGGCATCGTAACTGCCTGGTTGACCTTTTTTCCATAGGTTATCATTAAAACAAGTACCTTTATTTCTGAGAGATTATAATGTGTATCTTAAAGTGACTCAAGAAGAATTTAGGAGTCAAAATCTCTTGATCTGACATGGTGATTATTGTAAAAGAGAAAAATGTTGTGTCGTCTGAACCTGACATTAACCCAACCTTGTTATTGAAGAATCTCTAACTTATTTAATGCTAAAATGTGTCACCATAATAATAATAATAATAAATCTGTCATCATCATTTTTACAATGCCATTCTAAACCTAAACTATTTATTTTAATCAGTAAACACTAACTTTTGAAGAATGCCCAAGCTTCTGTTTTTGTGTATGGTCATTTATGCTTGCAACATATATATATATATGTATATATGTGTGTGTGTGTGTGTGTGTGTGTGTAATAGTAGACTAAACATTATTTTAAGACATTCAGCTGCTCTACTGGTACTCCATAGCTCTCATTCTCAGTTGTGGTCAATTGAAGACACAACAATCTTTGGCGACAATGAAGTGATGTGCGTGAAACAATTTTAAGCCATTGGCACTTATCACTAGTTTCCACAGATCAGTGCATTTTAGTAGGGTTCAGTATGCATTTTCTTTCCTTTCCACTGTAAAAAGTACCAAAATAGAGAACTGTACAATCCCTCTTTTTGAGAAACCTTTTGTAAGAGTACCTAGAATTACATTACAGTACCAAAGGGGTGGAACAAGACTCAATGCTGAGCGCTATTGAGTTACAGAGAAGCGCCACTTGTGCATGCAACAAGACAAGCAAAAGACAAGCCTGATCAGGGTGACCTGTACCGAGCAGCCATTATGGCTCCTTTTGAGCATTATGGTTCAGTACAGTACAGTATGCATTTATTTCAAGTTCCACTGTCAAAAGTACCGAAACAGCAAACTGGACCATACCACAGTTTTTGGATCCTTTAGTACGGGTACCTAGCACAACAGTACAGTACCAAATGGGTGATGGCTTGCAGCAATGAACCATGGTTGACCTGAGCTCAAATAAAACTTGTCCCATCTTGTGACAAACAGCCACATGCCAAGAATATGTGAATATCATATTTGAGCCAGAATGAAGTCGATCTCAACTTTCTGGCATAAAAAATGCCTACTGAGTAATGACCAATTTATATTTCTGCTTCTAGTCCCCGCTGTAGGTATGCCTTTACACAATTGCAAACCCTTCACCATACCCAGACACAAACCTCTCAAAAAGGTAACTACACATTTTCCGCGATTCAAAAGTGCAAGATCTGTGATTGCTCATAGTCATAGTGGTAACAAGAATGGGCGGGTCGAGTCGTGGTAGTGGAACAAGACTGGTTGCTTGAGGGTTTAAGAAGTCTGAGTTCACATGATTATCCAATCATTCTGAGAGAAATTGCTATAAATAATCAGAATGTCTTACCTTCCATTTAATTTCGATTGAGGATCCCTCCACCACTCCGACTCTGCACCTTTAATAGATCACTTTTCTTACCCAGGGAAGAACGGGGGAACCTTTTTGGGAACATGCTCAACACTAAGCTCGAACCCCCTTTCTAGGCCAATGGTTTCCAATTCCAGTCCTCAGGTCCTTAACAGAGAGATCCATAAACTGATGCTTGTGTGTCAAATAAGAGAGACATACAAAATGTGCCTGGTGAGGATCCAGAGGACTGGAATTGGGAACCACTATTCTAGACAAAGTAGTGGACCGAGCTTGGGAGTCTTTCTGAACTCAAGAGCCCTCTCTTCAGACTGCATGCCAAATATGTTTTTTTTTTTTTTAATCTATGGGTGCAAACTTGTGAAAGAGTTATTGCAGTGCAACAAAGACAGAATGTAGAAGTATGCTCATAATTGGCTACGTCCGGGGTGCCCAAACACAGTCCAGGAGGGCTGGTGTCCTGCAAAGTTTAGTTCCCACCCTAATCAGACACACCTGGGCTAATCAAGCTCTGATTAAGCTTTCTAGAAACATTTGTGCAGGTGTGTTGAGGCAAGTTGGAGCTAAAATCTGCAGAACACTGGCCCTCCAGGATCGAGTTTGGGCAACCTTGTCCTAGGTGCAAGGTATTCACAGTGGGGTATGGTGATCATTTAATGCAAGTGTAAATTAAGCTTATAAGTACAATTGGCAGTGGAAAGACAAGCATGATCGGGTTGAACCGTACCGAATCGTACTGTCCTAAACTGAACTGTACTCCTCAGTGTAAACAAGACATTAAAGTCACAATGCAAAGAATAGACCAAGGGTGCCCAACCCTATTTCTTAAGATCTACCTTCCTGCAGAGTTCAGCTCCAACCCTGATCAAACGCACCTGTCTTTAATTACTTAGTGCTCCTTCAGATCCTACTTAGTTGGTTTAGTTGTGTTTGATCAGGGTTGGAGCTAAACTCTGCATGAAAGTAGATCTCCAGGCTTGAGCACCCCTGGCATAGATCAGTGTTTCTCAACTACGTTCCTGAATGACCAACAACACTTTGTCCTGATATAAGCCTTTTACCTAGTGTACCTTTTCGATGTCTTCTTTGTCGGTCACACCTGTTAAAACCCTTTCAATCTCTGCTAATGATCTGAATCAGGTATATTTGGCTAAGGAGACATGAAAAACTTGCAGAGATGGTGGTCCTCAAGGAACATGGTTGAGAAATGCTGGCATAGACTGATCAAGATAAAAGAAGATGATTGTACAGGGTTGAAAAATGTTAAAATACATGAAGGTGAGTAAATGATGCCAGAAATAATTGTATACATATATTATACTATGCCAAATGCCAATTCCCCTTAGTCACATTCCAGGCACACAATATCCTGATGTGACCCTGAAACTCAGGTTAGGTTGTACCTTTTTTGGTGTACATTCAGTTGAACTCTTTCACTTTGTCTAAAAGCGGGAATTCACTCATATTTAACTGTAGAAAGCTTGGGGCATGTTTCTCTTTTAGTAACACAATGGTAAATTAAGCAACACTGTATGAATGAAATTCCACTTCACGTAATAAACTATTGTACTGACATGAAAGTAAGGCAAGGATTGAAAGCAGTAGGATTTTAACAATGCAAATTAGACTCGACTGGGAGTTGGTTATTGTGTTTTCATATATGTATATGTTTAAAAGCTCACTCTTTTGAGAGTATTTTTGTCAAATGAAGACTCTAGACTGTTCAAATATTTAATAGAAATTTACTTCTTAATATAAAATGTATGTAGCTGTTTTATGAATATTAAACAAAATCATTAAAAAATAACCAAAAGAAAAGAAAACAACAGAGATGTGAAGGTATTACTATTTTGTTCTGTAACATACTATTTTAACAGAAAACTCAATCTACATTGCATATTTATTGTTATGTAAATCATATTTATAATGCTATTTTCACAGAGAAGTGATTCTTTGTACATTGTAAATAACTTTTTTCTTGTGTTGATTGCATGTATGTGTCCCTGAGAACACATTACAGTTATTCCAAAGAAATGTTCAGTATTGCTTTTTCATTTTATGACATATTTAATCTCCAAAGCTCCAGTATTCTTCCCCGGCATATCATGTTTTATCACACTGATTGGGCAGGTTATGTTACACCTTTTGACTTTACATTACTTTATACGTACATTAAAATAAACATCTTAATGCTTGTTTTATGTAAAAGACAACACTACTATTTAATTGTGATGCTACTGATTAAATGATAAAACACATTGCAAACAAAACACACACACTCATGTGTACACAAATACAATGTATTTGGTAGGCCCCAATATCGAGCTTGTCAAAACAAACTTTATGGAAAAGTTTGCTCCAGCTGTTAAACATCCTTAACCAGTCATTAGTCTGCGGTATTTAATATAATACTCAATTAAATTACAGTATTCTTGTGTTCGTTTAGCTGAGGTGAGGTGTTCAATTAAATTAAATGCAGACATTTTATCAGTTCTTGATTTACGTGGTTATTCAACTCACAACATTGCCGTTGTGAGCATCATATTTCACTATTTGAGCTACAAGAAGGTCTAAAGTAATTTTCATTAAAGTAATATATTTAAATGAAGTGGCAGAAATAAATGTGGCACAAGAATAGAGAATAGAGAAGCGGCAGCAGTAATGCGGTTGTTGTACCGGTCTGTTGTGGAAAAGAAGAAGCTGGGTCAAAAGGAAAAGCTCTCAATTTACAGGTCAATCTACATTCCTTCTCGCACCTATGGTCATAAGGTTTGGGTCATGACTGAAAGGACAAGATCTCGGATACATGCGGCTGGAATGAGTTTTCTTCACAGGGTGTCAGGGCGCACTTTTGTACGTAGGGTGAGGAGCTCTGTCACCCGGGAGGAGCTCGGAGTAGAGCCGATGCTCCTCCACATGGAGAGAAGCCAGCTGAGGTGGCTCTGCATCTGTTTCCTGGACGCCTACCTAGGGAGTTGTTCCAGGCATGTCCAGGGTGTCGCGGAGGCCGCCCACACTATTTTGCCTAGGTCACCTCTATGGTTACTAGACATGCACGCTGGAGGGACTATTTATCTCGGCTGGCCAGGGAACACCTCAGGATCCCCTAGGAGGAGCTGGAGGACCTGTTTGAAGATAGGGAAAGAAAGAAAAAAGAAAGAAAATGAATGAATGAATGAATAGAGTTGAGTGCTGAATTGCAGAGTTTATTCAAAGATATCCTTTCCATTTTATTGATGATATGTATAAATAGTTTTGTCTTTTTTAAAATCTGCACAAATCGGAGACTTCTATTCCAGGATGCTAATGTACTTGCAACTGAAATAGAATATTGAGTAGGGGCAGGGCTTAAATTAAAAAAAATGATTTCACATGGACCTTAAACACATGAACACTTCATGTTTCTGTAAAAACATCTTGCAACTTTTAGTATTCCTCATGCAGGTGAGTGGGTGTGACAAACCACCTGTATATGACACTCTTTCTCCATATGCTCCAGACACCTTATAAGAACCAATTCTTCTTGTAAAGCATTGCACAATTCTGCCTGTCCTCCACACAGGTGAGTGGGCTTGACATGGGGCTGCGCAGTGGGTAGCACGTTCGCCTCACAGCAAGAAGGTTGCTGGTTCGAGCCTCGGCTGGGTCAGTTGGCGTTTCTGGGTGGACTTTGCTCGTTCTCCCTTTGTTGGCATGGGTTTCCTCTGGGTGCTCTGGTAGTCAGATAGTCTACTAATACTCAAATGGACAATCAAAATAATGTGTTACCAAAAATGTTATTTTAAATATGGGTCAAGACAGACCAAACTTACATGGGCCACATATAAATTTTTAAAATCTAGGCCAAATACTACATTTTAAATGCCCAAACCTTGTGAGCTGCCTTAATGATGGTGCCACCTTTGCCAAACCCAGGCCATGTTTGGCCCACATGTTGTATGCCAGTGTCGGATGAATGCCTGCATTGCCAGCTTTATGCCAAATCTGGGCCAGAATTCTTTGCTACCTGGGTAGTTCATTGTACCTTAAACTAAAATGTCACCTACAATTCTTTTAATACATGACCTCGCATACTATACAATAAAAGACAGCTTAGCTAATGTTTAATAGGTGTATAAAGTTTTTCTTAGTCCTTTTTGATCTGAATAGCAGGTAAAAAAAATTGTTGAGCAATCGTTTATCTGCTTTATTTAGTCTGGGGTGATTACATTGCATTTTCTTTGAGTCAGACAGATATACAAGAGGCTACACCTTGTCCCCTAACACACACACACACAGCAAATGAAACACGACTCCCTGAACTGTTGCTTGACGCAGGCATTTGGATTCCCACCCCATTCCGCAGTGGAATATAGGGCTCTATTTATAGAGCTGGTGGAGCCCGTGGCCCTGAGCTGGGCAGAACACACTCATTAAAACCACTTTCCCAAGTACACATCAGCTTAAAGCCCAGCGTATGCCCGTGTGTGAGAGTGGAAACACTGCAATAGAGTTTGAGAGTATACATTGGTAAAAGAGGAAGAAACTGGAAGTCTACTGATACCCTCAACATGTGGGATATCCATCGGACCTTACATGACTAGACACTTCTTCAGCTGTTTGTCTTGAAGGTGACATTCAACTTGCACAGAACTTACTTTCATCACGGTCATCCAACACAGAACTCAAGACCTGCAAAAACAAGGTGACTGCCGATTGACAGGAGACTTGGCATAAACAACAGCTATGGTTTGAACTTCTCAATCTCTCTACATTTGGTTTGAAAGATTAAGCAATATTTGAAAAAGAGCTAAAAGTCCTGCAAAGAAAAGAAAAAGGAAGAACATCCATAATTTCTTTTGGGGTGTAATCGGATCCCACACACTCTGCAGTAATTATAAAGCAGCGCTGGGAAGCAGTAAAGGAGATTTGTCATTAAGACTGCCTAAATAAAGAGGCAGGCAAAGGGCGAGGTTTGTGGATTTCTCTGAACACTTCATCCAGATCCACCCAGAGCTGCTCATGGACCCCCAGGGAGGCCACTATCTGAACAAGTCGGCGGTGCTATCATGCCTTGGCGCTGCCCGAATGTGCCAGCTGCTCCTGGGCTGCACCACTATGGCCCTAGTAGCCCACAGTGCAGGCTTCAGCGCGACCTATGGCACTTTCTGCATGTTCGTCTGGTGCTTCTGCTTTGCAGTCACGCTTCTAGTCTTCACACTGGATGTCACAAGGCTTCATGGGTGTATGCCTATCTCCTGGGACAACTTCACTGTGGCCTTTGCCATGCTGGCTACTCTCATGTACGTCACGGCTTCAATTGTGTACCCGGTGTACTTCCTGAGGTCCGACTGCCCGTCGCAGGGCTGCGAGGTGCGAAACTACCGCATTGCCGTCACCGTCTGCTCCAGCATCTGCTGCTTTGCCTACGGAGCTGAGGTGTTTATCACACGGGCCAAACCGGGACATGTGGTGGGATATATGGCCACAATTTCAGGCCTGCTAAAGGTAGTCCAAGCCTTCATCGCCTGCATCATCTTTGGTGCTCTCCACAATGACAGCCAATACAACCGGCACATTCCTACGCAGTACTGCGTGGTGGTCTACAGCTTGTGCTTCGCTGTGACCGTAGTGGTGGTGGCGCTCACTGTATCAGGCAGAACATCTTCCCTGCGTTTTCCGTTCGACAGATTTGTGGTCATCTACACCTTCTTGGCAGTGCTGCTGTATTTGAGTGCTGCTGTGGTCTGGCCGGTTTTCAGTTTTGATAAGAAGTATGGAGCCCCAGGGAGACCGGACGACTGTCCTAAAGGAAAGTGCCCATGGGACAGCAAGCTGGTCATCGCAGTGTTTACTTGTGCCAACCTGGTGCTGTACTTCACTGATCTGGTCTACTCACAAAGAATACGATTCGTGTTGAGTTCTGCAGCATGAAGACATTTTGTTTTTGATGTGGTTGGACCTATACTGGAGTACTGGAAATGAGGCAGGGAGAGCCATAAATATACAGTGGTGTGCACTAGTGTATTTGTAGGTATAGTTCAACCCAAAATGAGTACTCACCCTTGAGCGGTTCCAAACCTTAAGTTTCTTTTTTCAATTAAACACAAAAGAGGATACTTTGATGAAAGATTTAAAGCTGTATCTACTGACTTTACCTCGTAGGAAAAACAGATATTGTGGAAGACAATGGGTTATGTGCTTCAAGCTTTCTTTAAAATGTCTTCTTTTAAAGATTAAAAAAGAAAATAAAACGCATAAAGGTTTGGAACAAGTCAAGGTTGAGTAAATGATGACAGAATTTTCATTTTGGGTGAACTGACTGAAGATTTTTTGTAACATGTTGATTAGATTGAAAAATAGTTTGGACTTTTTAACTGCAAGGTTGTCATTTTCTTATTTTTTGTTGTTAATGAAGTTGTTACTTTGCTTTCGACGATGAAATCTAATGAAACAAGAAAGAAGTGATTTTGGATTCTGCATATGAAATTTGCATAAAACTGACCTCTTTGACCGTTTTGACAGGAAATTTTTTTCTGTTTTTTTTTTTTTTTGTTTGTTTTTTTGAGGAAATTTCTATCATTATTTACTCACCTCATAATGTTCCAAACATGACCCTGGACCACCAGTCAAAAGTCTTTTTTTTTACATCACATGAAAGATATTTTATAAATGTTTTACTTTAGATATATCAAAACTCAATTTTTGATTAATAATATGCATTGCTAAAGATTTATTCTGGACAACTTTACAGGCAATTTTCTTAATATATTGATTTTTTATGATGTACAGTTGAAGTCAGAATTATTAACCCCCTAAATTATTAGCCCCCTGTTTATTTTCCCCCCAATTTCTGTTGAACGAAAGGAAGATTTTTTTTTCAACACATTTCTAAACAATAGTTTTAATAACTCATCTCTAATAACTGATTTATTTTATCTTTGCCATGATGACAGTAAATAATATTTGACTAGATATTTTTTAAGACACTTCTATACAGCTTAAAGTGACATTTAAAGGCTTAACTAGGTTAATTAGGTTAACTAGGCAGGTTAGGGTAATTAGGCAAGTTATTGTAAAATGATAATTTGTTCTGTAGACTATCAAAAAATATAGCTTAAAGGGGCTAATACTTTTGACCTTAAAATAAAATAAAAAAATTAAAACTACTTTTATTCTTGCTGAAACATAACAAATCAGACTTTCTCCAGAAGAACAAATATTATCAGACATACTGTGAAAATTCCCTTGCTCTGTTAAACATCATTTGGGAAATATAAAAAAAATTAAAATAAAATCAAAGGGGGGCTAATAACTCTGTCTTCAACTGTATATTGCTTTTTAGGATACGGCAATATTTGTCTGAGATGCATTTATTTATAAATCTGGAATCTGAGGTTCAAAATCTAAAAAATAAAAAAAATATTGAGAAAATCGCCTTTAAAGTTCTCCAGAATAAGTCCTTAGCAATGCATATTACTAATTAAAAGTTTTGATATATTTATTTAAAGTAGGAAATTTGCAAAATATCTTTATGGACACAACGTTTATTTAATATTCTATTGATTTTGGCAAAAAAAAAATCTATAATTTTGACCAATTCAATTTATTTTAGGTTACTGCCAAAATTTGTGTAATTTGTTATCCAGGGTCACAAATATGAATGACCTTTTATTCCAATTGTCAATGTGCTCAAATAACCTCTCTTTATGCATTTTGTGATAAAACTGCGAAGACTTCAATGGATTGTTCAATGTGTTTATTAATAATAATAATAATAATAATAACAACAATGCATTGTATTTTTTCTGCATTTTATCTACACCAGAGTGCTACATTAAGCATAATACAGACAAAAACACATCATAAAGTAGTTTGTAACGTAATTAAATTGTTACTTACTCTCAACTCAGCAGAATGAGATAATAATTTTGGATTCAGTGCACATCAGAATTGACAGAACTATTCACTTAGGTATTGTCTATAAAATATATATACCATGTTTTTTTTTCCTTTCCTCCAAAAATACTGTAGTTTTAATTTTTATGGTGCGCAGCAAGCACTTCCCTTTATACCTTTTCCATCAATCTACTCAGGCTCCAATTGTTGTTCAGTATATCGTTTTTTTATAGATTGTAACTAACTTCCATTGTTATTATATGTACTCTCAACATATTCGATAAAATTTATTGTTAATTAAATTATATTGTTAAATAAACTTGAATTCAAACTTAACATCAGTTTTTCTTTTTCACAACACCACTGAATACTTGCATGTACAGATAAGTAAATGTATACATACAAATTAGTCAATAATATACGTGCAAAAAGTCAAATTAAGCCATTTTCTGCACTCTCAGAAATAAAGGTACACAAGTTGTCACTGGGGTGGTACCTTTTTAAAAGATACAAATTTGCAGCTACAAGATCCATATTAATACCCCAAGGGTACATATTAGTACCTAAAAAGTACAAAAGTGTTCCTCTTAAAATTTGTAGGTACTATACTTCAGAGGTACCAATATGGACCCTTCAAGTACAAATATGTACCTTTTGAAAAGGTACCACCCAGTGACAGCTCGTGTAACTTTATTTCTGAGAGTGTGTATAATTATGGTGGTCATTTATAAGCTACCCTTTAAAAAAAAACATGCATTAAAATGTTACCTAAATTGGACACATTTTAAATCATTTTACATCTAAAATGTAGCAATATAATAAAGTAATATTATATTTAATTCAAATTGAAAGCAGCAAACACCTGATAACGAAAAGCCCCCCTTCTGTCATTCCCCTATGGTTCCTATTTGGTCACTTTTTTGTGGAACCAAATAAAAACATTCTGGCAACGATTTCTGTAGGTTCCCTTTCTCTTTTTTTTTCATAACCAAACTAATCTTTTCAGAAAGTAGTTTTTTCATAGAGTTATAAATGTTAGTGTTCAAGAAGATTCTATATCTACATAAAGAAATATTTCCTGGCTAACCAACCGAGAATGTTCTGTGAAAAAAAAAAAAAAATTTAATTGCTGATGACACTTTTTGTAGCAATCAAAACCTTTTACATACTCTTTGATCAGCCATACATGACTCAAGCCGTCTGCCTACTATTAAAAAATTAAAAAATAATAAAAAACATGGTTGAATAAAATAAAATTGGAAATAGTGTATGTGTGTGAATGAGTGTACATGGATGTTTCCCAATGATGGGTTGCAGCTTGAAGGGTATCCACTGTGTAAAACATATGCTGGATAAGTTGGTGGTTCATGTTGACATGATGACAGTAAATAATATTTGACTAGATATTTTTCAAGACACTTCTATACAGCTTAAAGTGACATTTAAAGGCTTAACTAGGGTAATTAGGTTAACTGGGCAGGTTAGGGTAATTAGGCAAGTTATTGTATAATGATGGTTTGTTCTGTAGACTATGGAAGAAATAAATAGCTTAAAGGGGTTAATAATTTTGACCTTAAAACGGGTTTTAAAAATTAAAAACTGCTTTTATTCTAGCCAAAATAAAACAAATAAGACCTTCTCCAGAAGAAAAAAATATTATCAGACATACTGTGGAAATTTCCTTGCTCTGTTAAACATCATTTGGGAAATATTTAAAAAAGCAAAAAAAATTCAAAGGGGGTTTAATAATTCTGATTGCAACTGTATATATTTAATTAGATGTAGATCACAATTACATTTACCACAGAGCTAATGGAGACTCCTGCCTAAAAAATTCACAGATTTTTCTCATGTGAAAAAATTGAGCAGGTACGGGACATCAACATGATGTCAGATTGATGATGTCATGGGGACGTGGCATTTTCAGTGGAAATGAAAATCGGGTTGATGTCAATGCCCAACGTCGGACAGACATTTAATTTTGGTCACTTTCCAACACAACGTAAAAACAACCAAATATCAACGTCTAATTATGTTACAACTTGACGTTGTGTGGACGTTACCACTATGGCGTCTATCAGACATTGGATTTTGAGTTAAAGGAATGAATGAAATTACCATGGTCATTTATAGTAAACACTTCAGTGTTTTTGAACCATACTATTGTAAAATGTATATTATTTTATTTACAACACTTTGTGAATGCTGCACCACAGTGTTAAATTAAAGTAGTACTTTAGTTTTAACTACAGTAAATTGGTGTATTGTAGTATACCCTCAAGGTGCAGGTTCAGGGTGCTAATTATACATTGATGATAGGGGGGGGGGGTCAAGTTAGTTTGTGTTGCTAATACATGCTTCAGTCAATCTGATGTATGCATCAATTTAAATTGCATCTAATTTATAAATCAAACATATTAAAGTTTGCAGTGTTTTGTGGGATATTTAGTGTGTTTTGACCAACAGAATCTTCTGATTAGCTATTTTAGAGGTTACTGTAGGTCAAACTATACAAACTATGAAACTAATTTGACTTTACTTTTGGGTTATATGTAAAAACAAACAGTTATTTACAAGAAAAGTGTCTTACGGTGTCTATCGGTGACCTGCTGGTTTCAGATTGTTGAATTTATTTTTTTTCGCAGACTAATTGGCGCGATTAGGCCAATATATGTATACTGTATATATACTATCTATTATTTTAATTGTTAATATTACTAAAGTTAATATTATTTCGCACTAGTTAGAGAACTGACCCCCCACACATGCTATTTTGACATCCTTCAGGGGGATAGCATTAATTAGGGGGGGTCAATCCCCCCAAACACCCCTGTAATTCACACCCTGCCCTAGTTGCAGAACACAAACTAATTCAAGTAGGCCTTTATAGTGTGCTTCCAAAACACTACATTGTTTACAGTAAATTACTATTGACCATTTTGAGGGATGTAAACAATAACAATGGCCCTAAAGTATTACCTGTATTGCATTTTTGATTTCCATAGCTTTCAACAATTCCAAAAAGGTCCACATATTGATAAATAGGGGAGCGCGGGGCACAAAGTAACGCAGGGTTAAATGTAACACTGTGTTTTAAGGTATTTGCTCAGGGTTAACCATGGCATGCTTCCGAGGTTTTCACCGCAGTGTCAGCAGACGTCTTCCTGCCAATTATTGAAAAAGTTTGGGGGTGCATTTTTGCAGCATAAAAGTATTTTTATTATAGTTTTATTATATTTTTTTATTTTTAAAAAAATCTGTGAAAGTATGAACGTAAAATCTGATATTGTTGTGATCACCGTCTTCTAGGCTAAAAGATTAAACCATTTTGAAAGATGTAAAAACACAGTGACTTCTAGCCAGTTTTGAGGAAAACATGACACAGCATTCATTTTCTTTTCAGCTTAGTCCCTTTATTAATCCGGGGTCGCCACAGCAGAATGAACCGCCAACTTATCCAGCATGATTTTACGCAGCGGATGCTCTTCCAGCTGCAACCCATCTCTGGGAAGCATCCACACACACTCATACACCACGGACAATTTAGCCTACCCAATTCACCTGTACCGACGGTCTTTGGACTGTGGGGGAAACCGGAGCACCCGGAGGAAACCCACGCGGACGCAGGGAGAACATGCAAACTCCACATAGAAACGCCAACTGACCCAGCCGAGGCTCGAACCAGCGACCTTCTTGCTGTGAGGCGACAGCACTACATACTGCGCCACTGCGTCGCCCTCCAATTAAAATAACAACTTTTTTTTTTTCATTTTGAGTGTAATGTTGAGAACTTTCTAAAAAAAATGTTTTTTTACAGAAAAATATATATATTTTATAGCTAATAATGCAAATAAATGCATTGTATAATAATGGATAATAATGCAAATAGATTCAAATGTGTTTATGCAATAAACAAACAAATAAATAAATAAACATACTGTGCTATGTAGAATAAAAAAAGAAATGAGCCAATTACTGAGGAAATATAGCTACTATTTAAAGTAGACTGAATTTAAATTAATTGTGTGAAATCTGCCTTTATAAGCATGTTACAACTAACCCCCTGTCTGTTACAACTTGTCTCACAGGTGGGGTAAATAATAACATTTATACTCCTGACACTATTGGCAATAATGCACAAAAACCATAGGTCTGGTGTTCAAAATTTCAGTGCTTATTTGTAGAAGAGGCTTGTGTATTGCTGGTTAAAAAATATGGTTTGTCTAATCCCATTACTTTGTTTATTATTTGACCAAAACCAAAAAGTGTTACATTGTGCCTCGCTCTCTCCTAAGGTTAAGGCAGCCGTTTTTAATATTAAGTTATGATTAAAATGTCTTTTGTTACAGTTATGAAATAGTTTGGTAACAAGCAGGAAATGTTCATGGGCCAATGAATCTAAGTTTTTTTTTTCACAAGGGAACACTCAAAGACATGAATATGTGAATGTCAGAAAAATAAGAAATATATAAATATGTGCTGAGGTTAGGCAAGAAATATGTTTGATAACTAGTTGGTTAAAATAGAGCAAGACAATATTCATGACAGATAAATGTGTATGAATAAATTGTGAAAAGATGAAAAATACAGAATTTGGTAACATTATTACGACGGTGAAGATACCAAAACACAACTCCAACAGCAAACCCTCTGAACATTTATTGTATAACAGAAATACACATTGGTACATATCATTTACAATAATAATCATTAGATTATTTACAATGGTATCAATAAAGAATGAAAAAGAAGATAAACAATAGGAAGAAAAAAACAAAATAAAAAAACTGCAGAAATCAAACGAAACTTAAAGAGATATGAATAGGTCGTCTGATCTGAGAATATATATAATAGAGAGGAAATTGAGAGTGAAGAGGGCTAAATAATATGATAATGGCAATTTAGAGATTTAATATATTATACAAATTAAAAGTCGTGCAAATTGAATATGTTTAAGTGCTTTTTTGTTAAGTGAATCTGCAATTGTAGATAAGTAATTTTTAATCTCTTGTATAAATGCTATAAATACATGGCTTGCAATTTGAAAATGTAATTACATTTATGAATGTAGAATCTGCATAAAAACAGAATATGGTTTGTTATAAAGCAGATGTTAAAGTTTGCATCAAAAAATAATAATAATAATTTTGGAGTAACAGAAAAGTTCTGTGAAGTAATATTTGAGATAAATAAATTAACATCTTGCCAAAACTGGAACACATGGTGGCACAACCAAAATAGGTGAGGAAGAGTTTCAGTGCTATTCTGACAAAAGGAGCATTTTGTATCAAAGTCTGATCCAAATCCATAGATATATACATTAGATGTTGCCTACCCTACTGTTGTCTATTAGAAGGAATTCGTCAATAGAGCCGCCATTTTAGTACAGGGTAGCGCTCCTTTGAAATGAATGCAGGACCAAGGTGAAGTGGAGGACTGTGGCCATCCAAAGCCAGAGATATACACATATACACATACATCTATGATTGGGAGTTTTCCCCAGTGGTCCGTATGCAAATATTTTTTTTTTAAATTACGAAATATTATAATTTTACATCACTTTTCTACATTGATGTGACCGTTTGTGAATGAATCTCCGTTATGAACGACTCGTTCACTTAGCTGACAATAATACAAGTTCTGGCAGCGCCGCATCTTCTTGTCATATTTTATAACATTGTTTGCTTATTTTATTCAACAAAACTAGCATAAGCTTAGTATTTAGTGCGAGTTGGTGCTACTTTGCCTTTCGGTCACTGCAGTAAGAGACTGTATTATCATCAATAACATTACTTGTTGAGCACAAAAGTTCATAACATACAAAAACATAAAAAACGAAATCTTACCAATAAAATGTGATGACTTTGTGCTTTGTTTTCTTTGTCTGCTCATTACTACACCCGTACACAGCGCTTAAGTCCAGCATCTTCACATTGGCACACGGTCTTGACTAGTGCGGTTGAATGACGTTTGTCCTAGGAGCACTGTACCAATGTGGCGGCGCTATTGACGCATGCTCAGCGTCCCTATGTGATATCTAGTGTATATATCTATGATCTAAATCTTTTCTTTAAGAGTTTTTTTCAACAGCAACCCCTCACAAGATTTTCCTGTCGACACAAGCCCACGTGTTCATGAAGAGTGATGCAACTGCCTTTTCTGACAGCAGAGCTGGCCAACCACGCGCAGCGCACACATAAACTCCAGTGATTGGCTGTGGCCCAAGCACTTCTGTGCTGTGATTGGTGAAAGCGTTGTACTCCACACACTCCAGTAATGGCAGATCACAGACAGCGTGAACAACGCAATAAACAAAAGTGAAACATACTAAATGTAAGTGAACCAGCTCTTCAGCACGTCGTATTTTAGGTACGTTTCTTAGATCACTTTTAAACATTTAGTATTCAGCATTTATCTTGTTGTCTCTGCTGTGTACTGCATATTCGATCGTATCAGGAAATAGATGAAATATCGAGGAGACGCTGTTCTTCTTTTAGCTTTACCTCAGCTGATGTATATAAGTGTATGAGACTTGACGGTGAACCCCTGTGTTTTGTTCAGCTGGTTAATGGTGATATTGTGGTTATTCACAGGTCAGAATGAGTGTGGGATTCATCGGAGCGGGTCAGCTGGCGCATGCGCTGGTCAAGGGCTTCACAGCCGCAGGTACATCGTCATTTACACACACTCACCACTAGAGAACGCACCGCCACACCATAAAAACAACACTGAGATATTAATAATTGTCTATTTTTGGGAAATTTATGTGTATACATGATCTGAAGGTGGAGTAAATAAGTTTCCAATTGATGTGTGGCTTTTTAGGAATTCATGAAAAAGTTCCAGATACTGTATAAGAAACATGAAATAACAACTTAATGGGACATTCTACCAGAAACGTATTTTCACTTATAAAAATGTGACAGGGCCTGACTTTTTAGCTTGTCGTCCTCAAAAAGTCATACAAAAACAAGCATAAAATCAATTAATTCAATGATGGAACACATCCTTGATCACTGTCAGCTTCTCCTCCATCAAATGATGTCCTAGTCATAGCCTTAAAGGTGTATTGCACGCATTTTATGTTAAATTTAATGCAAATATAACAGGACTGACCAAAACATGGGGACAATTGTACATTTATTTGTAGTATTTATTAATATAATTTATTTAAATTTTCATGTTTTAAATCAACTGCTGTGAATGATAACAAAAACGTGCTATTTCTGAAGTATTAGCAGCATAACAAAAGTATTAAAGTTTAGGTTCATTTGGGCTGAGGACAAGAACACTAGCTATGTTTCCATCCAAAAATGCTAATTAACTTTATGCACAAAACTGGATTATCGCATAAAATACGTGCAGCTTTTCCATCCAACAAGTCAAAGTGAACAAAATCGTAGCTTCCTGATTATCTGGCGCCAAATATCAACAGTAAAAGCGTAATTTGCTGCGGTAGGAGAAGCTGCGTGAATCTTTTCTTCATTTAATGAATGACTTGTACCTCAGAAGGCAATTCTGACACGCAGTGAACACGTGGTGGCGTTTAAAGGCGGAGCACAGACGCTCTTGATTCTGGAGGTCATTCATAATATAATAACACTATTACTGAAACAGTTAAGACGTTTTATAATGACCAAAACGACATTTCAGATGTTTTACAATGTGCTCAGTCTACATTTTCATCATCACATGGTCACATGATTTGATTATAACAAAATCGCATGACCTTTTTTAATGCGCATACTGAAATTTGTTCGGTAAAAGTGTTTCCATCATAGTTTATGCACATCTTTTCTTATGGAATACAAAGTTTATCCTACTGTTTTGCGCATATGTTTTTATCTGCATTTTCAAAATTTATTCACATCCTGCCATTTCCATCAACCGTTCAAAATGCGCATAAAAATAGGTGGATGGAAACACAGCTAATGACAGTGTTTGTGAATTTGTAAAGTGTTTTTGATAAAGAAAAAAGAATCTGAGAACCAAATAAATGACATATTCCTTCACAGAGCAACTCACAGAAATCAACCATCAGTCCTTTTCAGACATTTTTGGGATGAAATACTTTTTATTGACTGTATTTATGTTTCTATTTCAGGGACATATAATGTACATTTCTGGTAGAATGTCCCTTATGAGAGATTTAAATATAATAATATACTTTAGATGGTTTGACACAAAATATTCTTGTAAAATAATCATCTGACGATTGCATTCGGCTAAAAACAACAAAAATTGCCCTGAATGCATAGTTTTTTTGGGGGTTTTTTGCCAGAATTGTTCTGTCCTATACAATATCTTACTGTGAGGAAATTGCTTACTATGCTTTTGTTCAGTGAGTACATCCTGTTAAAGAAAGAGTTCACCCAGAAATTAAAAATACCCCATTTACTCATCCTCAAACCATCCTTATGGTATATGGCTTTTTTTGTCAGACGAGCACAATTTTATCCTGGCTCTTCCGCGCTGTATAATGCTGTTAGATAGTGGCTTTTATTTAGAATTTTCCAAAACTTCAAATATCCATCATCAAATAAACTCATATGCCACCACGGGGTTATTGCATGTCTTATAAAGCAGATCCAAATGTTTTTGTATCCTGTGGCTGAACATAATTGGCTGCCAAATGCACGTTGGTGCATTCATATTGATTCATGACATTCAAGACCAATTTATAGCATAGTACATCATCACTAATGAAATTGAGGGTGCTTTTACACCTAGACTTTTGTTCCAAAACCTGGCGTGTTTGCCTAGTTAGCGCGGTTCGTTTGGCATATGTGAACAGGGCAATCGCACTTTGATCCGCGCCAAAGTAATCGCTCTAAGACCACCTGAATGAGGTGGTCTAGGCTCAATTGAAACGA
This sequence comes from Danio tinwini, assembly GCA_903798205.1. Taxonomy (NCBI): domain Eukaryota; kingdom Metazoa; phylum Chordata; class Actinopteri; order Cypriniformes; family Danionidae; genus Danio; species Danio tinwini. The sequence continues at coordinate 4,902,398 of CAIGQZ010032580.1, read as the reverse complement.
ACTCTGGAGCAGATCGATTGTAGTGAGAAAACAAAACTATCCGAGCCCGGTTATATCACAGTGTATTATGGTGTTGTAATACCCATATATACGACTAAATGAAGTGAGATTTATGAGTAGGGCGGGATGTCATTCTTACCGGTAAATGTGCGCTTCATGTCAAATACGAAAGTGAAAGCATGCTAACTATTAACGACAGCCGCTTATCCGTTTGGAAAACTGACCGAACTGCAGTCTTGGTTTATCTGTTATTTCTCTCTATAATGTAAAGCCTATAATGCATAAGCCAACTGTTATGTATGAGAGTCTTACCTCTGATTTATACTTGGTGACGATATCTGTGGGTGTCACCATTCAAAATTAAAGCACAGCTTTCCGCTTATGTCTTGTTGCTCATTGCCATAAATTAAAATAAGGACGTATGACAGCTGAGCGAGACTGTGCAAAATAAACCATGAAACTCTGACCAACGTGAGAAGAGTTTACTCGCACGTGACTTGTTTTAGCGAACCGCACCAAGAACAAAGAGCAACATTGTAACAATTTTAATCCCTGTTTCGGAACAAAACAGGTATGAAAGCACCCGGAAACTGCCATTTTAAGGCTTTGATTCAAATTGTGCTGTTTTGGTGACTGTCACTTTAAATTCAAATGAGATTGTGCTCTTTTCAAAAGAGGGCGGAGCTATAAACGCCTATGCCAGTCTGCAAAGTGGCAGACAGCTACTTCTCACTCAGGGCTGTCTATGCTAATGAGGGAGAGATTGTCACTAATGGGTGGGACTTCCCCTCTTTGATGACATGTACATTTGTAAATCAAAATGTTTTCTGCAGACTGTTTTCATCAAGTGTGACTATAAAAAAAATTCAATTAATACATTTTTCATTATTAGAAGCTGGTTATATTCATGCACTGTCACCACACAACTGCGTTTAAACCCCTTATAACAGTGATTTTTGCATAATAGATCCCCTTTAACAAGAAATCTATAATGCAGTGTTTACATTAGTCTTATCTGTCCATCAGGTGTGATCGCCACACACAGGATAACCGCAAGTTCTCCAGACACTGACCTGCCGACGGTCATCGGCCTGAGAGTGAGTGCTTGAGATGTCAGAATTGACAGTGTTTTAGGCATCTTTATAAACACACATTCTCTGTACCTCAGAAAATGGGAGCATACTTCACCACCAGTAATAAAGAGACTGTGAGCAAGAGTGACGTCCTCTTCCTGGCGGTCAAGCCTCATATCATTCCATTTGTCCTGGACGAGATCGGGCCAGACATTGAAGATCGCCACCTCATCATCTCCTGTGCTGCAGGAGTGACCATCAGCTCCATCGAGAAGGTCAGACTGCTGCTTTCTGTCTTTTATTATACGCAAGTATAAAATGTTCTGCCTGTTAAATAATCATCACCACCACATAATGTTAATTAATATATAGTTATAAACATATCCTATTATTATAAATGTTGAAAACATGTGTATAATGACTGGCATACAGTTACATTTAGGCCCTGTTTACACTAATATGTTTTAGTTTTAAAACGCATAAGTTTTGCTACGGTTAAGCCATCCGTCCACACTACGCCGGAGTTTTCGAGCCCCGAAAACGGAGCGTTTTGGAAACGCTGGAGAGGCCGTTTTCATTCTAAAACGCTGCTGCTCTGTCTCAGTGTAGATGGGGGAAAACGGAGACATCTGAAAACGGAGGCGTAGCTGCAGACATTCGCCTATCTGATTGGGGCTTTTCCTTAATATTAAGTAGCCTTCACACAGTTCAGTGACAGTCCTGCATCCTCTCCTTGTAAGTTCTGACTTCGCAAGTTTGATATGGAAAACAAACTCCCGAGTGTGTACATGGTACTTTAAAAAGTCATTCACATCACCCTGGCTATGCTGTTTCACTTTCTTAACAATAAAATGAAAACATGACATAAGGATCTGTCTATTTTTATTTTGATATTAGCAACTTAACAGACATCAAAAAATGTTGAGGCGTCGTGTAGCTGCATAATATAAGCGTTATCTTCATGCATATTTACAACAAAACGGAGCCTATAACATTGCTGCGTCCTTTCATTTTCATTGAAAATACGAAACATACCCTGTCTTTCATTGAATATCAGTTTTAATAAATAATAAAGGCCATTATAAAAGTATAACGCACAATAAGTTTATACAATAGAGAAAATAAAGGCAAGCAATCAGTCAGATGTGGTGTCCGCGGTTACATTAATTAGGATATTAACCTAACTTATCTGCGCTCAGCCAAAACACGTTACTTGAGAACAAGTAATAGATTCAAAAAACCAAAGACAGGGAATATGTCGTTAGATATAGACAGCAAGATGAATTAAATATCACGTTTAACAAATATAGTGAGATTAGATCCAGCGGGAGATCCGTGATAAACAGTCCGACGTGCACAGCTCTCATGGGTATGTGCTCAACGCATGCTGCAGTGCATGCCAGAAAGTGTGTGTGTGGTCACGTGATGTGTGTTTTCATTGTTTTAGTGTAGACGGAGAGCTGTTCAGAAACGCTGGATGAAACGCTAGTGTGGACGCGGATCATTTTTATTCTAAAACGCCGTTTTAAAACTAAAACATACTAGTGTAAACGTGGCCTTAGTCATTTGGCAGATGCTTTTGTCCAGAGCGACTTACAATTGAGGAGACATTTAGCTATTCAACAAGCTGAGGCAATACACACAGGAGTTGCTAAGTGTACAAAGGAACTGTTAGTGTTTAGAGAATTAAGTGCTAGAGTAAGGAGGGGGAGTGTTTTTATATAGAGAGAAGAGTGTTTCTACAGGTGATTTGTCAAGCCCACTTACCTGTGTGAAGCACACTTCATGAATGCAAATTAATTTTTTTTTTTTTTTTTGAGATATGGAGTGATTTTGCTACAAATGTGCAAAACTGGTGCAAGTGTTGAGTAAAGTTTCAGAAAGTTACATCTAGGGCTGCACAATATATCTAAAATGTACTGTTATCATGATAATAGTATATGCAATAGACCAATTACCATGTTTGTAAACATTCCGGATGCGCGCGCAGGGAGGTGGCAGAAAAACCGAGAGCGCTAGCATTTACAGTGAGGGAATGACATCCAATGCGGTACAGAGTTTGTTGTTGTATTAGAGATAAGTTATATTGATTACAGATTCTATATATTATTTACATAATGCTTTTAGAGTATTATAGATGCTTGTCACCCAGTGATAAGCACAGTTTATTCGGCAATATTAACGTTAAAGTGTGCGGCGTTCGTCTGACAGATCCATTTGCGATAGCACTCTCCAGCATAGTGTAAACTTACCTGATATAACATGAGACCTGCAGAGTCCAGCATTTTTAATTAGGTCGTCACTTCATTCAGCTCCCTTTTAGCCAAATATGTCTGCAGTTGGCATAAAAGCAGTGTGGTGTATGGTAAAAGTTAAGTTTCTCGAATTTGGCATCCTACCACACAACACCACATGTTTGCTATTACAACCGGTCTCTTTTTGCAACCGGGCACCCGTGTGACGTCATGTGTGATGTAGGTTGGTAATTCATCTATACCCGTATCACAGAGAAGTGCAATAAATTAAGTTAATTTTATGTACCAAGCATTTGTGTGCATAGGCTGTTTATCCAAATTTGACCAACCAGGTGGGGCCTTTAATCTCTTTATCTCCACCTCCTTCCAGTAGGTTCTGAAAATAAATACTAATGCTGGGGATGAGAGGAAAATGACAAGAGCCAACAAGAATCTGAATTTCTGCCGAGATTTTCAGTTGTTCAAGCAGTTTTGAAGTCTAAATGGTCCACCTTGGCATACTTTAAAAATGTTTTTATTTTTATTTTAACAGATTTGTGTGTATTCAATTAAGCATCAATTAAGACCATACCTGTCAACATTTGTCTCTGAAATTCCGGGAGAGGGAAGTGGGTGGGTGGGGGTCGGGGGGTGAGCAGAGCAACCGGAAGGGGTGCCTGGTCTGTCGGCGATCCGGGGGTGTTACACCCCATTTACAAGGCAGGGGCGTCAGCTTCAACGCTTCCCATTCACTTTGAACTGCATTGTGGATCCGTCGGCGCCGCTTTAGTGCCGTTGATCGCTGCAGAAGTTGGAACTTACTCAACTTTTCGAGTGCCGATGGAAGCGCCAGCCAATCAGAATACTGTATACAAATACACCAGCTCAGACAGTAGCCGATTGCTGACTAATTTCATTGGCTGACGCTGCTATGACGATCACGTCAGCCCCAACTTTAAACACGCCCTCTGTCAAGCGTTGATGCTGAAGCCCCATGTAAATGGGGTGTTACAGGTTGTACCAATCACCTGAGGACCGGGGGAAGGGGTTGAAATTCCGGGAGTTTTCTGGGAGAAATGACAAACCGGGAGGTGGGTCTGAAATACGGGAGACTCCTGGGAAAAACGGGAGTGTTGGCAGGTATGATTAAGACACCGTTCGCATCTGTCAGCTTTAACTGTGGGGATACTGGATAATTTGAAGCTTTTGTCAGCTTATTTCATCTTCCGAGTTTGAAATAATTTTTGGGGCGGGATCAAAATCAGTGATGTAGCGCCAATCTGCCTGTTCAGAGATGACGTGTCGGTTTCTCATTATTATTCATAGCTGAGTTTTCTTATCCTATGAGAAGACCCTGCTTCTTAATTATTCATGAGAGCATGTGCTTTCTGAAGGCAAGGCAGAATTGCCAAGCTGTGAGACTGCGGCTGTGCACGGCAAGCAGTATTTATCCGTTCATGATGGTTCATGTGTCTGTCCATGATCCATGGAGTTTGTTGCATGGCTTTCTCTGCGATGCTGTCAGGGCTGATACAGCAAAGCTGTTGGTTTGCAGCAAGCATTTTTGTCAAGAGAGCTGTACAAGGATTGGAGAATGACAGACTTTGTCTTTTATCAGTTGAGTTTGTTACCATTCAGACACATCACCTATATCTGTGCTGCTGTGTTCGCCCATGTTTAAAATCCTCCATATTACCGGCAGGGCTAATAGTTGGAATAGACAGGGCAAGAGACCTGCTGCACTGCTATCCACTGTGTCTGTATTCAGACGCAGTGCATTCAGACCTGGGATTGAGGAGGAGAAAAGTCCTCCTCATTTATAGTGATTATATAAATACGTTATCTTTTTGATGGTATAACAAATATATCCGTTATACGGATCATGGAATGGAATATCATGGCATTTTAAAAGGTTTATTCCAAAGTCATGCAATATCATTTTTGTTTTATCAGCAATTAAAACATTTTTGCTAATTAAACAACTTTTTATAAATTTGTTTTTCAACAACTCTGGTAAGTTTCACTTAGTTATAGAACTGCACAATATTGGGGAAAAAACTAGCAGTGTGATGTTTTTCTGCTGATTTGAATTCCAACTCATCATGACAATATGTAGGGGAGTTCACCTGCATAAAATAATAAAAAAAATAATTAAATCATAGATAGCTGTACTAACCTTTAGTCTGTATTGTTTGTGATGTTGGCTCGTAATGTTAATTATTTCAGTAAATGAAATTGTTTTTCACAAGCAGTTTCAGTCTTAGTTTTAGTTTGGCTTACAAAAACAACCTTCAGCATCTAGCACTTAATTCTCTGAGCACTAACAGCTTCTTTGTATAATAAGCACTTGTTGTGTGTATTGCCTCTTCTCGTTGAATTGCTGAATGCTCCTCAATTTTAAGTCACTTACATTGTGCTTAAAGTGTCTGCACATGGTGCTCAAAATCAGAATTGTACGTTTTTCCTCATTCTTTCCGAAAATCAAAATGATCACTGAAACAAAATTATTGGGTTGACCTTTTTAGCATTTTCTGGTTTGGTAATGCACCATGGAGGAGCTTGAAAATAAACCTTTGATTGATATTGTAGAAACTGCTGCAGTACCGTTCATCACCTAAAGTCATTCGCTGTATGACAAACACCCCGGTGGTGGTCCGCGAAGGGGCCACAGTTTACGCCACAGGCACCCATGCAGAGGTAGAGGATGGGAAGCTCCTGGAGCAGCTAATGGCCAGTGTGGGCTACTGCACCGAGGTAGAAGAGGACCTGATTGATGCCGTCACTGGACTCAGTGGCAGTGGACCAGCCTATGTGAGCAACAATCAAGCAATATAAATCATACATTGAGCTCCTGGTGGATTCCCAAATTTAAACCATACTGTGGTCATTTGTAGTAGTTACTATCATGTTTTTTTTATCTATACCATAAAGTACAGAATCATGTACTATAAATTACTATAGTGTTTTTAAAGTGGGTTTTACTTAGGCCTACTGTACTTCTATCCTAATCTTAGGCATTCACAGCGGTTGATGCTCTTGCTGATGGAGGGGTGAAGATGGGATTGCCCAGAAGACTGGCTGTACGACTGGGAGCTCAGGCCCTGCTTGTTAGTTCCTGATAGTCTCTGAATCCGTTCTCATTTTGATAATCCGATCATTTCTGCGCTTGAAATTTACAATAAAAATGATGTTTTGTTTGTTTTTTTGCAAGGGGGCGGCAAAAATGCTCCTTGAGTCAGAGCAACACCCTGGACAGTTAAAGGACAACGTGGCTTCACCTGGAGGTGCTACAATCCATGCTTTGCATGTGATGGAAAGTGGTGGTTTCCGCAGCCTCCTGATTAATGCTGTGGAGGCATCGTGCATTAGAACCAGGTGGAGTGACTTTTTCAGCTAGTTGTGTTCGTCTGGCCAGCTTAATTCAGAAGGAATTAAGGGATAAATGGGAAATAAAGGGATAGTTCACTCAAACAGGAAAAATCCTGTTATTCTTTACTCTTGTTTAAGTTTCTTTCTTCTATTGAGCACAAAGAAAGATATTTTGAAGATAGCTGGAAACCTCAAACCATAGATTTGCATAATAAGTCAATGGTTAGTGGTTTTTAGCTTTTTTCAAAGTACTGTCTTAAGTGTTTAACAGAATAAAGAAACTCAAAGTTTTGAAACCACCTGAGGGAGAGTAAATAGTGAGCAAAATTTCATTTTTGGGTGACATATGCCTTTAGGTTCTTCACTTATTACTTGATAACTACAGTTTTATTCCCTGTATTTGCTTATTTTTTATGAAAACATGAACATTTCAACAAAATAACCTTTAATAAGACATCCAAATGGCGCAGTGGGTAGTGCTGTCACCTCACAGCAAGAAGGTTGCCGGTTCGAGCCTCGGCTGGGTCAATTGGTATTTCTGTGTGGGCCTGTTCTCCCCGTGTTGCTGTTCTCCCCGTGTTGCCTGTTCTCCCCGTGTTGCTGTGGGTTTCTTTCAGGTGCTCTGGTATTCCCCACAAGTCCAAAGATATGCACTATAGGTGAATTGGGTAAGCTAAAATTGTTCGTAGTGTATGTGTGTGAATACAGGGTTTCTGCAGGGTCATAAAAAATCGAAATTTAAGGCCTTAAAAAGTCTTAAATTTGCTGTTCTAGGTCTTAAATATTTTTGCACAGGTCTTAATTTTCCAATGTCTATGTAATGCTACATCTAATGCTTATTTAAATTATTTTTTGTTACTGTTGTTTGGTTTTCGTGGTGTTTTAGTTCTTCATTTCACTAGTTCAATTGTAATTTGCGGTATCACAACTACAAATGAGGCCGACATGCAATAGCCAATCAGCTCTCTGCTATTGAACTCTGTGTGCGCGGCTAATGTGACGTCATCGTTGTGTTTGCGGACGTTCGCTTTGGGTGCGCGCGACATGGTTTCGGTTGGCGGAGCTCATGTAATATTTTGAGACTCGAGTGAACAGTTTGCGCGGCGCGTTTGATTTGAATATGAAACACTTTGAAGAGATTTTGTCTGAAACAGGTATGACTGTACACACATCTTCTTTATGATCTGTTCATGCATGATCATATATTGTATGTTTTTGTTTTTATTCTTGCCATTCATTCATTCATTCATTCATTTTCTTTTCGGCTTAGTCCCTTTATTAATCTGGGGTCGCCACAGCGGAATGAACCACCAACTTATCCAACATTTTGTTTTACGCAGCGGATGCCCTTCCAGCCGCAACTTATCTCTGGGAAACTTCTTGCCATAATAAAAAATATAATTGTAGAGCAACCAAGTTCTGTTGCCATTAATATTTAACTTTAATAGGTAGAACTGTCCGAGATATGAACAAAAGCAAGTGATGCATCATTTAGATTTTAAAAAATTTAGATTTAAAATCTTGAATGGTTATAAAAATCTTTAGAATAAATTATAAAAATAATAAAAGCAACTATCTTGAATGATATTAAGGATATGACCAGTTCCGGAAACTTTCTACTTCTGTTTATCCGTCTGTTTTTACTGTCTGTTTTTTTTAGACTGCCCCCTGTCATTTAAAAGAATATCTTAATGGCGAATGCATCAAGTATAAAAGCCTCGTCCGTTTTGTGAGGTGTGCGATGTGGCGCCAGGCGAAAGTATATCAGACTTAAGATGTTTATTTGTTTTTTTGTTTTTTTCTGGAGTTCAATGGTGCATCCAACCTGTCTTTAGTACTGTTCAATTTGAATACATTTATTTTACCACTAATTTTGTGATTTTGTATTTTCTGTTTATGTGTATGCATGTCATTGATATTGTGATATAGGTCTTAAATTTAATACTTAATGGTATTAAAAAGGTCTTAAAATGTCTTAAATTTGACATTACGATATCTGCAGAAACCCTGGAATAGGTGTTTCCCAGTGATGGGTTGCAGCTGGAAATTTAAAACAAATCCGCTACTGGAAAAGTTGGTGGTTCATTCTGCTGTGGCGACCCCAGATTAAAAAAGGACTAAGCCGAAAAGAAAATGAATGAATGAATGAATGATTAAGACATCCAAGTCTTTTGTTAAATCTCAGAAAGTACTTCTGGATGTAAAGTGTTTCTAAACATCAAACAGAAAGTGAAGCTGGTAAATTTTCTGGAGTTGTTTAATAATGACTAAAAGGCTTCTTGAGTTGGTTGATTAAGTGTGTTATAGTTCAGTGTATTTTACCAATTGTAGTTGTTTTTTCCTCTGTCCCTCAGTGATTCCTCTTGTTATCAAGTCTCTTAAATAATCATCACTCAATTACTCAACACATCAGTTAAAAACATAATTATCTTCAACCTCTTCATTTACAGTGGGGAAAAAGTGTTCAAACACGTCATGTTTTTTTCCTGAGAATATATCCAAAGGAGCCGTTGACGTGAAATTTAACCAGCTTTTGGTAAAAACCCAAACAATACAAACATAAAAATAAAATAAAATGCAAAAAATATTATTTTTTAAAATGTTTTTTTATGTTTAATAACAATGGAATGACACAACTGTGACCTAAAAACCTCTGAAGACAATACATCTTGAATGTACAGAGGAAGACCATTCCACAGTTTTGTCCCTACCACAGCAAATGTCGCCACTGTCACTGATTACCTGAACTAATTGACCTGGTCGATGTATGAGACCCTAAGACTCAAATTAAAACTAACTTATTTGATACGTGATCTATGTTTTCCTTGGGCTCTTTGAACAGATTTGTCAAGCTCACTTATTTTCTTTACTTTTTTTTTTGACAGGGAGCTTCAGTATTTGGCAGATCAAGAGAAGATTTCTCCCGCTGCCATCAAGAAGACGACTCTGGACAAAGTCCTCCAACAGCCAGGGGTGACAGCGGCAGGGGTTGGGGTCCGGACAGGAATCAACCTCTTTAACAGTACAAACCCCAAGCACAAGAAAAACTGAACCCAATCAGTAGCACAACTGGCTTACACATAGACAAAACCACTCCAAAGATTTGCAGATCAGATGATAGAACCAAAAATACTTGAAATAGTTTTCATGAACTGGTTAGTGGGACTTTTTTTATTCTGTGCTCAAAAACATTTTTATATTGCGCTTTTGGCTTATGCTGGTTTGGACCAACTTTTAGCAATAGTTTCTGTTGGTATACACTGTAACTGTAATTAGATTTAATAAATCATGTCTAATCTAGAAAGATCATGACGATTTTTTGATTTATTTTTTTGTCGTTTTAATATTTTTTCTCCTGAACAAAGTTTATACTAGTAAGTAGTTTTCACGTCAGTTTTGTCATGTCGTAATTGTGTTTGATTCAAGGCTGGCACACTCCAAGCTAAAGGTCAGCCATCAGTGCATGTCTGTCTGCCCTTGTTTGTCTCATCAGGTTCACATCAGTAGCAGCAGTATGTAGAATCAGCATCTGTGTGAGAAAACATTCTGATTGGCTGTTCAGTTATATACTTATCAGTTATATAT
>CAIGQZ010032580.1:4859798-4881546 GCA_903798205.1 Danio tinwini | reverse complement strand
TGAATTTACACTGTATTTAAATGATGATGGTCCAGAATCAACATTAGCGAATTTACTCTGTATTTAAATGTTTATAAAATTTTTAAAGTGTTTATTTGCCTTTATAACATGTTAAACACAATCTGAGACAATTAAAACAGAGACAAAATAAATTTAGAAAAAAATTAGAAGTTAGAAAAAATAAAACATGCTCAATAAAAATTAAATAACAAATAATGTTTCATCCGAAATAGCCATATTATTACTTATTAACAGTGTTGATATTTGACATAAACAAATTCCATTTATTAAAAATGTCAATTTCCTACATGTGTCTTAGACGTCCAAAAAAATGACCTAAATGTTGAACTACATATTGACATCCAAATGCGGTCTGGGTTAGACATTGAAATTGCGGACCTAGATTGCACGTTGTGTAGGCGTGCAGATTTGGTCTTCGACTGACGGATGCAATACAGACATAATCTGCTCGTCTGTCAGACGTCTAATGTTTAGTGGGATTTTGATCGCAAGTGCTCAGTTTGTGATCATATCTCTGTTTGTACTCTAATCTAAAAATTGACGTAAACAATCCATTTTTATGAGCAATACAATTACAGTTAAAGACACTGTTTTGTCGGAAGAGAGAGAAGCCGCAGTAAGTGCACGCGCCGCCATTTTGGATCAATATTCGTAGCTTTAAACAGATGGATATATGACTGTATTGGGCTCGCTCTTACAGCTATTGCGAGGGCTTAAACAGAGCAGTGCTCATAATATTGAGCCCAAAAAAAGAAAAATATAGCTGTGAAACCTAACCTGCTTTCTACATTTGTAGAAAACGCAGTTTAAATCTTTTAGGGTAAGAGGTGTGTGAGTTATTGCCGTCTATCTCTGAATGTGTCAGGAATATCGAAAACAAAACCAATTTAAATCCACTCCTTTAGCCACCCTCGCACAGCTTTATCCACACTAGCATTTCTCCCCTTGGTTTTAGGTTTTAGAAAAGGAAAAAATTCCACCACCCCGTCCAAACTCTTTAGGATAGCGGGTATCAGATTTGCACAATCCAAATGTCCAACGCTTTGGCTTGTTTCCCTCACTCAAAAGCTTAACAAACCTCCTGCGTGTAGGTTGCAAAGCCACAATTGAGTGTGGCGGTTTTCGGGTGTGGTTTAGTGAAGGATCAATTAAGCTGAAAGCAGGGTAAACTTGACAAAACGGAACGCCTTTCAATGGTGCTTCTTTCATTTTACAATTCGCGGTTGTTTTAACGGAGTGAAAAGTGAAACGAAATCCCATGACATTCTAGGCTAGGGATGGGCAAACTTGATCCTGGAGAGTCGGTGTCCCTGCAGATTTTTGCTCCAACACTAGTCAAGCACACCTGAATAAACTAATCAGTGTCTTCAACATCACTAGAAAGCTGCAGGCAGGTGTGTTAGATTAGGGTTGGAGCAAAAGTCTGCAGGGACACCGCCCCCCCCAGGATCAAGTTTGCCCATCCCTGTTCTAGGCCTATGTCAAATAGAAAAGTGATAGGCTACATGACAAGGTTATTTATTTTGTTGTTAAGTGAAACATATTAGTGTTTGTTGATTCATATAAATGAATGTATTCCTCACAGAAACATTGCAGGTTATATTAGACAATGACATTCTGTTGTTTAGGCTGCTGTTGTTTGTTCATGTAAAAAAAAAATCCCTCAAAAAGACAACATTTTCAAGGGTCTAGGAAAGTTATTAATGGGAAAACAAGTGCTTTTTAGCGAGAAAGTAAACCAAAACTATCGTGGTGTTCTGTTCATTTAGCCTACGTTGTAATATAAATTATTACAATTTTATTTTAGATAGATTTTTTTTTTTGTTTATACGTTGCTGTTTAAGGACAGGGATCCTGTGTGTTTTATAGGCTACATCATTGTGGCAAGAGACTCTCAAGATCCCCCACCCCCTGTAGAAAAAAAAGGTGGGCTCCCTCATAGGCCACGGTATAGTTTGAACACTGTGTAGGCCTATATGATATGAGCCTGTTGGTTAGAACATTTCTGCAGTGGTTTGAATGTCAAATTGTAAAAGTCGACTTAAAAATAAATAAATAAACAATATCCTACTTAATAATAAATTAATAATAATTAATAATAAGCAAAATTTTTTTCTTTTCTTAATAAATTGCCTTACGATTTATATGATTTATATATGAGATTAGAATACGTGTTCGCTAAGTGATTTTATGTTTCGAATAGAATATGTAATATTCTCAGTAATATTTGTAAAGGAAACATTGGTCCTATACGTGCCGTTTACAAATATTTCAATTTAAATGGAAAACAAGTGCATGTTTTTACCAAAACTAATATTGGATTTTTTTTTTAAAATGATTGTGTGCAAAACAATATAAATTGCACAAAAAATTATGGGATTTTTCTCTAAAGAAGTTGTTACTCCACCCCGTTTAGACCGTCATTATGGACATTTTATGCTATAACTTGGTTCAAACGATGGATCTGCAACGAAGCAGCTATGGATTTGGGAAACACTTATCACTACATCGTTCTTTTCTTAAATGATGCATCGTACTTTGATAGTTCAGCCACGAATTATGTCGTTGTTTGGGAAACGCACGCCAAAGTAATAATTTATTAAATCAGCAGAAACAGAATACACCTCCACAAAAGCTTCCACTGTTTTACGTATAAAAAAACAACACATAATCATTTTTAACCAAACATAATAATGACATTTTTTATGGCTAATACAAATAGTAAAAGTTTTGAGTTGTGAAAAAAAGTAATTTTCTCATTCTAATTAATCATTCTACTTATACATATAGTTCTGGCTTAGACTCCATAGCAATGTGCTCCTTACCTCATATACCAGCATATCTTGAACTTCACCCACAATTGTAGCATTAGTCTTAAAAAAATTTATTAAGAGGAGTTCCCACTCTCCCTGGGCCTGAAATAGATCCTTGGAATCCTTTGTAATGTTGTTTGATTCAGAAAATGGATAAATAACCAACTCCGTAACTGAAAAAAAAGGCAGACATGTATAACCACAGACATACATACATATGGAACAGAGATGGAAGGTAATACAACTAAGGTTTTTGTTTGCCTTAAAAGTGTAGCATTGTCAATTGTCACTGTGGATTTTTTTTTAGGTGGTTAGTGTTACATTTAACATTTTCATCATTTCTTAATCGCTATTTTTAAAGGGCACCTATGGTGATAAATCTACTTTTTAAGCTGTTTGGACAGACATATGTGTAGGTATAGTGTATAGACTGTCATATTGGGGTGATATAAACACACCCAGTGCTTTTTTTCAATTGAACAACAATTGGTGGACCAATTGGAGCGGTTTTGAGATCGTCCGCAACTTGATGTAGGAGTGCGGTCCCCCCGCCCACCGAATTGATTGACAGACGCGTATTAACATGTCTCCGTAGTAACGTGTATAATCAAATCAACAAGACAGGACGTGCGCAAATCAACCATAAATAAAAGTCTGTTCAGTTTGCTAGGATCATCAATCATCATCAAATGTGATCAAGAGTGAGTTTTACAAGTTTAAAATGTTTTAAAACAGTGCATGTTAATGAATTACAGCGATTTACTTCAGCTTTACTTCATCAGCACAGCCGCATGTCAGAACAATTATAACAGAAGACGCTTCAATCCCGGTTTGCGGACGTTAAATCAGGTTTATTTTGTACATTAACGTAACAGATATCCATACAGCAGTGGAGATTAACCTGTATCCTGTCACATTTGCGTGCAAAAACAGTGCAAAGCTAAACCCGTGCGCTGTCTGTGTGTGTGCGTGTCTGCGATGTGTGTGTGTGTGTCTGTGTGTGTGCGTGAACTTTGTAAGGACATTGTGTGTGACTCGTTGTTGCAGCTCCACAACATATGCATCAAATACTCATTGGTAAAGGTCTTAAGGCTCCTACACACCGGGATGCTTTTCGTTTGCGTTTAACGTCATCGTTTTCCAAGACGTTTTTCCGGATTCAAACCCAAGCGATTTTCACAGGCGTCGAGCAGAAAAGTATGCAAAATCACTCCTTGACGTTAGATGGCGCTACACAACTTTAAGCTCCTGACACCCACTTAAAAAGAAGAAGACAAAGTTGACACGCTTGTTGTTATGGATGGTTCAAGTAGCAGCTCCAGCTCTAGTGATGAAGAAATGATTATTGTTCACCAGTGCAATAAGCAGCTCCACGTTCATCACGCCTCTGGGCATCTTCTTTAATGTGCGCTCCCGCATTGACAGTGTTGCGCTTGAGCGCCTCCAAGTGCTGTTTACTGTAACTTCAGCAGTTCCGTGCACGTGAACAAAAGTGCCAATCTGATTGGTGGAGAAGGTTTTGACGCGGTGTGTCAAAACAAAAAAACGAGCATGAGACGCTTATTTAAAAATGACGCTTTTACGCCTGGTGTTTTGCGTGTTGGTGTGCACGATCACATTGACACCCTTTATTTAGTCACGAGGCGTTACACGTCAACGGAAAACGCGAGCAAAAAACATCTCGGTGTGCACGAGCCTTTACTGTAGTATTTTTTCCACAAAAGTTAAGTGAGATCTGCTTCCTTTATGTCTGTCAGTCGTCTGAGGTAGCCGAGGGAGGAGATTGAGGCATGTGGAAACGGTGGGAGTGAAGGACTAGCCTTAAAGGTGCAGTACACAAAAAACGCTACCTGGTGCTCAAAGCTATAAATTGGTAACTTTTGAAAGCTATAATAAAAAATCTGATGGGTGTTTTGAGCTGAAACTTTACAGAAACATTCTGGAGACACAAAATCCTGTAGTCTCAGCTCCGCTGTAGGCTTTATTAGACTGGATTTGACTGACTAAGGCAGCGACTCTGAACACAAAAGTAAAGTACTGTCTAGCTGAATATTCTGATTTGCTGGTGGTCAAGGACATTATAGCCTAAGTAATAAATTAAATAGGCTATTGTGAATGCGATATATGATCCGATATATGATATATGTTAATCTGGTTTATCTTTTTTCAACATTAAATGCAATGTTTTATTTTGGTAGTGTCGTGTGTTTTGTTAGTTTCAGTTTTGCTTTAGCCTACATGGATGCGTGGGAGGAATGAGCCACGACATGATCGTCTTTTCCGTATAACTTTTACCTAACGTCTTGAACAACGCAGATACACTCACACAGTACAAGTGAAATGTCCGAGAGGCTCTGATTTGTGTTGAAAAAGATCCTGAAAAGTAGTAATACTATATTTATATTCTACATATTACTAAAGCACAACAACAGCCTGTTTACGTTCATTAGATTTAATGGTTTAGTCAGTGAAAGTCAGGGAATTTAATGCTTGAATCCTGCGCATCTCCTTTTCCGTTCGAGAAAACAGACTGGAGAGGAACAGACTGCGCAAAAGGAGCGCTGAGTGGGTGATATCGAATACAGCTCTCATCTGATTGGCTGAAAGGTTACGAGTTGCCTGCCTCTGCCAGGACAGTCTCAAAAATACACACACACGTATCCAGGGGGAGTCGTACGTGAAAGAGGATTTGCACATTCTCATTCAGGATGAACTCGCAAGATTTAAACATTAAAAACTTTTTGTACACTTATACATTTGCAAATGGTGTTTTGCATTTGTGAAACATATTTTATGAATATGTATTTTTATTTTGTGCACGTGAATTGTTTTTGTGAATATATATAAATATTTTACACACGTGAATTTGGTTTTATTCACGTGAATTAGGCTACGCATGTGTACATCTTGTCTTTTGCGTGAAATACTTTTGAGTCATTTCTGATTCCATAGGTTCAGGGCTTGACCAGGGTCGGCGCGTCCATAGAGGCCACCTAGGCGGCTGCTTAAGGCAGCAGAGCAGTCAGGGTGGCGTTCGCGGCATGTCTTACATCCCCCTCCCCCTATCCCTCCCCTTACTTCTCTTTCATCCAAGACACACCCTGCATCATCTCAGCGCCCCCCCAGTCTTCGCTTTCATCTGCGACAAACCCCGCATCATCTAAAAAAAGCCTACTACTCAGTAGGTACTGCATTTGAATTTAAAATACTCGGCTATTAGAAAAGTATGATCTCTACAGCATAAATGTCAGTAGTATGAATGAAATTCAGACACACTTAATCTGCCATTTTGTCATGGTCACGTGACCTACACATGTCAGTTGCGTCACTTCACTCCCATTCATGAATTCTCTTGTGGGGCATCATAGCGCAGCGTGCATGGGATGCGCACTTCAGAATCTCGCTGGAAGTATTAGGTCATCCGGGTACTTCTCACATACTGATTTTGGAATTTTATGAATTCAGACATACTACTCGGCTCGCATACTGATTTTAGTGTACTATATAGTGTGGAAGTATGCAGTTTTGGACGCAGCCTGTATGTTTTTCACCTGCTTTCTTTTGCTTACAGCTATTTTGGTAAAATGGTTTAGTTATCATCCTTTACAATAACATTGCTTTAATATGAGATTAACTCATGGTAACTGAACATAGTTTTAGATACATATTTTTTAAATGTCAATTTTTTTAAGAAGTTTTGTTGAATAAAAATTGCATACAGCTATATTTAGCTTATTTTGACACATTATTTAAGTTTCTTGGCCAAGAAATATTTATTTTTTTATTTGTGTGTGGTGTGGCTAGAGAAAATTGAGTAAATCCTTAGTGCTGAGCCCTGAAAAGTCAACTGAAATAAAAACTAATTGCAATACAGCACTATGAAACCACAATTCATTTGCTCATGCTTATTGAGCAAGGCCATACATAACACACAAAAAGTCATGTGGACATAACTTCTAAATAAAGTAATTTTAGAATGCTAAAGGCACTTTTGTGCAAATATATAATATAATTTACCAAAACAAAATTGTGGCTAGTGAAAATGGTGATGGCGTGATGTTGGAAAACTACTAGCCACAGTGGCTGGTGGTCGAAAAATTCAAGCACTGTGTAGGTTTATATGCAATGTTATAACTTTATTACGTAGGCTCTGGACTCTCAACATAACCGACTTTTCTATAACAGAATAAACAAAATATTATTCCACTGGTGGTGGCAAATACCTTTTTATTTTAGATTTAATTTAATTTGATTACAATAATGTTTAAATGGAGTTTAATTGCTTGTGTACAGGAAATGGATAATACTGCTGTAAAAAAGCACTGTATTTGTTAAGTGTTTTTGACCCAAATATTATTGCACTTTTGATCATATAGGAGTACTTTTACATGACAATACACTGCTCTCGAATTTAATATTGCACTTAACAAGATAGTTTTGAAAAAAAAAATGCAACTATTGCACAGTATTAATATATATACTTAATATACAGTATTAATATGTATACATATACATACTTGTATACACTGCAGAGTGAAATGATATGTTGCAGATCTGGGTGTCAAAAGGAAATTTGTATAAATCCATCTTGCAAGTTGTGGTCAGAGCTATAACATCGGCTGAGAGTAACGATGCCCACAAGTGCCACTGGACATATGGAGACTCCTTTGTTCCAAAATCTGTCTTGATGCTAAAACAACAACACATCCTTGTTAAAATTGGACACTTTTATCTTTTAAAGTGTTTTGCTAAATAAACTGGTGGAGGGTCTATATCATTGTATTAGAGATGTGTCCTTTTACTCAAAGTTGTTTGGTTAAAACATGGTTTGGGATCTTTAATCCAGGACCTAATCTGCCTGGAGCATTATAGCCATGCAGTGTAAGTTATCATGGCAACAAAGTGTGATTAAATCTTCATGGTACTGAAGCCCCAGAATTGGTGCAAACTAAAGTGAAACCTAGCTGGCTAAACAGCCAATCCAGCTTCATTGAACAGGCCATGATAACATTTCTTACAAGTTTACAATCACAAACTACAACTGACTTCAGTCACAGCCTTTAGATGAAATCAACTGAGATACAACACATTAAGAATACGGGGGTCGTTAAACAACTTCACAAACAGTATCAGCAGCTTGACTTATTACTGACATTAGATCACTCTTCTCTAAGACTCTGTTCAACAGAAACCTGGCTAAAACCAGAGTACATGACCTTAAATGAGTCTTTACCTGAAGGATATCATTATAAACCCAAGCTTTGTCTAAAGGAAAGGTGGAGGCGTTGGCATAATATCTAGTAATATTTTCAGTGTCACTCAGCATTCTGCTGAACAATAAATCTCAATCTATATTTATTTTGGCAACTGTATATAGGCCTCCAGGGCACATCACAGACTTTCCAAAATAATTTGCTGTTGATAGTTTCTTATCCAATATAGTTTTGGCCTCAGAATAAAGTTTTAATTGTTGGTTATTTTAATTTTCAATATTCTTTGTTTTGAAACCACTGAACTGAAACCATTTCTGCTTAAAAATTATTATTCATGAATACTGTGAACTTACTGTAATTGTGTTGCACAATCAACACTTACTTAATTACTTATTACATTAAATTAAACACTGAGTTCATAACTTTCTAATAAGTACAAAGAACGTTCATAAATTGTGAATAAAATATTTTTATCTAATTAGATAATATTAACTGTTAGGCACTAGTTTCTCGTTACCTGATCTGGTCCCCCTAGGTCTTCTTGCCATTTTTGTTTTCACAAATCCGCCACTGTACATTTTTACCATCTCAAATACTTTACTGGGGCATGTACAGGGTGGGCTATTTATATGGATAAATCTTAATAAATTGCATAGACAATTACCTTCAGATGACCCCAAAGATAAAAGTCTAAGGCGGTCAGATCGGGAGACCTTGGGGAGACCCATTTTGTTAAGGTGTATCCATATAAATGGCCCACCCTGTATATACATGCCATTTCTTACAAATCAACCATTGTACATTTTTGCCAATCTCAGCGTCCTTCTCGCTTGTGTCCAGGAAATAAGCTGATTGGCTTGTCGTTGTGTATAATATATCAGCTTGATCAAAGGCGTACATTTGCTTCTGACATTGGTGGGGACATACATCTCTAGAGCACATGCATTGAACAGCACAAATCCTGTTTCGTGCTTTTAAAAACATAAATAAAGTACTTAATAATATAAAATAAACACTTAATAATACAAATAACAATCATGTCCCATGCTGCAAAAGTCAATTACATGATCTTACTGCAGTCTGGCTTTGAGGAGGTATGATTGTGGATAAATTTAGAGAGGTGTGTGATGCAATTTAACTGTTTATATTAATGTATTACATAATTATGGAGGCCAAAATTAAAACCGAATTTTGATAAATTGCACAGCTTTGGTTAATAGTATTACGGTGAACTCATAGCAAAATTGACTTTGTGCACATGTAGGTTACAAAGGGTTGACGGAGCATTATTTTATTCTGAAGTCAATTAAATTATTAGTAGGGACATATCAGTAATTAGTGGATATTGGTGGGGACACGTCCCCTATGTCCATGCCAATTATACACCCTTGAGCTTGATATCAATGACCCACCTGCCTCTTGCCTAAACCCAACCAATAGTGTTTTCAAAAGCATACTAAAAAAGAAAAGACATTGCAGCCACAAGCTTTCACCAAGATCTCACATGATCTCGGTTGTCAAGAATGTATCCCTGGGGACAGGGATGGCTCTATTTATTTTTAATACTAAAAGTGGGGTGGGTTACCTTTCTTTGATGAGAATATCTGGATACCAAAACCACTCTTTTTTTCCTTGAAATCTTGTAAATCCACAATTTCCAAATGTGTTCCACAAATAAATGTCATTATGCCAAAGCTGCAAAATTAAGTACATCAATTTCACAGTGATTATAAAAGCCTATCTCATTGTCACTTTTGCTCATTCATTGAACTATGTGTTTATATGTGTCCACAGACTCCACACTTAAGCAATTGATGAAGTTAATTGGATGATTAACTAATTAAATAAATGATGATTGTACATCTGGGGCCGGTTTTTCACACATGGGATGCTACTCAATTATTTGTCAAAGTTTCCTTTCTTAGCTTCACCCCTTCAAGATGCAAGGGAAGGACAAGGTAAAAGATGTAAGCAGAGGAATTTAATCAAGTGAAATTATATATTATTCTTTCCTTTTAACTTCTCTTCAAAATGTTGAATGAATATCCTTTATACCAACTGGATTTACCTTGCAGATTAGATTAAATTGGATAATGTCATATATCTGTATATGCACACACTATATAATATATTTATACATTGTAGAATATATGGTAACACTTTACAATAAAGTTCATTAGTTAATGTTAGTTAATGCATTTACTAACATGAACAAACAATGAACTACATTTACTACAGAATTTGTTCATGTCAGTTAATGAAAATACAGTTGTTCGTTGTTAGTTCATGTTAATTCATTAACTAATGTTAACAAGCATGAACTTGGATGTAAATAATGCATTAGTGAATGTTGAATTCTGAGTAATAAATGCTGTACAAGTGTTGTTCATGATTAGTTCATGTTAGTAAATGCATTAACTAATGAACCTTACTGTAAAGTGTTACCGAATATATATATATAAAATCTAAAAATATATATTTTACAAAAACACAACCTATGCTACTTCTTAAAGAGCCCCTATTATGCATTATAAAAGGTCATATTTTGGTTAAGGAGGTCTCCAACAACAGGCTGATACGCATGCAATGTCAAAAAACTCTTTCATTATCTTATAATATGCATTTATTTTTATCTAATTATCCCAATGACTCCCATATCATTCGATTTCAGTGATTTATTTGTTCCCAAACCCTTCCTTAGTGCGATGCTAATCTGCGCTGATTGGTCTGAAGACCCAGTCTATAGGATTGGTCGACTGCGTTCAGTGCGAGACAGAGAGAAATTCCCACCACAGCTTATCAACAATTTTGAAGTAGTCAGAGTGCATTAAAGCACTGCAGTTAAACACCAGCATATTCCTCTATCCCTAACCACAACACACATTCAGTATTAATCCACACAGTAGTGAAAGCTGAACTATTTTGAACCTTGACCGCCTCATGTGTGTAGGAACAGCTGACGGTGGCCATACCAATGAGAAACTCATTTAATTCCATAAACAAAGCGGCACGCGTCACATTTTCAATGTGGTTTCAGATGCGGTATGAGAATAAAAAGTTAACCAGACACAGTATAAGCTGCATGGACCAGTTACGAGTAACAAAACACAAATTAATACACATTTTACAAGCTAGAGAAAACATGGAGGCAACCATTGTAATCGCACTTAAGTTACTTACTCTTGTGAAATGGAGGAATGAACTGATCTATGAACTGTGTAAAGTTAATGTCAAGCTCTGACAATGTGTCATACATCAGTAGTCTTTTCTGATCCTTCCTTTAACAAACGGCTGACAAATCCCCTATTGTAAGCATGTAGATTGCTGAAGCACTCGTCAGAAAAATGACAGGAACACAGCACAAGGCTGGGGCTATAATGCTGAGGTATTTTTGCAAAAATAAACTTCAACCACTGACTTATAACAACCTCATCTTTGGGTAGGGAAAATAACACTAAGTTTCCCTCACACTTCAGAGCACAGCATCTTCGCAACATGATTCAACCGGGATCTGCTACAGTGTTTGTGTTTTTCTTTGCTACAGTGTTTGTGGGCGGGGGTTTCCATTTTCCTGAGTCACACAACAAATGTTAAAGATTCCTTACCCCAGTAATTAATTTGAACCACTCTGAGTTGACTCTTTTATAGATGAATCAATAGTTTTAAACACTGCACTTTCAGATTTAAGCTTTTGCTGGATATTTCAATTTCCTTAGAGCTGTGTTACACACTGCACAGAAGGTCATTTTCAAAATCCCATAATAGGGGCTCTTTAACATACTTGTAATACATATAATTGTAAAATGCTTTGGATGCATGGCAATACAAAATAAATAAACAAGACAAATGTACATTGCTTTTTTTTTTTTTTCATTCATTCCCGACTAGACATAACGTTCTATTTTTGAATGATTCAAGCCTAGTGTATGATTAACTGTTTGCAGACATGATCCCTTTTATCCCATCTTCATATTGGACCACTTCTTTATATTCTTCCTCTCAATGCTACAACATGAAATGTTACATCTTCAAATAGCCTACATTTCCCCTTTGTAAAAATGTAAAGGTATTATAATTAAATAATAAACTAAATATTTTTCTCTCCTCAAGAACCTTGATTTCTGATGTGTTTCTTTGAACTGCTCTGCATTTCTTAACATGATTAATCATAGAGAACTATTTAATGTATGCGATAGTTCATGAGGTGATTTGCATTGACTGAACATTGTTGAAATTAGCTGTATTAATGGCAGTATTTAAGACTTTTCCACTAACAGATTCTCATGCATACTATTAATTATGAAGCAGAAAAGCCTTTAGTGAAATTATTTGCATATGCCATATTCATGTTTCTACAAGTCTTCTAAATGAGTCCCATGCCCTGTCACCTTCCACTTGCTTCACTACTCATTGTATCTATCCGGAGCTTTTATGTGGGAGTCAAGACTGATGTTGCTCTGTTCCCATGGCTCTTGACGATTGTAAAGCTTTACATGGATTGCACAATACCCAATCAAGACTTAAATAGTGATTTAATTAATCATTAACTTCAGCACTGATTCAGTGATACTTAAACACTGAAATGTGGACACATATAATCACATTTAATCAAGGTTCTTAAACTGATCAATATTTTATAACAACAGCAAAATAAAGGTGTTACAACACTTACCATAATTATTTTGACCTGTGTTGATAAGCTTTGGGCTTTTTCGTTCTGTAGATAAACAAAAGTTTAAATGATGACACCATATATATATATATATATATTCCAGACCATGACCCTAAATATACTGCCAAATTAGTTAAAATGTGTAAAATTTGTGCTTTAAGGACAACAGAGTGAATGTTTTGAAGTGGCCATCACAAAGCCCTGATCTCAATCCTATAGAATATTTGTGGGCAGAGTTGAAAAAGCTTGTGTGAGCAAGGGAGCCAACAAATCTGACTCAGTTACACCAGTTCTGTCAGGAGGAATGGGCCAAAATTCCTGCAAACTATTGTGAGAAGCTTGTGGAAGGACACTCAAAACATAAAAAAAAAACAAGTAAATGTGTAAACTTTTAGAAAGTATCACTTTCTACAAATTAATATAAATTCTCAAAAAAAAAGTATCTCATTATTCTGGCATTTAGCAAATGTAAGTCATTTAGATAATCCTAACGAACCTAAAATAGTAAACATTTAGTATGATTTAACACCAGACATTTTTTTTAATGTTTATGTTCCTTTGTTTTAGAGTTTATGTAAATTTCAGATTTTAACTATATATATATATATATGGGCACATACCACGTCTATGATGGATGTCACAAACAAGTCCAAAAAAACAATGGTAGGACTGTATGTGTATCCAGGTCTCATGTAGTTTGCCTTGTTGTCCAGATTGACATATTTGAACAGATCACTATAAATGGCACTATAATCTCCCCCTTTGCAGTCTTTATAACGAGTAGCATACACTGTGCTGGGCCTTTGGTTTATGTTGAGACTTTCTGACATGTTGAGACTTTCTGTCATGTTGAGACTTTCGGTCATGTTGAGACTTTCTGTCATGTTGAGACTTTCTGTCATGTTGAGACTGTCTGTCAGAAAAGAGAATAATCTTAAGCAACTAGTAACCAACTATGACAACGTTTTGAAATATTTTACAACAGCTTTTACAAGCATAGTGAAACAAATATATTGTAATTTAAGTTTTCCAGTCCCAAAATAAAATAAAGTGTCAATAAAATTCTTAATCAAGGTATTTCAGTTATTAATCGAGTGTTGATTGAGCATTACTGACGAACACCCGCTAATAACAAGCAGAATCACTGATGAGAAACAAAACTACAACTGACTCTAAATCAACTGAAATAAACAGATTAAATTTCTCAAAATCTCAGCATAGGATACTTAACTCCACATACAGAATCAGAATTAAAGCTGTAAATGCTTTGGTCAGACGTCACCATTGTGTAGAACAGTGTTTACTTTACTTGGGCTCTTTGACTTTTTAATGTTCATGTTATTCTCTCATTATTACCCGTTGGAACTGTTTATGACACAATAATAAAGAAAATAATATGGTTAACATAAATGTAAATAGAGTAGTGTGATTCACAGATTTTGTCAGATTGGATTATTATGGCATTAGAATGTTGATTTGACTTTAATTATAATAATTGTCCTGTGGTTCTAAAGCAGGGGTGCTCAACCCTATTCCTGGAGATCTACCTTCCAACATGCTGCATCCCAATTCACATACTTATACTACGCTCTAAAAGTATGTACTTTTTTGTGAAGGTAAAATATATACTTTTGAGTGTGTAACAGAAGAGTATGCAAGCTTTGGGACATACTACTTTCTTATTAAACAGATCGTTGTGTTGCTTAGTTATGAGCCCTGTTAATCATCCACATTTCTGTCGTATTTAATTTTCACCTTATTGGAGAAGCAGCAGCAGGATAATCTCCCATTCACGAGTCTTTCATGCAGAGAAATCTCCTTAGGTCTTTGGATAATTCTGCATTCAGACGGTGATATCAAGACATGTCTTTATATAAGTTCAGTATTATTGTTGCAGATGAAATATAACACAGACAACACCATTTAAATATTCTCCAGTGGGCTAGATATTAACTAACAGTCATTACTGAAGCCTCTATGCTTGATGGTTGGTCTCGCGCGTCCATCGTGTTTGTAGTTTGTTTACAGTTTTCACCCGCGTTTTGTAGTTCTAATCGAATTCAAGTCCAATGCGCAATGTATTGTGGGCAATATCTGCGGTAAGAGTATGGACACTTCTACACTTAACATTTTGACCAGAAATAGTAAACCATCCGGGAATTTTTGGCATACTCTTTTCAATATACTACGATTTGGGACATACTAATTCTATTTTCACATACTATTTAGGATGGATAGTATGCGGATTGGCACGCAGCATCAGAGTTCAGCTCCAACCCTGATTAAACACACCTGAACCAGTTAATTAAGACCTGAACAGCACTTGATAATTCATTTAAAAGTCATATCACATCTCATTTCTCTGGTCATAACACTTAATTATAGCAACTAAGAAGAAACTAACAAAAGAAGAGTCAAATTAATCTATTAAAACAAGTATTTTTTTGTTGTTAATAAACTCTACTTTAGACCTTTTGTAGACATCTTACAGAAAAAAAATCCAACAGGTTAGTAATACATAAAGCTGCTGATGCTGTTTGTGGAGTTGTTTAATTGTCCTCTGCTGAGATTTATAAGATTAAGGCCCAATCCCAATTCTACCCCTTAGCCCTTCCCCTTACCCCTACCCCTCGTTTTGCACGTTTACGTCAAGGGGTAGTGGTGTCCCAATTCTCTTTAGCTTGAAGGCGTAGGGCTATAGGCAAAGGGGTATACACCCCTTCAAACAAAGATTTTTCAGGACCACACTGAAAACCAAGGGGTAAGAAAATTTCTCAGAATACACCTGCCAAAACGGAAGTATTGCTGAACCCGGAAGTATCCACAAAATAGTATTTTTTATCATTATTATGATTTTTTACGACAAACAAGCACATGTTTTAATATATTCATAACCGCATACATGTTTTACCGTCATGCTTTTATAAAAAAAAAATAAAACTTAATTTTGCAATCTATAATTTATAATCATAACTCCTGTACAGCAGTCCCACAACATTCTGTCACTCGATATCTAGTAGCTGAAAATTAGCTTTTTACAGTGTCTGCTATAATGTTAATGTTGTTTTCGTGTGTTTACATAGATGAATATGGCCACTGTGTAAATACACAGTACAGCTACCATCTTATTGCCACATTAGATCATTATGATAACATAATATATGCCTTCAGTGATTTCCTGAAGATAAATACCAAAAAATAACACAACTGGAATAACTACAGCAGTCGAGATCGCCTGATCTCATATGAAGCAAGAGATCGTGATGACATATGATGTCGTGTGCAGGTGTTGAAGTGCTGTCCCAATTCTTAGGGGTAAGTTTTGAAGCCCTTCCCCTTCACACTCGGTTGTAAGGGCCAAGGGGAAGGGATAGGGGTACAAAAATAGAATTAGGATTGGACCTTAATGTGTTTTATTTTAGTTGATTTCATCCACACTGGACTTTTCTCCCCATAGACTTCCATTCATACTCCCGCGAATGCGTCGGACCGGAAACGCAGGGTCATGGAAAACATGGAGCAATCGCTCGCTTTTTTTAATGCCTAATCATCTTGTTTAATCCCAGCCCTTTTCACAGCGCCGACAGAATTTCGCAAGCTCGAACTCTAGTGTGACCGCAGCTTAAGTTGTAGATTGATGTTTCTCCTCAGTATTTCTGCTGGTTAACAGCAGATGTTCATCAGTAATGCTCAATCAACAGTTAATCAATTACTTAAGCTGCATTTACACTGCATTGTTTCAAGTGACTCAATTCTGATATTTTTTCCCACACATTGGATATGGCCCATGTACTTGTAAGCACGAACAAATCACATGGATTCCGATTTACTCAAATCAGATTCAGGCCTTGTTCATATGTGGAAATTTATCCGATATGAATCTACAGTAAGCAGGTAAATCGGATTTTCATCTGTTAATGCGAGTCACGGGTTAATGCGAGGCTGCCAACTCTCACGCACAGTATTCCCATGCTCTCATACCACATATTCATTTTCTCACGCAGAAAAATCATCCCCTTCAAATATTTTTTTTTTTGTTATAATAAAGACACGTCATTGAAAACTATAGAGAATGACGTCAAGTCTGATGCTTTTAATCCAGAACAGAGTCCAAAACCTTAAATCTCATACACGAGGACTAAAACGCTTTTATATTGTCATGAAGCACAAGCATTTAAGCATGTTAACGAGAGAGAGAGAGAGCAGTATCCGCCACGTAACCAATATAACCTAATATAAAACTGTTGCATACATCACGTGGATAAATCATGCCATGGACATTACATTAAGATGTAAACTGATTTAAAAAGGCTTAGATTAAAATAAAATGGCAAAATAACTTTACTGCCATAAATAACTTGACAAAAAAAATGAAACCCTGTGAACAGATTAAATACAGGAATGGAGAAAAGAGTGCTCTTTTATTATAAGCTTTCAGTCAGCGCCCACTCTTTTTTTTTCCTGCTGATTTTGCCTTTTGCTTTGTGCAGTATAAATGCAGACAATCGGATATGAGTCACTTTTAAAAGATGATGTAAGCCAGTCATCAAAAAAATAAAATAAATCGGATACAATCACAAAATCAGAACTGACCATCATGATCTGCAGTGTGAATGCAGCCTAAGTTATCTCATTAACTTCAACACAGCCTCTGTGCTTTTTTTAAGAATACGAGTGTGGACTCATATTGGATTCAAACTCTCAGGAGCGTAAATTTAATTTCATGGTTTATAGCTGGCTGTCAAACTTCAAACATGTTACCAACAAATAATTTAACAACATTGTGCTTTAAATTACATTTGGACATCATTTATTTAAGAGATCATTTGTTAATAGTACAGACATTTCTGGTAATGTCACAGCACAATGCAATGCAGGAAAACACCTGCAAAAATAGTTTCTTATATGAAAACAGAAGTGTGAAACAAATGAAAATATTTTAGAACAGTATAGAGAACGATATATATTTTAAAAGAGACTTACCAGCTGAGGCAAGGAAAAACATTAGCCAGTATATGTACATGGTGACAAGTGCAAACACCTGAAAGTTTTCTAGTGGATTAAACTGTTGACGTGATGATTCTCTCTCTAACTGGTGCTGGTCAGAAGGTCATATTTATGCAGTTAAAAACATGCCCAACCTCACCCAGTATATTTACTTAATATTTAGTGCCCAGAGGGGCTATTTATGCAATGCTTAATTAAAATAATACTTTAAGTTCAATTCAGTTCATCAACCTTGAGAAGAACACCATATTAATTAGGGTATTTCACTGATAAAAGTTATTTTCCACAATATAAAGTGGTGTGAAAAGTTGCTCCCTTTCTGATTTCTGTCACACTTTCATGTTTCAGATCATCAAACTAATTGAATTCAAGTAATTCACTTCATGTTTATTTATATAGCACTTTTTACTATGTAGATTGTATAAATGCAGCTTAACATAGTTCTAGTAAAGTTCAGATTAGTAAGCAAGTAAATGCATCATGGAGTTTTGAAATTAAGGGTTTTTGTTATTAAGGTAAAACAAAATACAGAATGACATAGCTTTGGATTATTGTCCTACTGTACAAGTCCTCTTCAACTTGAGGTCACTAACATATGCTCGGACATTCTCCTTCAGGATATTTTGGTACACAGCAGAATTCGTGCTTCCATTCATCACAGCAAGTCTTCCAGGTCCTGAAGCAGCAAAACAATGTCAGACCATCACACTACCACCACCACATTTTACTGTTGGAATGTTTTTTTTCTGAAATGCAGTGTCACTTTTTTGCCACAAATAATGAGACAAGGTCAAATAAAGGTCAACTCTTGTCTTGTCATTCCACAAGCATTTTCCCAAAAGTCTTGGAAATCATCAAGATGTTTTCTGGCAAAACCCTAGACAAGCCTATGTTCTTTTTGCTCAGAAGTGATTTTTGTCTTGGACCTTAGTCTCTTTCTTATGGTGGAGTCATGAACACTCACCTTAACTGAGGCAAGTGAAGCCTGCAGTTCTTTGTATGTTGTTGTGGGGTCTTTTATAGTTTTTTTGATCCTCTAAAATGTTTTAGACACCTGCATTAGAGATTTGAATTTCAATATTTATGAGTTATAATAAACTGGTCTGTCATTCAGTAGGGCTAACACCTGAGGACATATTCACCTGAATGAAACTATTATTGTGGTGTATTATTTATGTAAAAGATAATCCTTCAGCTGTAAGGAAATATGATAATGGGTATTGACTGAAACTCACCCTGGATAATTTCAGGCAAGGCTGTGAGAGTCACTCAATTGACAGTATTCTCACGCTCTCACGCCACATATCAATTTTCTCATGCAGAAAAATCATCCCCTTGAAATATTTTTTTTTGTTGTAATAAAGATGGTTTGAAAGACTTTTATCGTTAATATAATAATATATGGTTTTATTGTTATATAAAGATGTTATACTATACGTGCATCCAAACAAACGCTGGTGAAAACAATATAATCAAAAACAAACTGTTCTGCTTGACGATTGTATGAATCCTGGTTGTGAGCAAGCATGCTGAAAAAAAAATTGCGATAAAATGCACACCTGCCCTGCCATAAAATGCACACCTTTCAAAAACTTTCATTGGGAATCTCAGTCTACATAACAACCAAAGGCCACAATTGATTAAAACTTTATATGATTATTATCATTCATTTATTCATTCATTTTCTTTTCGGCTTAGTCCCTTTATTAATCTGGGGTTGCCACAGCAGAATGAACCACCAACTTATCCAGCATATATTTCACACAGCGGATGCCCTTCCACCTGAAACCCAAATAAATGTAAAATTAAATTCTGTAATCTTCTGTAAAGGGTTCACTTACATTAGTGTCATAACTCTGTTATTAAAAATATATATATTTATCAGGGTGCATGACAAAAAAAATGTACTCTTCTTATTTTTATATGAATATAGCAGTTCTTATTATATAGCTGATGCTGTGCTAAGTGTGCCACACGCCTGCTTTTGAGTGATGCTCTCGGCCGTTAGATCGCCCCCTGGGGGCTAGCTTTGGTACAAGTCATAAATCCCGCCTCCGTGTTTTTTTTATTATTATTATTAACACAAGCAACAGGTAATACACAAAACATCAACTTGTGCTAATATTGTGTGATCTGAATACAAGTTACACATATTCATGTCCATCCAGTAACACAAACAACACAAGGCACTAGGAAAGAAAAAAAACAGCATGAACAAAATAACAAACAGTCAAAGAAAACAAAATAAGAAAACATAAATATACATCAAAAGAAAAAAAAACATCTCAAACTACACCCAGATTATAAAAAAAATGTTACAAAGGCATATCAAAAGGGATCTGATAACTTAAAGGTAATGATTATAATGATAATATTGTTTTTTTTCAGCAGGCAAACAGATTCATAATAAAGTTTTAAGTCAATACAAAATGTTCTAAAATTAGGCAAACATTGAATAACTCTACATTTATGAAGATGGAAAAGGCCACAAAGAGTTAAAATTTTCAACATATTGTCCATTTCCTTACAATCTGACTCCCAAATCAAAAACAAAGCCTCCTCCGTGTTAATGAACGAGACTTAAGTCATATAAAAAAGTTAATTACACTTGCAATAAAATGTCCCGAAAGATGGTATTGGTCAATTAAGGCACTGGTTATCAAGCATATATAAGTTCAGATCTTCATTTTTGTAAAAAGTAAGTTTTTAGCCAATAATGAAATGCTATAAAAATTAGTTTACCATGATAAAATGAGTTGTTCAGCAGTAAACCATACTTTCTGACCTATGGTATATGATGGATCACTGTTTATTCGGTAAAGTGTGGGCTTTATCAGGCTTTATTATTAGTTTGCTGGTACGCCTAGCGTTAGATATGACAGGGGAAATACAGGTGATTGCTATCTAGCAATAATTCTCTTTATATGTTTGAAATAATAATTAGGAAGACTAAACTTGGGGAGAGCGGGGCACAAAGTAGCACTTTTTAGTTTTGGTCAAATAATGAACAAAGTAATAGGGTTAGAAAACCATTTTTTTACCAATAACACACAAGCCTCTCCTACAAATGAGCACAGGAATTATGACTATTTCTGTGCAGTATTGCCAAAACTGTCAGGAGTATAAATGTTACTATTTAACCAGTGGCGGAGCCAGAGGGGTGTCCGGGGTGTGAGATATCAGACTTCTTTATAAAGAAGCACAAACAGGTTCAAATAAACCCTTCCCTTTGCACTGGATCCCACAGCGGCTCCATACCTGAGACTAGTCAGAGTCAGTGTGGTCTAGGCATGGGCCGGTATAAGATTCTGATGGTATGATAACATTGGATAAAAATATATTACGGTTTCACGGTATCACGGTATTGTGATTACTGCTCTAAAATATATTCTTTTTAAATGTCTGTGTATAAAACTAAAAGTTTTTTCCCCTTTGAACACAATATAATTTATTTTGAGAAACATTTATAATATTTTAGAGCAGTAAACGTGCCAGGCCAAATAATGAAAAGGAATCATTGCCGTCTGCTGTCTTCATTCGTTTCAAAAACACAGATTTATTTACAGTTAAAAATGGCATCTTCGAATATCCTTTCTGCTGGAGATGCTGTTGTTAAAAAAATGTAAATAAAAAAATCTTACACATACTTTAGGAACGGTTTTGGAGAAAATTTTGGCGGTATGAAAAGCTTGACTTTTTCAAACTGCGGTATACCTTGAAAACGGTTATCGTCCCATGCCTAGTGTGATCAGACTTCAGGTCCACCAGCAGGTCAGAGCATATACTAGGCATTCACATGTTTCAACCAATGTTAGAATTTAAGCTGAGCTTCAGAAATGTTCCACTAAAAAAATCAAATCCTGTCATTACTTATTAACTCACAACAAAGTGAGGTAATGAGTAAAAATTATTATATTTTCATATTTTGAATTGTATGTTGGTAATGCAATAGATTTGGGTATTCTAAACACTTTCATTTTGTGTGTGTGTGTGTGTGTGTGTGTGTGTGTGTGTGTGTGTGT
>CAIGQZ010032580.1:4849530-4859698 GCA_903798205.1 Danio tinwini | reverse complement strand
GTGTGTGTGTGTGTGTGTGTGTGTGTGTGTGTGTGTGTGTGTGTGGACCCCCTGAAATAGCAGTGGCCACCCCCTGGCCCCCCCATGTAAAAAATTGTAGCTCTGCACTGTATTTACCCCACCTGTGGGGCAAGTTGTAACAGACAGGGGGTTAGTTGTAACTAGGCCCACACAGAATCTGCGATTTTTAGCCCATCATTAATTCTGTTTATTTACTTGAGTAAATGTGTGTAAATCTGAATTTATTCAGTTTTTAAATTATTTACAGTAATATTATTGACTAATATGAAAATGTTCATCTGATTTATGTACAATGCAGTTTGTAAAGTCATATTTTCTGTCGTTTAGTAGATATTTTATATGAGAGACTTGCTAATTGTTTACCAGATAAAGTGAATCTGATTTGATTTGTATTTTAAGCATTAAATAAAAGTTAAAGAAATATTATTTTTTATTTAGCATATTAAGGTTTTACTTATCCCAAAATAATTCTGCAGAAATCCAGATTATTACGTCCGCAGATTCCGTCTGGCCCTAGTTGTAACACATCCTTATAAAGGCAAATTTCACACAGTTAATTTAATTTCTGTTTACTTTAAATAGTAGCTATATTTCCTTAATAATTGGCTCATTTCTTTTTTATTCTACATAGCACAGTGTGTTTATTTATTTTTTGTTTATTGGATAAACACCTTTGAATCTATTTGCATTATTATCCATGTATCCATTATTATTCAATGCATTTATTTGCACTATTATAAAAATATTATAATAATAAATAAAATATTTTTTTCTATTAAAACAATTTCTATTTTTAAAAAAAATTGTTTAAAATGTTTTCAACATTACACTTAGTTTAATTGGTGTTCAACAGTGTGTGGCTTAATTGTAGCACCCTGTTACAACTAACCTCGCTGTGTCGTGTTTTCCTCAAAACTGGCTAGCAGTCACATGTTTTATACATCTTTCAAAATTCATCTTTTAGCCTAGAAGACGGTGATCACAGCAATATATTACTTTACGTTCAAACTTTCACAGATTTTTTTTTTATAAAAAAATATTGACTATAATAAAAAATACTTTTATGTGACAAAAATGGTTTCGCAGGAATTATTGCAGGAGTGTCTGCTGACACTGTGGTGAAAACCTCGGAAGCATGCCATGGTTAACCCTGAGCAAATACCTTAAAGCTCCCCTAATGTTAGCCTATGTCCACGTTGATCTCCTGTAACATTATTTGAACTTGATTTAAAGGACGTCTCTGCATTTTAAGTTTTGCTATGTTGTCTAGTTAATCTACTGAATTTGCTGTTATAAAATATGAATGTTCTAGAAACAGAATCCTTTATAACAAATAAAACTGTAAATGTTATATATTATTTATATACGCCATGTAACTTTGGCTTTTCATTTGAAAACCCCTACTAAACATTAACATCAAATAAACCAAATGAAAACGGAGGCAAAAAAAGAGAAACAATATAGGCCTACAAGCAATGTTGCAGCAGCAGTTGACATCAGTTGCTGTATTAATACTGCTAAGTTTATTGTACAGATTGACGAGAATTATTTTATATAGTGCAGGGATGAAATGTGTAAATATCCTGTTGATATTTAGAAATCTTGCTGTGTTTATCTTTTAAACGCACGATGTTTCCCACATGGCAAATAGCTGTCCATGGAGTATATTTTGGGTCCTGTTAATTGCTAATTAAAAATAAAAGCCTTTCTAAAAATAAATGTGTTGTTTATATGTTATTGTTCATATTTTACAAGTGATATTTTTACCCTTGTGAAAATATATAATACCAGCAACCTGTTATAAAACAATTTTTTTTGTGTGCTCATAGTTTAGTCTAACCTAGAATACAAGGTATGAAAGATCATTTCTTTTTTTAAGTGCAACATATAGCCTATTGTTTCTATCAAATTATAACAGCTTACATCACACAGTTTTTAATAAATTGTATATTCTGACATGTTTTAAATGTAAGTGCTTATATTTATATTTACGAGCCTTTGTTAAAGTGCAAATACGGGCAATCAAATGAGAAGTTCAGGGGGGGTTGATTTGACCTACAAGCGTTTGGTTGGAAGCTTGATTCCACGGCTCCACCTCTGGCTCCATCAGTCATTCTGCGCATGCCCAAGCTCCAATTTCAGCAGTTTTTTGCGACAGTTTGTGCCCATCATTAGGCCTTTTGCATTCAAATCATTTAATAGGAAAAGGCGCTGTTGCGTCATCCATATTTTTTACAGTCATTGATCTGTGCACTTCATTATTTTGTAAAAAATTGGCCTCATAAACTTTTTAAACAAATACCTCAACCTAAAATACCCTCAAACAACTTTTCTTTAATTTGTGGTCACATGAAATTTTTTTAGAGCAGGCATATCAGTGGGTCATACCTGCCAACACTCCCGTTTTTCCCGGGAGTCTCCCGTATTTCAGACCCACCTCCCAGTTTGTAATTTCTCCCAGAAAACTCCCTGAATTTCAATCCCTTCCCCCGGTCCACAGGTGATTGGTACAATCTGTAACACCCATTCACATAGGGCTTCAGCGTCAACGCTTGACAGAGGGCATGTTTGAAGTTGGGGCTGACGCGATCGTAATAGCAGCGTCAGCCAATGAAATTAGTCAGCAATCGGCTACTGTCTGAGCTGGTGTATTTGCATACAGCAATACAGCTTCCGTCGGCACTTGAAAAGTTGAGAAAGTCCCAACTTCTGCAACAATCAACCCCACTAAATCGTGGCCGACGGATCCACAATGCAGTTCGGCAACGCCTGACATCACCCATTCAAAATGAATGGGAAGCGTTGAAGCTGACGCCCCCTGTAAATGGGGCGTAACACCCCCGCATCGCCGACAGACCAGGCACCCCTTCAAGTCGCTCTGCTCTTTTGTTAGTGTGCTGGATGCCTTTATTTAATACCTTAATTAAATAAAGAAATCAGGATCTTTTCTTCACTGTATTTCTTAGCTAGAGTTTTGTTTAGGACCTTCTTTTGTAATGTTTTTCAAGGAATAATTAAATTCATACCTTACCACAAGGTATCTTGATGAGGTGTGCGAATGAAGCCAATGTCCACTCCAGAAAAAATGAATAAAATACACTTTTATTAATAAAATAAATCCAGTTTGTACGTCCCAGCCTTTTAAACAGTATTCAAGCCTTTGAACACAGGTGAGTCTTTAATCTTATAAGTTGTATAAGTTGTTACTGCTGATATGCTTGCGTATATCTATATCAGGATAGCTTGTAGTATATCTCTAAAAATGCTAATCAACATTTGGGCAGTTTCTCAGGGTTGTCCTCAAAAGCCATACGTTTTAGCTGGCGATTAATATTTGAAGATAATGTTGACATATCTCTTTTAGTTTGCGATTGTAACAATTTGTTCGGTGTCATAGTGTCATCTGGACCATATCCTCCTTCAGCGCCAGCAGATGGCTGACCCACTTCAGTATGTCGAGTTTGATCTCTTCAAACTCTCTGTTGGAGACGCCTCTCTCGTCTCTTATGTTTCGTCTTATTGCTAATCCGCTTGCTAAGTGTGACGTCACACGAAGCAGCTTCCGGGTCCAAGTACTATATCAAACTGTATGAGGAGATTCATCAAATGGTAATAATAAACGTTTACAAATCACTGCAATACTTTCGAAAATCACAATCGCAATATATATATATCAATGCCAAATATCAGATGGCCAGAAAATGATCAATTTTTTATAAATAGTTCAAATTTTGGTATTTGTGATGCAGCAAGCCCAGAGACTGTCGTGTACACCATTTTATAGAAACTTTACTTTAATGTGTGCTAGGACAAAAAAATGGGCATAAAGGAATATTTTCTCAATTCAAATGAGTAGCTCTTGGTCTTGAAAACAGTATTCCATATGTAACGACTTATCAAGCGGATAGCTGTTTTTGTAAGCATAGGAATATCTGAATATGTAAGCAAAGTTTTTCATATACTGCAGGTTAGCATTTTATGTGTGTTAGACACAAAAAGAAGTGTGCACTTGAGTAAAACAACTACTTTTAGACATAAAAAAATTGACAAATGATTAAACCTGAAGCAGTAGGTAGTGCTGTCGCCTCACAGCAAGAAGGTCGCTGGTTCGAGCCTCGGCTGGGTCAGTTGTCGTTTCTGTGTGGAGTTTGCATGTTCTCCATGTGTGGGTTTGCTCCGGGTGCTCCGGTTTCCCCCACAATCCAAAGACATGCGGTACAGGTGAATTGGGTAGGCTAAATTGTCCGTAGTGAATGAGTGTGTATGAATGTTTTCCAAAGATGGGTTGCAGCTGGAAGAGCATCCGCTGCGTAAAACATGTGCTGGATAAGTTGGCAGTTCATTCCGCTGTGGCGACCCCGGATTAATAAAGGGATTAAGCCGAAAAGAAAATGAATGAATGATGATTAAACCTGGATTTATATTTCTGTTTCAATTGATTGGCATATCCCACTGCATATTTTACATGTAGACCTGAGGTCCCAAACTGCCGGCCTGAGGGCCATTTACAGCCACCCCCCTCCTCCCTCTGGCCCGCAACTGGCCCAAAATATATATATTTTTAGTTACTATCATTGTACATTTTTTGAGAGGTGTGCATCAGGGTATGGCGAAGATTATGCAACTATAGGAAGACTACCATGGGTAAATTGGCTCTAATTATTCTGCA
The DNA here is from genome assembly GCA_903798205.1 of Danio tinwini. Lineage (NCBI taxonomy): Eukaryota > Metazoa > Chordata > Actinopteri > Cypriniformes > Danionidae > Danio > Danio tinwini. Next base: position 4,855,008 of record CAIGQZ010032580.1, on the reverse strand, counting down.
CTAACATTTAATTATTATCTAATTATTAACTAATAATCCCTCTGAAGTACTATAAGCAAATAAACTGAGTCAAAGTTTGTATTAAATGTATGGAATAGCATACAAGACAGCACTTATGAAAGCCAAATTTTCCAAAGCACAGACAGAAACACAATAACGGTGATTATGTATAGAATAAAGAAGGCCACGTCTGTGATTCTGGCCACTCTGATCCAGTATGATGAAGTCTGACCCTCATTCTTATCTTTGACGGAATCTGGAAGAATCTGCTGATTTCTGACACTATCTATAGAGGAAATACAAAACAAGACACAGGGTAAATGTTTTAAGTGTACTTTTAGTGTAGTCTGAATCACCTTATATATGCAAATCTGTTGAATCTTTGTAAAAGAAAGAAATGGGAAAGTAGTTTTCGTTCCTTACCATCTTGTCCAGTAACAGCAGCTGTTGTTTCCATTAATGCAGCCGATCTCTCCTCGGCACCTTTAGACCTCAGATAATTTACAAGGATGGTCTCCAAAATACTGATGCCAATGAGACTGAAAATCACACTGCAGTAAACCCCTGTCAAGACAGCAAAAGGCTTCTTTGGAACAGGCCAAGTTAAGGGGTCTAAGAGGTCAGAAGCTTAACTGGGGCTGGCAATTCTAGAGTCTTGACTTGAGCACCATAAACAAAAGGATTTACACAAACAGGAGATGGAAGATGCTAATGTGTAACTAGAGGGACATGAGGCATAACAGGAGATTGCAGGGCTTTGGGCTGGAGAGGAGCAGACATGGCTTGATGCTGGAATGGAGCCAGTGTGGTAGACAAGGCAAAGTGCTTGAGCAACATTGACAGCGCACCAAACTTGGCCAATTCAATCTTGGTCCTGGCCCCTATCCTGAGCAGATGCTGTGGTGGTCATGGATGAGACTGATTCCTGAAAAAACCCAGTGATAGATCAGTCTCCGCACTGATCTCGTGGGCTAGCCTACTCAGACATGCAGCTTCTCCACAATGGATGTCCATCATTCTCAAGCCTCCGAGTGCCTAGACTGCACCTCCCTACAAGACATTTGGTTAGAGGAGAATTGGTTATGCCCACTTGTGCCAGTTTTTTCCCCTTCACTTTCGTCAGTTGGTAAAGTTTGTTTCTCACCTCTGGCTTGCTTGGCTTGGGACTTGTGGAGCTGCGCATCAGTGGAGTTGCTCTTCAGTAAGCTTCTTACGTGCTCTTCTTATTACATCCCATATAGCAAAATGTATCTGGCCCATACAATCAGGTTTTGCTTGGCCCACATGCCGCAGTAAATTACGGTACATGACTGGACCACGTCTGGATTCCAGACAAGGGCCAAACATGGACCATATCTAGGCCAAGTCTCAGCCAAGTTAATAACGCATAACTCGGCCTGAACTGGACCAAATATGTTGGTGTGTCACGATTGTAATGAAATGAATAAACTCATGAAGGATTGTGCTTTAGGCATGCTATAGACTGATTTCACGCGGTCGCCATTAAAAAAGCAAAATCGAGGCTGCGGTGGGAAGAAAGCCGTAAGTATAGCCTGAGTCACACAGGAATGTTGTGTACCCGGCTGTATATCTTATCAGCGAAGAGAAAGCGTCACAGATATATAATTTCACTGTCTTCCGAGTGACCCGAAGGTCCGTTCTGAATGGAAAATGAAAATAAAACGGGATATTGGACCTCATTTTCAACAAAGTTAAGGCAAATTCCACCAGTTTGCTAACGTTTTCTTTCTCAAACACATGTTTTGCTGCCATTTATCAAACTCAAGTTTATGAACTGATTCTTTCACTATATTAGACCTGTCAAGATACTGAATTTCGTTACTGAAATTTATAAAAACCGCCAATTTCCCACTAACATAAGCACTGTTGAACGCAACAGCGCTGATTTGCCATTCTGTTCACGCGGTCAACAGAAAGGACTGTGATTGGCCATGGAGGTCATCATCAGTTCACCACACTTCACTGCTGTTTACCCAGTGCAAACACAGACGAGTGATGCGCTGATGACTCGGCTGATCTTTGCGGCTTTAAAACACTCCACTGTTCGTGCATCTGTGTTTGCACTCAGTGAATGCGGTGAACTGATTACCTTCACGGCCAATCACAGTCGTTTCTGTTGAGCACTGGTGAATGTGGCAAATCAGCTGCTTAAGAACGCGCTCAGCGGTGCTTAAATGTTTGCAGGAGATGGACGTTTTTTTTATTCAGTACCAGGACAACACTATTACAGACAACACGAGGGTGTGCTACAGAGGACTGCGTTGTTTTAATCGCTCACTGGGTTACATAGGCTGAAGCAAGCAGGGAAGCCTCACTGTGTTTACCTGCTGCCATGAACTGAAGCCCAGGAGGAGAGATTGTGATGTTGTTTGATGCCTAATATGCTTGTCATTGTTTAAATTAAACTGAACTGAATGATATTAAAGTGATGCTTACACCATATCTACATTTTGAAATCGCGGTAACAGCTGGAGGTTTATAGTCCACAGCATGTTGTTGCAATGTTTATACTGCTGATCCTATACTTGCGAGTTTCTTCCCACCGCAGCCTCGCTTTGGTTCTTTAAAATGGCGGCCGCGTGAAATAAGCCTATGGGCGTGCTTTTTTCTCAAAGTGACCTGATTGGTAGAGTTTTTGATCACACTTTATTTTGATGGTCCATTTGTTGAATTTAAGTTACATTGCATCTACATGCCAACTAATTCTCATTAGATTACAAGTTGACTGTTAGGTTGGGGTTAGGGTTAGTGTAAATTGACATGTACTTGCAAAGTTACTTATAGTCAGTTAAATGTCTGTTGAATGTTTGTATCAACAGATATTAAGCAGACAGGCTACTAATACTCAAATGGACCATCAAAATAAAGTGTTACCGATTTTTTTATTATTATTTGAAAATGTTTTAAATGTGGATCAAAATAGGCCAAACTTACATGGCCCACATATTAATTATTAACATCTGAGCCGAATATTACAATTTACATCTGGCCCAAGTATTTTGTGCCGCCTTAAAGACAGTGCCACCTCTGACAAACCAGGGCCATGTTTGGCCCACATGATGTATGCCAGTGCCGGATGAATGCCTGCTGTGCCAGATTTATGCCAAATCTGGGCCAGAATTCTTTGCTATCTGGAATTGAACTGAACTAAATTGAACTTTGACTGGAGTGTTTTAATTTACTAGAACTTCATTTATATTAAGCTGATTTCACACAATCTACATTGTAAAAAGCTCTATAGAAATAAAGACGAGTTGAATTGAAAAATTGAATGCAGCAATGTGCTCTTGAGCTGTATTTGGCTCTGGGGTTAAATCTGGTCTAGACTGCACCCCAGGGCTGAAGTGGACACTGTGCTTTTCTGCTATTGGTTTTGGGATGAACTTAATTGTCTGTTCAAGCACAACTCAGGCAACTTATTTGCAACAGGAATTACATTGTGCATGTGTGTTGCTACAGATATTGTGCCTTAGTTTTGATGGGTGGTTAGTAAAGCATGCCAGATCAGGGTAATTTCTTAAAGAAACATTCTAACTGGTCTAGTACTAGTCAAGAATGGCAATGATGTCCAAGAATAGCAATGCATAGAATTTGGTATTTACATTTAACCCATCCAGTTTAGAGCAGACAGACTAGCAGACACCCATTTGCTGCAGCAAATTGTGGCCCTCCCCATGCGTAAGACTCCTTAAAAGGCACCTCGGTTACCCCTTTTTCCAGATTTAATATAAGTCTTTTCTGTCCCCAGAATGTGTCTGTAAAGTTTCAGCTCAAAACACCCATCAGATTATTTATTATAGCTTTCACTAGATGGTGTTTTATAGTTCTCAATAGATTTTTGCTGTTTTTGTGTACTGTGCCTTTAAGGCTAGTCCTCCCCGCCCATCGTTTCCACGTGCCTGCCGCGCGTGCCTCAGTCTCCGCCCTCAGCTGCCTCAGACAACAGACAGACATGAAGGAAGCAGATCTCACGTAACGTTTGTGAGAAAAACTACAGTAAAAGCTTTATCAATGATTATTTGGTGCATTTGTTGTGTGGAGCTGCAGGATTAGTCACACACGATGTCGTTACAAAGTTCACGCACACACACAGCGCAGACACACGCACATACATACAGCGCACGGGTTTAGCTTTGCACTGTCTTTGCACACAAATGTGACAGGATACAGGTTAATCTCCACTGCTGTATGGATATCTGTTACATTAATGTACAAAATAAACCTGATTTAACGTCCACAACCGGGATTGAAGCGTCTTTTATTATTGTTCTGACACGCGGCTGTGGTGATGAAGTAAAGCTGAAGTAAATCGCTGTAATTCATTAACATGCACTGTTTTAAAACATTTTAAACTTGTCAAACTCACTCTTGATCACATTTGATGATGATTAATGATCCTAAACTGAACAGACCTTTTATTTAGGGTTAATTTGCGCACGTCCTGTCTTGTGGATATGAAACGTTACTACGGAGACAAGTTAATACGCAGCTGTCAATCAATATTGGTGGTGGGGGGGCGCACTCTTACATCAACTTGTGATCGGTCTCAAAACGGCTCCAATTGGTCCACCGTTTTTATGTTGTTAAATTGAAAAAAAGGACTGGGTGTGTTTATATCAGCCCAATATGACAGCATATACACTATACCTACACATATGTCTGTCCAAACAGCTTGAAAAGTAGTTTTTTCACCATAGGTGCCCTTTAAAGTACTTGAAAACACAACCACAACCTCATGGTAATGATGTGGTAACATGGCTAATCCTCTAACTACTTGACCACAATTGCCCCCAATGGAAGGAGGAGTTGCACAAAGAGTAAGTAAATCTTTTAAGTCCATCTTTCAAGTCTTTCAATTATATTCTTTTATACAGGTTGGCTCTGTTACATATGGTCAGCATGCACAAAGAGGGTGATGACACAAAAAGAAGGTCTTCATTGACATCACAAAATACTCTGAAGTTCACAGAAGTATAGGAGAAACACTATCAACAAAAGAAGCAAAAACAAGCGATGTCAAGGGACTGGAATGTTTAAGGGGTGTTATACATAAAGAAATCATAAAGATAGATGTTTGCAAATTATGTGTACTCCCACAAACAATCTAGACCTTAATCAGTCATAGAATCTAAACTAAACTACTGTAAGCAGCCGACAGGAACACAAATAACTGAATATGAATCATGATAATCAATTGCATAATTCTTTAGTTTTTTAATAAATGATGATGATGATCATGTCCAAGTTATACTCACCAATCAGAGGAAGTTTATCAGCTGTAGAGGGCAGTGTGTCATTAAGAATCAGCAGCAGCACAGAAATGGCCAGAAGTAAAGTCACTTTAAAGCTCAGCTTGTCTGGCCCACTTGCGTCTATGAAGAATGAGGCAATATCCAGCAGAAGGAAGAAGAACACAGGTATGATAATGTTGATAGCATACAGCAAAGGTCTCCTCTT
>CAIGQZ010032580.1:4783483-4799712 GCA_903798205.1 Danio tinwini | reverse complement strand
TATATACATTGCGATATTTTGTTTTTCTGCTATATACATTGCGATATGAATACAATTTCACAAAAGAAGACCTAAAGAACTCTACTTGTAAAGAATTCATACATCTGCATAAAACATAATAAATACAATATAAGGATTGTTAAATTAAATTTCTTTGTTTAAACTCACTTGATATCTCAGTCCTTTTAACCCATCCAAATAAAAAATCTTTCAATGTATTAGGGTTTAAACTTGTGATGACTCCACAAATCAAGCCTAAAACGTTCCTGTATGTAATTGATTCTCTCTCTTTGTTATTTTATAACCGATTATGATCTATTATTGAACTGATATCGAATTATACCCGTCTGCATCGCGGTGCACCGAAGAAATAATAAATTTTGACACCCCTACTCAGTGGTCAGCACTGTCACGTCACAGCAAGAAGGTCGCTGTTTCATCAGTGCAATAGCCTAGTTGTTAGCGCGCCGACATATGGTGCCGTAGCACGTCAGAGTGTCCCGAGTTCGAATCCTGGCTCGAGGACATTTTCTTACCCTACCCCCCTCTCTCTCCAACTTCCTGACTGTCCTATCTAATAAAGGCAAAAACGTGAAAAATAAATCTTAAAAAAAAGAAGCTCGCTGTTTCACGTCCCGGCTGGGCCAGTTGGCATTTCTTTGTGGAGTTTACATGTTCTCCCCATTTTGGCGTGGGTTTCCTCTGGGTGCTCTGGTTTCCCCAGAGTCCAAAGACATGGTATATGTGAATTGGGTAAAACTAAATTGGCTGTAGTGCATGAGTGTTTGTTTATCGGTGTGCATGGGTTTTTTTCAGTATTGGGTTGCGAATGGAAGGACATCCGCTGTGTAAAACATATGCTGGAATGGTTGACTGTTCATTCCGCTGTGGCGAACCCTGATAAATGAGGGACTTAGCTGAAAAAAATGAATGAATGAATAGTATATAATAAATGAAAAATAAACGATGCATTCTAAAATTATAGAAAGACATGGGATCACATGCATATTAAATAAAATTATTACACAAAGCAGTTTTAGGTGAAATTCTGTATTGTTCATGTGATTCTGTGTTGTTTTTGTCAGCCTGATTGACCGCCGAGATGGAAATAATGGCTGTGAATCTGCTGGCCACGTCTCCGTCCACCTCCACGCTTCCTCCATCTCCATGTGTGGAGGACTCCGGCTTCCCCTTGTCCTCTCTGGACAGTGAAGACTATGTGTTTGTGGAGACTCGGCATCCCAACAAAGTGCTGGAGGGCTTGAACAGCTTACGGCTCAATAACGCCTTTTGTGATGTGACGCTGTGCTGCGGAGGCCAGGAGTTTCCCTGTCACCGCATCGTTCTGGCCTCCTTCAGCTCCTACTTTCAGGTAATAAATGTTTTTTTGTTTTTTTTCTGATAAAGAAAGTCAGGCTGTCTGGTAGAGCTTGTTGTTGATTAGCGTGACAAAACTTTAACAAGATCAAAGGTAGTTTGGTAAAACTAAAGTTTTTAAAATGTTTTTCGAAGACAAATTTACTACAAAGGCTACAATTATTTTAGTTTATAAAAATTATTGTTTTGATGCAAGTACATAGTAGTTAAAAGGGAGCTATCATGCCACTTTTCAAAAGATCTAAAATATGTGAAGTTTCAGCTCAAAATACCACACAAATAATGTTTTATAACTCTGAAACTGCCTCTTTTAGGTTTTGATCCTAATTGTGTTGTTTTGGTGACTGTCACTTTAAATTCAACTGAGATTGTGCTGTTTTTCAAAAGTGGGCGGAGCTACAAATGCTTGTGTGTCAGCATAGTAGCAGATTCAAAAACAACACTAACATCCTATGCTAATGAGGGAGAGATGGTCACTGATGGGCGGGGCTTTCCCCCTCTGATGAAAGGAAGAATGCCAATCAAAGTGTTTGTGCAGATACTCTGTTTCTGTTTTTATCAAGTGTGATTATAAACAATACAATCAATACATTTTTACCATTAAAAGCTGGTTAATTTCACACACTGCTGTCACACAACTGTGTTTAAACCCCTTATAAAAGTGATTTTTGTGTAATAGGTCCTTTAAAAAAATTTCTACACGTTCATGGTTTGATTTGATTTCACACACTGGGAATCAAAAATCGCGATTTGCTCTTAAATTCTTAAATCAGCTCTTAAATGTCTGCATAAACTGGAAGCTTTTCCAAATTGTGACAAAAGTGGATGTGGCTTGTTTTTTCTACTGCAAGCTGATTGGATGTATTAAAGTAGGCATTTCATTCAGAAAGGGCAGAGCTATTACAACCTAGCAGACACCTCCTCTTCACTATTTTTGTTTATTGTCATAGCGCTGTCAAAACTCACAGTTGGAGGAATGTGGTTAAGTATGTTAACCATGCCCAATACCTCAAACAAGCATATGCTGTGTCTGAAATTGCGTACTTCTATACTATATAGCACGCGAGAAAACAGTAAAAACAATATGCGAGCTGAAAGGGGGGGAGGGGGAGAGGGTTCAGATGACCCACCCCTCACTAACAAAGGTCCAGAATTTGTGCCATACATGAGCTCATTTGTCCTATTTTAACTGCTATGTTATCATAATTAATGAAAATAATCCATATAAAAAGGTTTTAAGACCCAACGTAGTTCTCGGTCGGCTGTTGCTTTGATGGGACTTTAATCTGATGTAAGAGAGGTCTTCTTTCACTATTGTACTGTTTTTAAACAGAAAACATTTTACAGGTAACTTTTATTCTAAATCTTGGACCTTATTCCTGATACAAAAATGAGCAATAAAAAGGTGTGAAGCATCAGAAGCGGACCATAATAAATTCATTTAAATATAAATGTTTGGCTATTGTTAATATCCAGGAATTTTCTAATGTACTTTTTTTACCAAAGAGGCTAGAAAGATTCTGAAGAATTCATTATTATTGTTTTAATACTATTATTATTATTATTATTATTATTATTATTATTATTATTATTATTATTATTATTGTTATTGTTATTGTTATTATTATTATGTTTTAATTATTATTTTGTTATTGAAATGGCCAAATTGTGACTGAGGACAGTTAAAGGTGCTGGCAAATTTGTTTTTTTATCTAATAAATGACAGTAGGCTACAGTTTTTTTACTTTAAAACTTTAACAGATTCCTATTTTTTTCCTAATTATATATGATGTAATAAATTTCTATTTTAAAAATTAGTCTCGTTTAAATTTTTTTTATTGCAAATTTTTAGGAAATATTTTTAGTACATCAAAAAGTGTGGTTATGATGACATCTGACTAGTTAATCCAGCAAAAAAAAAGTACTGCTTAAAATATCACTAAAATGCAGTATTTAAATCTCATAGTTAAATAAAAAACTGAGGCGTATAACTGCAAAAGGTCCACTTTTTGAGAAAAAATAACCACCCCTTTCACCAGGCTGGCTAAGGACCTGATATGCATGTAGTGTAAAAAAAATGTTACTAAGGGGAAATTCTAAGCATTCCAAAGCATCCTTGATGACGTTTTATGGTCGCCAAACTAGTAAAATAAAAGACCAAAGTACCAAATAATACCTGCCATGAGTATAACTGCATTCACCATCGGGAGGCGCTATAATCACTCCCGTAGGAGAATTTTGCTTTCACAATCCAAAATAGAGTAATCCAACATCATTGCCTGAAAGCTCCGCCTCTTCTACTGCTTGAGCAAAGCAGCGGCCATTGAGTGAGTGAAGTGTCCAATATTCCAACATTATTATTATTATTTTTAGAGTTTTCAGTGTGAACGCACTACTTACACTACTTACACTACAAAATGGTGTAGAATGGTGCATAAGTATGCAATTTGGGACGCACCTATGGAATTCGAAAAATGGTATGTGAGTAGTACCCACCTGGCCTACTACTTCCTGCAAGATTCTGAAGTGCTCATCAGATGGATGCTACGCTACCCCATCATGCTTCACGAGAGAATTCATGAATGGGAGTGAAATGACACAACTGACGCTGGTAGGTCGCATGACCATGACAAAATGGCGGATGTAGTTCATTCGAGCTCAATTCATACTACTCACATTAATACTATAAAGAACGTACTTTTCTAACCGTCGAGTAGTAAATTCAAATGTAGTGCCTACTGAGTAGTAGTTGATTTTGGACGCAGCCATAATTTGAGAATTTAACTGAAAACAAACAGGAGGTGCATTTTCAGATTTAAATTTTAGGGCAAACCATTTTTTTTTCTCAATGACGTGCACAAATTAATTGTTCACCACAGAATTAGGAATGTAAGCTAACCAAATCAATAGGATTAGTTTTGATTTCATGTGCACTTTAAAGGATTGATGAAGCTTTTAATGCGCGTTTAAAGCTGTGTGGTTGTGTTGGCACAGGCCATGTTCTCCACCGACCTGATGGAGTCTCGTCAGGAGCGGGTGGCCATAAACGGGGTGGAGCCGCAGATGATCGGGATGCTGGTGAGCTATGCCTACACTGCTGAGGTGGTGATCTCCAAGGCCAACGTGCAGGCGCTGCTGGCAGCCGCTAATCTGCTGGATGTGATGGCTGTGCGCGAGGCCTGCTGCCGCTTCATGGAGCGCCAGATGGATGAAATGAACTGCGTGGGCATCCACTGCTTTGCCGAAGCACACTCATGTCGAGAGCTTGAGCGACGCAGCATGGAGTACATCCAGCAGCATTTCAGCACCGTCAGCCAACAGGTGAACACAGACACACACAAGAGACAGGAATAGGCATGGGTCGGTATAAGATTTTGACGGTATAATAAGCTTGGATAAATAATAGGGCTGTAACGGATCAAGGTTGATCCGTGATTCCTACGGATCTCAGCCCATGGTCCGGAACACACGTGGCCCGTGGATGAATAATTTTTTTTTACTTGTAGATTAATCCTAAATTTGTAAGGATCACAAAGTGATCGCCTCTTACATCATTCAAATCACATGTATAAAAGCATTTAGGCTTTCCTGTAAAATATAATGATCACAGAAGAAATTGTGGTAGGTTTTTCGGGATGTGGTGGGTTTCTTAGGTTATTAAAGGTGTTTTCTGTCATTACTTGTTTAGCCTGCATTAATGCATTCATTGTAAGCTGCACGATTAATTATTATAAGATCGGGATCTCAACACCCACGCAACATAAAATATAAATGATGGTGATTTGCAATGGTCTGATGGTGGAATAATGGTCTGATCTGTGACTAAAAAACCATAATGTGATCCAAACCATGAAATTTGTGATCCATTACAGCACTAATAAAAAAATCACAGTATGGTTATTTTTGCTCTAAAATATATTCTTTTTACATGTCTGGGTTAAAAAAAAACAAAAAAACGTTTTTGCCCATTGAACATAGTATATTTTATTTTACAAATCATTTATAATATTTTGGAGCAGTAAACATGTCTGGCTAAATTATTAAAATATATCTCTGATTTCTGCTGTCTTCATTCGTTTCAAAAACCCAGATTTCTGTACAACTTGAAAAGGCATCTTTGGATGTTTCTTTTCTTTGGATATACTGTAAGCTAATGCACTGTTCAGCTCTGTAGCATGTTTGGATGTTGGTTTATAAGCCATGTGATTTTCAAATAGCTTTTGATGTAGAGGGTCCTTTTTTGCTGGAGATACTGTTGCCCTAAAAAAAACTAAATAAAATAACAGTAAAACATCTAAAAAAAAAATAAAACCTAACTTAACTAAGTGAACAAACAATCATTGATGTGTGGTTTGTTAGGATAGGATAATGTTTGGCTGAGATGCAACTATTTGAAAGTCTGAAATCTGAGGTTTCAAAATAATCACAATTTTGAGAAAATCCCCTTTAAATTTGTCCAATTAGCACATTACTGATTCAAAATTGAGTTTTGATATATTTACAGTAGGAAATATACAAATGATCTTTTCTTAAGTTTCCTATGATATTTGTCATAAAAGAAAAAAATCAATAAGTTTGACCCATAGAATGTATTTCTGGCTATTCCCACAAATATACCTGTGCAACATAAGACCGCTATTGTGGTCCAGGTCACAATTGACTCTTCGCTAAGCCCCGCCCTCCTTAGTTACTGTTGCTACGCCTGTCAAGCTTTCGTGCCTGGCACATCTATTACAATGTGTATGCACCGGTGTCAGATTTTTCCCAGGGATTTAATTAATAATTTTTGGCAAACAGGTGAGATATCGACAAAGCCAGACAAAAAAAGGACTGCAGAATGCATTACAGGAGTATATTCACAACATAATAGGCAACCGATTAGAAAATAATTCAATCAAAATTAAAGCTGGGTTAGCCTAGCCACCTCATCATACGCTGACCATTCAACAGCTTAGTTCATGCACAGCAGAAGAGGTGACATTTAAAAACAATCTAATAATAACTAATTAAACCATGATTTCTCTATTTTAGCCAAAAAGCCTGAGACTAATTGTTGTGCAATGAAATATAGCGTTACTAACCGACAAGAAAACATGCATGCACAGTGCTTCTACATAATTCATTCATAGAAAGAACAGCCAGAAAAGGGAAATTGATGGATTTGTGCCGAATATTAGCATCATTGACCTATAAACAATGTACAGCTATTACTGTCAGTATGTTTGTGTGCTCTTTATCCAGTTTCTATTCTAATTTGCAGTTAAGTGAGAGAAATAAATAAATTGAAATGCAAATCAAAGTAGAAATAGCAGAATTGAACAAATAGATTTTCCCTACCAGCAAATATTAATCAGACACCAAGTATAAAAGCAGACAGTAACCCGCTGTAACTCCGTCACCAATGACTAAATCTCCAAAAGACCGACGAAAACATCAGTGATTTGTAGCTCTGACCTGGACATGAGGGTTATAAATAACTGAAAAACAGCTGCGGGTGAAGTATATTGATTGCAAGTGCTCAGTTTGTGATCACATCTCGGTTTTGTTCTGTCGATATGTAATTTCAAATATTCGTAGCTTGAAACAGATGGAAATATAATTTGCTATTAGTATGATTACTATGGCGAGGGCTTAAATGGAGCAGTGCTCATAATATTGAGCGGGGAAAAAAAAGAAAAAGACAGCGGTGGAACATAACCTGCTTTGTATTTTTGTAGGAAGCAGGAAACAGTTTAGATCTTTTTAGGGTAACGTAAGAGGTGTGTGAGTTATTGCCATCTGTCATTGAACATGTCAGGAATATCAAAACAAAACCAACTTAACTCTGCTCCTTTAACGCCTCTCACAGAGCTTGAATTGAGCTTGAATGCCAAGCTGGCTTTTCTCCTCTTGGGTTTTAGGGTTTGAAAAGAAAAAAAATTCCACCACCCTGTCCAAACTTTTAGGATTCCAGGTATCAGATTTGCACAATCCATATACACAACGCTTTGGCTTGTTTCCAATAGTATCTGGATGCAGCCTTAATGATGCAAGCTGAGATTGCATTGCTCAGAGATGCAATCTCAGACACAATGTTGTCAATGGAGCTAGTGACGTCACTGTGCGGAGTAGGGTTAGGCGTGGGGTTGGATGCAGCTCAGATTGCACTGCAGCCACACCCCTTTCCTTGTTTACCTCGCTCGAAAGCTTGACAGAGCCTCTGCGCGTAGCTACGATTGGTGGGTATCGGTTTTTGGGTGTGGCTTAGCGAAAGGTCAATTATATTATGCCTTTTAAGTAACAGTTCTTCTTCTGTGTACTGTAGTCATGTAGCCCTGGCTTCAGAAAATGACCTCTGATTGTTTTTAATATGCAAACATCACTACTAAATGTAATATAATAATTTGAATAGTGCAAATTGGTCTCAGCCAACCCTTACTCACATTAACTTATTCAAAAAAAAAAAATAAATGTAGAAAGGTTCAGAGGTAAATACTGTATTCAGTAACAGAAAGAGTATTTTTAAGAATTAAATAAATATAATAAAAACATACCAGATATTTGTACAAAATGTTTGGAATCTAGAGGAACCTTGTTTCACTGTATTTGGCAGTGTACAAAGATTAATTTATTTTGAGAAGAGGTAAGAGTGAAAAGATCATTTTAAAACAAATCCACCTGGACCCTAAGCTTTTTTTTTACTGGGCTTATACCCAGAGGACTCATTATAGTAGAAGCGAAAAAGTATTTATAGACCTCAGCTTGCTTTATGCCAAAAGATGTGTAGCTTTGCTATGGACAAAAATGCAAAGACCAAACGCTACTCAATGGATAAGACAAATGTTGTCAAGCCTGCCATTAGAAAAAATAACGTATATACTAAAATCTAAACAATGTGTATTTGAAAACATATGGAGTCCTTTCATTAGTTATACTAAAGAAGTGGAATTAACAGAGGAAAAAGTTGATGAATAATTTTTGGTGGACAACGCAGTTCCAGTCTTATAGTTCAGTATTGATACATTCCTCAATATATATTTGCTGTACCTACAGTAGTACTCAGTATGATTATAATTGTCATGTTTGAAAAGATTACCATTAATGACAAAAAGAGGAGCAGTTTTACTTTTCTTATTTTATCTTATCAATATTTTTATTTTATTTTTTTGTTTGTTTATTTGTATTTTTTTTATATAAATACATACATCCTCATATTTTGTATAATTTGTAAATACAACAAGGTTATTGTTGTAAAAAAAATGTTATGGAAAAAAAGAAAGAGGATTTTTAAAAATTCATTGAACTATGGAAAAAAACTCCTCAATTCTTTTCTGTTTGTCCCCATCAGGAGGAGTTTCTTTCTCTGTGTGGTGATAAATTGATCGAGATCATTTCCAGTGACCATCTGAACGTGCCAAAAGAGGAAACGGTGTTTGAGGCGGCCATTGTCTGGCTGGAGAAGAGCCTCTCGCGCAGACAGAGCTTCGAGAAGGTCAGACAGAAACCACATTCACGTCAGTGACTTTGTAGGGTTCTGTATGACTGCATTTGGCGAAACTTGAATATTTAGCAAAACATTTGCATGAGCTTACATTTTTGGTCTTGACTATTTGCATGTGTGCCAATGGAGTGACTTTTTCTAGTTAGTTTGACTATTTCTGTTATTATAAATCAACTGTGGTTAGTTCTAATCACTGCACTATTTAACATTTGCACATTTGAAAAGTGCACATATTCATTGCACTGATTCATTTATTTGAACTGTACACACCCACTGTACATATACATTTGTAATTATGTTTATCTATCTGCACACTTCTGATTATTAATAGTTAATAGCAGCCTGTACATATATCCATCTATTGTAAATCTCTGTTCATAGCTAACACAACCTGTATATAATGTTCATAGTGCATCCATTTGTAAATATCACCATAGTTTTTCTATAACTGCACTTTATAACTTATACCTGTATCCTGCACTTGCTGCTTTTGCACTCCTGGTTAGACCTAAACTGCATTTCGTTTCCTTGTACTTGTGTAATGACAATAAAGTTGAATGTAATCTTATTGTGTGGACTATTGGGCAACAATTGCCCATTATACACAATGTAACTGGTAGCCATTTTTAGAACTGAGAAATTACTGCAAATTCACTACACATCTATACTGATATACTGTATTCAAACAACAGTGTAATTAATTAAAGAGCCCCTATTACATTGTAAAGGGTCATATTTCGGTTTTATGGGTCTCCAACAACAGGCTGATATGCATGCAAGGTCAAAAAACACTTTCATGGTTTTATAATATACATTTATTTTTACCTAATTATCCCAGCGACTCCCATATGAATCATTCAGCGATTCATTTGTTCCCAAACCCCTCCTTAGCGCCTCTGCGCTGATTGGACCAATGACAGCCTGTTGCGATTGGTTGACAGCGTTCAGCGCGAGACAGTAGAATGCCCAGCGAGGTTTATCAAGCCCCCGGGTCGCCAACAACGGTATTGAATCCGATCGCAGCGGACGCCCGAAACATGCTTCATAGTAAACTTACTAACAGCACAGTAAACAGTACCCGGTTCTCAACAGTGTTATTCAGACACCTCCCCCCCGAAAGCAGTGCAGTTAAACACCACAAATGCATTTAAATCTGTAAACAAAGCAGCACTCATCGCGTTTTCAACATGGCATTAGACACGATATGGGAATATAGAGTTAACCTGATACAGTGCAAGCGGTTACAAGTAACGACACAATTAAATACATACTAGAGAAAACAAGGAGGCAGCTATTTACTTACACTTATGAAATGTGTCATGGGCCAGGTCTGATTTCATTAATTATCTTTCATTTTGGAGCTTTCTCCCTTCTCAGCTGTAGATCATTTCTATTTGCAATCATTGCTGTGGCACCTCTTGCGTGTTATATGTTCTCAGGGCTTACCTGTACTGTGCTTTGCCTAATGATCACATCCCCAGCCCGGGGGTCTGACAAGCTATCTTTGCCTGCTCCCATCGCCTTTCCAGTGCTGTGCACCAGCCAGAAGTCCAGCATGCCTTTGTTTGACTTGTACCTAATAAATTGTCCTTATTTTGCACGTGTTACACCAAATTCTGTGACCATCGTATTCTGTGACCCTAGTAGGCGCTGTTCTCACTGTTTGGCTTGAACTCGCTCCTACAGCATACTCTCACATTAATGCACTGGAATGAACTGTTCAATACTAGTATCTATAAAACTAAATGGAGGAAGAAACTAATCCATGAGCTGTGTACTGAAAGTTCATTGTAAGCATGTAAATGCTGAAGCACTTCTTTCCCTCACTCTTCCAATAATATGCAGGTAAGCACAGCGTCTTTATGACTTCAGGATCTGTTTGTCTTTGCTGCTGTGTCAGTGGGAGGGGTGCAATCCATGCGCGCAACCATTATGTTTCGTATCGATGTCACGCCAAAACGACTAAAGACTCGTTATTAAGACGATTCATTTAAACCACTATGAGTCGACTCTTTTTTTAGATGAATCAATAGTTTTAAAAACTGTCCTCTTTCAGATTTAAGCTTTAGTTGGATATTTCACTTCACTAAGAGCTGTGTTACACACTACATGGAAGGTCAATTTCAAAAACCCATAATAGGGGCTCTTTAACATTAGACATGCATATTTAAAGCATAGTGCAAATCTAAATACCCCTTTATTAACCATAGGCTCTTAAAAAGAAACAGTTGGACGTGATGATGTTAGTAATATGCAAATTGATGTATGATGTAATCTAGCGACATTGAGCGCCTTTTCAAGCAGAGCTTAGCACCTTTTCATTGAAAATATTTGGCAACCCTGTGTATATCATGGTGAAAAATTAAGAGCTAGTATGTTGACTATAATATTAGTAAACCTAATATCTGTTGCCACAATCTTTAGAAAAGAAAGTCATTGCACCACATTATATTGAAAGTGTAATTTAGTCATGTCTTGTTTGCAGCTATGGAGGTGTGTATTGTATTACAGTGCTGCTGCTGGTTAGTGTGTGTGCGTGCCTGTGTTTGTGTTTTATTGCATGAGCGGTGTTTCCTCTTTGATGTCAGTGATGGAGCTCCAGCAGATGACTAGGATTAGCCGTCTTTGTGTGTTTTTGATGAACTAAGCCTGTGAAAGGTCACATGTTCCTTACAGCCTATGATTATGAAGTGAACAGAGAAACGTAAACCTAGCCCTGATTGGATGGGATCAGATCGCTGTGTGTACATATCATTGTTGCCAGGCAGCTATTTTAAGTCTGGATCGTAGTTACGGAAGGCTGATTTCATATCTCACGGGAGGTTAAAGAGGTTATTAATGTACAGTGTTGATGTGGAGCTGCAGTAAGTGGTATGTGCGAGGACAAAAATTGCAATCACTGTTCATTATTGGGTTTCAAGGGTTAGTTCAACACTAGATTAAAGTGGCACAAAACCCCTCATCTCAGCAGGAAGTTTTCACACCTCCAATCTGAAAAAAAGCTAGAAAAAGTGGGGTTTCTAGTTGTGTGGAGGTGGGAGTGTTGAGAGTGGAAAGAGTGAATGGGTTTGCATAAAAAGGGAGAAGGGTCTGGCTGCAGACTTGGTGCAGTGCAATCTGGGATGCATCCAACGCTTTTTAATGCGCTCACCTAACCCCACCCGTCACTGTGACGTCACTCACTCCATTGACTGCATTGTGTCTGACACTGCATCACTGAGTGATGCAATCTCAGCTTGCATCATAAAGGCTGCATCCAGATACTATTGTAAAAAGGGGAGTTTCATTACGTGCATAAAAACAGCTCATTTACACACCGGCAACACAAACTGCATGTTTGTGTTGATGGTGTGCAAATTAGCTGCTTTTAGAGGCTGAGGAGATGTAGAGGGATTCTGAGGCCTCGTTGACACTGAGGCGTTTTAGTTTTAAAATGCATTCGTTTTGCTATGGTTACTCCTTTCGTCCACACCACACTAGTTTCTGAGCTCCGAAAATGGAGCTTTTTGAAAATGCTGAAGAGGCTGTTTTGGTTTTAAAACGCTGTTGCTCCATGTCAGTGTGGATGGAGGAAAAAGGAGACATCTGGCTTGGCTAAGACAATCGCCTATCTGCTTGGGTTCAGTCTTGCATCCTTTCCTTAAAGTGCACCTATGGTGAAAAATCTACTTTTCAAGCTGTTTGGACAAACATATGTGTAGGTATAGTGTATAGACCATATATTAGGGTGATATAAACACACCCAGTCCTTTTTTTTCAATTTAACAACATAGAAATAGTGGACCAATTGGAGCGGTTTTGTAACCGACCGCAACTTGTTTTAGGAGTGCGGTCCCCCGGCCCACCGAATTGATTGACAGCTGTGTATTAACATGTCTCTGTAGTAACGTGTATAATCATATCAACAAGACAGGACGTGCGCAAAGCAACCGGGAATAAAAGGTCTGTTCAGTTTGCTAGGATCATCAATCATCATTAAATGTGATCAAGAGTGAGTTTTACAAGTTTAAAATGTTTTAAAACAGTGCATGTTAATGAATTACAGCGATTTACTTCAGCTTTACTTCATCACCACAGCCGCGTGTCAGAACAATTATAACAGAAGACACTTCAATACCGGTTTGAACTGGAACCGTGTCTCTTAATAAAAAAAAGACCATTGAAAATTCTAGATTCCACTTTTCCTAGATTCAAAGAGCTCTCAGGTCAACATTGGTTACGTTTACTTTGTACAGTACTGATCAGGGAGTCAGCCATTTTAATTGCTGTCTCATTTGCAAAATTCTTCCAGTGCACAGAAATGTTCACTCCCTAAAAACTCAATGCACTCTGAGAATGCATCTGCACTATTCGCCCTTCGAGGAAGTTTGGGAAGTGTGAAATATGATTTCCAGGATTTTTCAAAACATATTCTTGTGCGTTTAACAAAATGCTTTCAAACCTGTTTGACTTTCTTCTACATTAGGCGAACTATCCATTTAAGTTATTTTAAACTTAATTTTTTTTTAGAGCCTAGACCCTGTTTCTGGAGATCTACCTTTCTGCAGAATTTAGTTCCAACTCTGATCAAACACCACTAAACCAACTAAAGCTGCAGTCACACTGGACTTTTCTCCCCATAGACTTCCATTCATATGCACGGGAACGCAACAACCCAGAAACGTAGGATCATGCCTTAAGTTTCGCAGTTTGTTGCAGTGCAAAGTTCAAGCTTAGTAAACTCTGACCTGCGAAGTCGCATCACTTGACTGCATGATACCAATCGAGGATCAAAACATGACCTCTCTGGACAGAAATTAAAAATATGAAGCAATCGGTAACTTTTTTAATGTCTAATCATCTTGTTTAATCCCGCCCCTTTTCTCAGCGCCGTACAACAGAATTTCACAAGCTCAAACTCTAGTGTGACCGCAGCTTTTGTAGGATCTGAAGGAGCACTTGGTAATTAAAGACAGGTGTGTTTGATTAAGGTTGCAGCTGAAGTCTGCAGGAAGGTAGATCTCCAGGAACAGGGTTTAGCACCCCTGGCCTAGACTACAGGTGCATCCCAAATTGCATACTTATGCACTATTCTACGGCATTTCGTAGTATAAATAGTGTAAGTAGTGCATTCACACTGAAAACTCTAAAAATAGCACGTGCACTTTAATTACACGGATGATGCACTCATTCAACCGGTAAAATGAAGTGTGTAATGATGGACACTTCGCGCACTCAACGACCACAGCTTTGCTCATATAGCGGAAGGGGCGGAGCTATCGGGTGCACATGTTGGATAACTTTATTTGTTTTGGATTGTGAAAGCGAAATTCTCCTACGAGAGTGAATATAGTGCCTTCTGGGGGTGAATGCGGTTATACTCATGGCAGGTATTATTTGGTCATTTATTTCACTAATTTGGCAATCATCAAACGTCATCAGGGAAACGGTTTAAACTTCCGCTTAGTAAAAAAAACATTAGTGAACCATTTGGGACGACACTACATACATATACTATACTGTTGAGTGTGTAAGTGCATAAGCACATTATGTGCATAGTGTATGCCATTTGGGACACAGCTTTTTTGTCCTTTCACACTTGGTTCAATTGCCTAGTTCGAACCCAAGTTCGATTGTCACCCCTTGCCAAGCTGCTGTTGTGTGCACAGCTGTTGCTAGGTGATAGACAGCCATGAAGGCGAAGACGCTAAAATGGAAAGACGTACACACATCACGGTCATTCTGCTTTTACTGAATCTTTTGGTTTTGGTAACATTCAAAGAGCCACTTGCGTGAAAATAAAAATATTAAAAAAGTTAAGAACATAACGCGATGTCTGCAGAAGTTGTCTTTAGAGGAGACAAGCAGACATTATCACTGTGTTTACACTGGGTCAGTCCTGCTTGTCGCCAAGGTAACGTTAGGTGATGCACAGACACACACACGAATGAACGTTATGAAAACCAATGTTTGTTGTACAGTTGCCGGTTCACTTCTGTTATTTGGTACGATTGCATTCATATTAGAAGTAAACCAGACCAGAGTTTGCATGAATTGTACCCCAGAGCACCTTTTATGTGTATTTGGGTATGGTTTGTGGGTGTGCAGTTCAGAAGACAGCATTCACACTAGCTAAATGTACCAAACTCTGATGTCAAACAAACCTGGACCAAAAGTGCTCGTGTGAAAGCACCCTAAAAATCTTGCTTCATCAAATTGATTAAAAAGATAATAGAAATGTATATATGAGTATGTTGGTGAACATCTACGCTCAGGCCGCTGTGACTGTGTTTCTGCAGGTCCTGGAGCACATCCGCCTGCCCCTCATCAGCCCCTACTACATTCATGACGTCATCGAGACTCTGGATGTGGTGAAGGAGTCTCTTCAGTGCCAGAAGCTGATCTCTGAGGCCAAGGACTATTTACTGCTGCAGGACCGCCGGGGAGAGCTGTACAGCCCCCGAGCACGACCTCGACGCGCTACAGGTCTGCAAAGTCTTTCTAATGCCAACAACATTCATTCATTCATTACACTGACCATGATAACTAAGTTCACTATTTAATTATATAGATCAGTGTTTCCCAACACTGTTCCTGGAGGCACACCAACAGAACATATTTTGGATGTCTCCCTTATCTGACCTGTTCATTTCAGGTTTTGAAGTCTCTTCTGATGTTCTGATCAGTTGATTCAGGTGTGTTTGATTAGGAAGAGGTTGAAAATATGTACTGTTGGTGTACCTTCAGGAACATGGTTGGGAAACAGTGATATAGATTACACAAGCTGGATTTACTGGTCAGGTGAACTAGAAATATAGCACATTGAGGACATCTGCGGGTTACAAGAGGGTAGTGCAAAAAGAAATGCATAAGCTAAAATATCTATCTGTCTGTCTGTCTGTTTGCCTGCCTGCCTGTCTGTCTGTCTATCTGTCTATCCATCTTTCTGTCTGTCCATCCATCATCCCATCTATCTTCCGTCCGTTCGCCTGCCTGTTTGTCTGCCTGTCTATCTATCTGTCTATCCATCCATCTTCCTATCTATCTTCCTATCTGTCTGTCTGCCTGCCTGCCTGCCTGCCTGTCTGTCTGTCTGTTTGTCCATCCGTTCGTCCGCCTGCCTGTCTGTCTATATCTGTCTGTCTGTCTGTCTGTCTGTCCATCCATCATCCCATCTATCTTCCGTCCGTTCGCCTGCCTGTTTGTCTGCCTGTCTATCTATCTGTCTATCCATCCATCCATCTTCCTATCTATCTTCCTATCTGTCTGTCTGCCTGCCTGTCTGTCTGTCCGTCCGTCCGTCCGCCTGCCTGTCTGTCAGTCTGTCTATATCTGTCTGTCTGTCTGTCTGTCTGTCCGTCCGTCTATCAGTCTGAATATCCATCCAACTATC
>CAIGQZ010032580.1:4764402-4776397 GCA_903798205.1 Danio tinwini | reverse complement strand
GCCACTCAAGGACATTCACTGAGTTGTTGTGAAGCCACTCCATTGATATTTTGGCGGTGTGCTTTGGGTCATTGTCCTGCTGGAAGATGAACCGTCGCCCCAGTCTGAGGTCAAGAGCACTCTGAAGCAGGTTTTCATTCAGGATGTCTCTGTACATTGCTGCATTCATCTTTCCCTCTATCCTGACTCTTTCAGTTCCTGCTGCTGAAAAACATCCCCACAGCATGATGCTGCCACCACCATGCTTCACTGTAGGGATGGTATTAGCCTGGTGATGATTGAAAAAAAAGGACTGGGTGTGTTTATATCACCCCAATATGACGCTCTATACACTATACCTACACATATGTCTGTCCAAACAGTTTGAAAAGTAGATTTTTCACCATAGGTGCCCTTTAAATCAGTGAATGGTTAACTATAGACTCACTCAATGTGAATCATTTGAATCAGTGAACTGGTAAATAGAATTGGATTTGGGCCAAAGTAATCTTACATAAATATCCTAACGCTGTGTGTGTGTGTGTGTGCGCTGCAGGTATCACGACACTATCGAGCGGTACTGTGAGGATTCAGACAGCTGGGAGATTGTAGGAGAGATGCCCACCAGTCGCAGCTGGCTGAGCTGTGTCTCTCTGCACCTCCGCAAGGACGCTCACGCCTGCAGTCGTCCTGGGACGGCCTGCGAGACAGAGTTTCCAGTGGACTGATCCACCGGGACGCCTGCTTCAGCACCGGCTAGACACAAGCCCAAAGGCAGCTTTCAGAGCCGCCGCCGCTCCATCAGTTTCCACAGAACGGAGGAGCTTGAGGAAAACCCCCATCCGCTGTGCTCCTCCAGAGAGAGAGAGAGAGAGAGAGAGAGTCTGCGGGACGTCCTGATTTCTGTGTGGTGGTGATGATGATGATGTTCACGTGACGTACAGGGTTTTGACTTGTACTTGTTTTCTAACAGTGTCGTAGTGAAACGTTTTGTACGGTGATGTTGTTGTTTGTATTTATTAGACGTGGTGTTGTTGTTGTGCTGAGAGATTTCTGATACACTGAAACATGTCGACTGGTGTTTAAAAAAAGAGGAAATGGTCACACTTTACTGTAAGCTTCATTAGGTTATGGAAAAGTTATTAATAGCTATACTCTTAAAAATGCTGGGTTGTTGTAACACCTTTGGGTCAAATGTGAAGTGTAATTTAACCCTCATGTTCTGTTAGGGATGTTTTTATCCACTGTGGGGTGCTGTTGAGTGTTAGTTTGGCCACAGCTTTCTTCGTGTTTCAGCAATTGGAAAGATTTTTGATGACAAATCTTATTTTGGGAAAACTCTGAAATTTTTCAAAAACTCAACACCACACACTGGGCAAATTGACTACCCTTTAGTTATCTTGGTGGCTGTTTTTGCCTCATTGACTTCCATTGTAATCACATTTTTGAATTACAAAGCCATGACGCCATATAATCATGTATTCTTGATTGCTGGTGGTTTTCCCTGTTGAGAAGAGGTCAAATGAGAATTTTTTTTTTTTATGTTGATTATCAGTTCCAGTGCAAAAAAAAAACATACTTTATATGGAGTTTTGGAAAAGTCTTTGTGCACTTACCTTGATTCATCTCAAGGAACTACATGGAGTAAACAAAAACAGTGTATTTTTGTACACACACCATAATTTGCTGTTATACTTTATATAAAAGCCAGAAATCTTTTTGCACAGACCTGTCTAAAGGGTTAATGATGCCAAATGTTGATCAACAGAACATTTCGTCACCTTAGATTTATAAGGTTCTATCTGATATTTTTGTCAAAATTGAGTTATTGATATATTCCTATTAAATGACAACTTATTTACATTATCGGATGTTTTTTTTTTTATAAGTTAAGGCGTTTTATTTTAAAAACAAATGTTACACACATACTGTTTGCTATGGAATACAAAAACTTTGAAGCTTAATATCTCAAAATCATTCAGAACACAGATAGAACCAAGATGACGATTTATTACCTCTTTCCAACAGAGAAAACCACCAACAATCAAGAATGCGTGATTATATGGTGTCATGGCTTTGCAATCAAAAAAATGTCATTATAATGGAAGTCAATGCGGCAAAAACAGTTTACGAAAAGTAAATAAGGGAGAAAAAAAAATTCAGATCAGAATCAGATTCATCTGATGCTGCACAAAATCTAACAATGCATCAAAACCAAAGTGGTTACTATCTTTCACATGTTTAAGACTGTGAGGAGGTAAAAATATATAGTCTGCAGTCACCTTTCATATTGAAAATGAATCATTTGTGTGATTCCCTGAATCTGTGATATCATGAGTTTGACAATTAAAGACTCAAAATCTTCGATTTTTTAAAAACATTTAGTAGTTTTGACTGAGGTTAATTACTAGATTTATGCAAAAAACTAAATCATCTGATACACTTTTACAGTAGTTTAACACAACGGAAGGGTTCAATTTAATTTAGAAAATAAAAATCTTATCCATGTTTGGCCCAACATTGGGTTACAACAACCCAGCATTTAGAGTACAATAAACAGCGAACATTACATTTATTACAGTATTTCTTCTTTTATTAATTGACGTTAACTGTTAATTCAGATTTAAAGGGAACCTATTGTGCGAAAATCTCTTTTATAAGGGGTTTAAACACAATTTTTGTTGTTTTGTGGCAACAATGTAAATATAGCCAGCCTAAAAAAATTAATAATTGTATTGATTTTATAATCACGTTTGATTAAAAAGTCTGGAGAAACACTTTGACATTCTCCCGATGTGCATGTCATCAAAGAGGGAAGGCCCCGCCCATTAGTGACCATCTCTCCCTCATTAGCATAGGATGTTAATGCGACTGCGTCAGACCAGAAACACAGGGTCATGCGTCTGAGTTTCGCAGGTTGCTGCGGTGCAAAGTTCAAGCTTGGTGAACTCTGACCTGCGAAATCGCATCACTTGACTGTGTGAGACCAATCCAGGATCAAAATATGACCTCTCTGAACAGAAATTTAAAACATGGAGCAATCGCTCGCTTTTTTTTAATGTCTAATCATCTTGTTTAATCCCGCCCCTTTTCGCAGCACCGTACGACAGAATTTCGCAAGCTCAAACTCTAGTGTGACTTCGGCTTCAGTCTTGTTTTTGAATCTGCCACTAGCTGACACATAGGCATTTGTAGCTCCGCCCTCTTTTTAAAAACCATCTCATTTAAATTTAAGATGACACTCACCAAAATGGCACAATTTGGATCAAAGCCTAAAAGGGTCAGTTTCAAAGAGTTATAAAACATTATCGGTGAGGTATTTTGACACACACACACACACACACACACACACACACACACACACACACACAATTAAGAGACTTATTTTACATCTTGTAAAAAGGGGCATAACAGGTCTCCTTTAATTTACAGAGTATTAATGTTAACAAGCACAGATTTTGGATGCATCAGTACATGTTGAACTATGATTAATAATACTGTACCAGTATAGTTCATACTTAGTTCATGTTGGCATGTATAATAAGTAGCATTAACTAACGGAAGCTTATTTGTACAGTGTGATCGAGTAACTAGTCTGTGTGTTGTGCACATTTTGCAGTTTTCCTGTGTGTATGTATGCCCAAATGACCTTCTACATCTGCCAAAATGTACAGCAGAGCTCGGACTGGATTGTATCTCACAACGCACCATGCTCAGCTCCATTGCCTACTGTGTGTAATGAAAGAACCTGAATTACAGCTGCAGTTTTTAAACCCATCTTTATTTGTGTGGATTTATGAATGTTGTGACTTTTTTTATGAGTAAGAAAATAAAAGAGAGAATCTTACTGACTAAAGAGTGTCATTATGGTGATCTGTGGACTCCATATGCAACATGCCAGTTGAGAAATGTTTAAGGCAGGGGTGTCCAAACTCCGTCCTGGAGGGCAGGTATCCTGCATAGTTTAGCTCCAACTTGCTTCAACACACCTGCCTGGAAGTTTCTAGTATAGCTAGAAAGAGCTTGATTAGCTGGTTCAGGTGTGTTTAATTGGGGCTGGAGCTAAAAATCGGCAGGACACTGGCCCTCCAGGACCGAGTTTGGGCATCCCTGATTTAAGGGGACCCAAAAACATGACGGATCCGGCTGTTTAGGTTATGGTTATCGAGGCTAATAATATACAAAAAGACAAGGGAATCGCGTAATCAGGATGTTAAAATAAAAAAATAAAAACCCCTTTCAAGGATAATCGACAACTTTACTGAGCAATAGTCATGGCGTTACACTTAAGTCATGCAGTCATTAAAACACACCTTTGTTTGTTGTGAATACACACCCTCTAGTGGTGAAAATTATATATATATTTCCTCTAACGCTACAGAAATGCTTATATTTGTATCTAAAAATGAGCATAAACTTCTCTGATAACCTCACCTTTTCCCCCTAAAAATATTTGGTAACACTTTAAAATAATGGCCCATTAGTTATTGTATTTACTAACAGGAACTAACAATTAGTAATACATTACGGTGTTTATTCATCCTTGTTAACGTTAAAGTTATGTTAAATAACGTTAGCTCACGTTAACTTACAGTGCATTAACTAATGTTAACAAGCACAACTTTGGATATTAATAATGCATTAATTCATGTTAAACTATGATTAATATGCTTTACAAGATTATTGATACTTAGTAAATGCAAACTAATGGAGCATTATTCTAAAGTATAACCAAATATTCAATTAAACTGTCGTCTTCAGTTTACAGAATAAAACTATTTGTTTTACGCAAACATCTCGATTATTTCCATAGCTATACTATATGCTAAGTTTCAGTATTTTGTGATTCACAACTGTTTTCTGTTTATTTACCGTTGTGAATTGCATTATGGGATGTTGATCTTTGCGCTGTCGACTTTTGTTGTTAAAAATTCAACTCTACAGTTTAACAAAGTGCCTTTTATTGACATTTTAGTAGTTTGAAGTCATGTAATTAAGAAATGTATAGAGAAAAGTCTGTAAACAACACCAACCCAGACAATATATCACTTTAAACTAATTAAAAATGTTCACACGTGACCTTTTACAACTTTTCAAGGTTACAAGTTGTTAAAAAAAAAGATCAAAGCCGCATAATGCAATTCAAAACAAGAATAAAATGAGGAAAAATAAAAACATGCATCACAAAATATGGAAAACTATCTAATTTACGGATATATATTGGTTTTACAGTGTACATGAATACTAATAATGGTTTCTGAAGAATCAGGAGTAATCATGAAAACACCACACAAATGAACTACATGGAAATATTTTATTTACAATACTTATTTTAAAAAAGAAGAAAAAAAAAAAGTTTGACCAGTCGCTTACAACAGTGTTTCTCAACCACGTTACTGGAGGACCACCAGCTCTGCACATTTTCCATGTCTCTTTAACCAAACACACCTGATTAAGATCATCAGCCCGTTAGCAGAGACTGAAAGACCTGAAACGGATGTGACATCCAAAACATGCAGTGTCCTCCAGGAACGTGGTTGAGAAACACTGGCTTACAATATACTTTCCTGATCATCTGTAAAAGTACATAATTACAATATGTAATACAATTAAACCAATAGAAAAGCAGCAAATGATCAATCCTGTGTTCAAACACACACTAAAAAAAAAAGATTCAATAGATTTACTAGTTTATGCAAGCGGTTGCAGACAATTGATTTGGGCTGAATTTAAACAGAAAAAATTAATGTAATAATGTTCAACTTAATTTGTTTGTTTAAATTCAGCAACCGCTTGCATAACAAAAAGAAAGTTAGTAAATGCAATGAATCCGTGCATTTCAGGTCAGCGATGCACATAGAATCATCCTTTGAATACAAGTGTCAGAAATGATAGATAGAGAAGTATCAGTTTAAATCTTATTAAAACAAACCACCAAACAAACTCCATTATCTAGAATGGCTTCTTTTTTTCCTCACTAGTTGAAGCATTTGTGCACTTCCAAAATAAAAATACACTGTAAAAAATGCAGGGTTCTACGCAATTCATTCAGGTTGTCCCAACACAAATGCATTAACAAATTTAAGTGGATTGATCAAAAAACAATGAAGTTGTCCCAATAAATCTCAAGAATTGCATCGTTTAAGCGAGGGGTGTCAAAACTCAGTCCTGGAGGGCCGTTGTCCTAGAGAGTTAAGCTCCAACCCTAATCAAACACACCTGAAGCAGCTAATCAAGCTCTTACTAGACATACTAGAAACTTCCTGGCAGGTGTGCAAGCAAGTTGGAGCTAAACTCAGCAGGACAGCGGCCCTCCTGGACCGAGTTTGGACACCCCTGATTTAAGCTTATTTTGCATGAGAGTCGCATTTCTGAGAGTCGTTTTAATCCAAATTGTTTATTTCTCTTCTTCTTTAGTCAAAAAAATTAAGTGTTTTGAAGGAAAACATGCAGGATTTTCCCCTTTACTCCCTTAAACAGGCATCATAACCACCTGACCTTTTGTCCATGGGTTATCTTTTAAACAAATAAACTGTATACTTTCATTCTGGAAGCGAACTACTCCTTTACATCAGCATGCGCTCGTGTTCCCCAGAAGCGAGACGAGAATGAGATGTAAAAAGCACACACCGTGTGAGCGCTCAGACGAGCAGTCTCTCGATGGCCATCTGCACACTCTGGATCTGCGGTTTAAGCTGCGAGCCCTCTTTAATGGTGACGGAGGTGGCGATGACGGGCCGCGAGACTCCGCACGCACGACCCAGCGCCTGCTTGGAGCGCACAAACACATACGGGACGTTCTTGTCCTCGCACAGCAGCGGCAGATGGAGGATGATCTCCAGCGGCTCTGCGTCAGCCGCCATCACAATGAACTCTGAGATTCCCCGGTTCAGGGTTTTAGTGGCTGAAATAGACAAGAATAATGTAGCGGCGTCTATGATCTGTAATGTAAATAAAAGACTGTTCTTCAAAAGGAAAACCTTGGTGTCAATTAGGGATGGGTATCGTTTGGAGTTACTTCGATACTGGTGCTAAATCGATACTTTTAAAACGGTAACGGTGCCAAAAAGTATCGGTACTTTTGAGCCACAAAATTATGGTGGATGACTTGTATTTGACAAGAAATATTTTAATAATTAACCAATATGTTTAAGGTATACATCAATTCATATTTAATATATTTTAATTGCATTAATACATTTCTTTTGATCATTTGTTTGTTAGCATGAATTTAGGTTTCGCATTATGCAATTAACATTACATTAGCTTACTACTAACCTGTGGAAAAGCTGTCATTAAAATCAGGAAAGACCTTTTTTATGGGGTTGGGGCTCGTCTACGTTTACATGGACTTCAGTAATCTAATTATTTACCTTAATCTGAATAAGACAGGGCATCACAGTGCCGCAGTGGGTAGTGCTGTCGCCTCACAGCAAAAAGGTTGCTGGTTCGAGCCTCGGCTGGGTCAGTTGGCGTTTCTGTGTGGAGTTTGCATGTTCTCCCCGTGTTCGGTTTCCTACGGGTGTCCGGTTTCCCGCACAGGTGAATTGGGAAGGCTAAATTGTCCGTAGTGTATGTGTGTGAATGCGTGTGTGTTCCTTTCATGACTCCGTTTTACATGTTATAGCTTATTGATTTATTAACATCATTGCATCACCGACATCATGTAATTTAATTATTCGACTTAAACTGCAGTTCGGCTGTTTTACTTTCATTCAGCAACATTTCATTCATGCCCCGTGACAAACTGAGGTATTGGATGAGAATATGAAGTAAGGACTGGTGGAAGAGTGCTGTTTTAATGGAATTTGATACTGCATGCCGAATGGAAAGAAAACAACTCTGCGTTTCATGACACGGGTGTTTGTGGTTCTTTAAGGAAATAAAAACAATTAATAAATTAATTAAAAACTTTTAAAAATTGTGAAAAATAAAATAAAAATCGTTGTTTACATGGTAGACTCAAAGTATTGTCTTAATCATATTAAAATCAAATTATTGATGTCTATATAAATATAGTCACTGAAAGCGCCAGATGATGTCGCAAGCGGTCAACACTGTGCATTCCTCTGCCTTTAAGTTGATTCCCTCTGCCCTCAAAGGTTTTATTAAGTTTGACGCGTTTCCCCCTTTAAGCACAACTGTTGTAAAGCATCTGCTTCACATAGCTGTGTCAGAATCCTTGCTTGTAAAATATAGCCATACTTCAGAACGCTTAGTAGTTTAAGCAAATTTTACGAATGTGATCATGCAAGTTGATGAATCTGAAGAGAGTTGCTTACCAGATGCGCTGTACTGCGCGCGTTCCCTAGGTGCGTGCGTTTCCTAAGCAACAGGAACAAGCACTTAACATCGCTGATGGTCTCCATATCCCTTAAAGTTGTTTTAAGAGTTCACACTTAGTTGATGATTGATTATAAAGCTTGTTTGGCATGCTGTCCCAGGAGAGAGCCCTGAGCTCATAAGATCCTCGAGCCTAGGGCTCTCTCCCGTTTGCAAGGCGAGAGGAGAGTTTGAGCTCAGGTAGATCTCGAGAACTCCCCTGCTGTAGTAGCTAATGGACAGATAGTGATTGCTTTTAAGAGAGAATTACTTACTAGGAGCATGTCTATGGTGCGATTTGGATTAGTCAATTAACTTGTTGCATGTTTTTAGACGGTGGGAGGAAACCGGGGGACCCGGGGGAAACCCATGTGAGCACAGGGAGAATGTGTAAACTCCACACAGAAACGTCAGCTGGCTTGGTAAGGACTAGAACCAGTGATGTTCTTGCTGTGACGCAACAGTGCTAACCACTGGGCCACCGTGCCACCCATCTAGGAAAGGAGTAGAGGTGGAAGGGGGGATTCTTCAAAACGAAGATGGCTGTTATATGGAACTTAGGGTATATATAGTGGCTTAGAAAACGTCTGATTGGTGAATCATAAATTAAATAATCCGAGACTAGCCGCAAACGATTATAAGTACGTGATCCTCTCGAAATTAGTTTATAAATAAACTTGACTTAGAATTAAATGTTTAGAGATGGTGTAGCAACGATGGCGTAGCACCAGTCGCACCAAAACTAGGCACCGAAACTCATATGCTGATTCGGTTTGGTGAATACCATTTACATTGGTACCGGTGTCATAATGGCACTGGGTTTCAGTACCCAACCCTTGTATTGATACTTGTGTGCTTTAAAATAAATGTAAATGATGCCTCTTTGTGTAATAATATAAATATATTTTATAATAATTTTATAACATCAGTAAGTTAATTTTAATAAATGTAATTAAAATAAAGTACTCATCTATATTAATACTAATATGGTACAAAACAAGGTCCTATGTAGCCCTTTATAAAACAGGGCTCTTAAAGGAACCGTGTAAAAGTTCTATTTTGGCCCGTTTCCACTGACTGGTACAGTATGGTATGGGTCACCTTTATCAGGCTTGTGTTTCCGCTGCCAAGAGGGTACCAACGATAATCATGTACACGGTATTATCATAAGCTCAAAAAGTTATTTCAAATATAGATGCGCACACGGGCAAACGCAAGCTCCCTGGAAAAAGTGAAACCACTCGCACTTTTAGGGTGCTTTCACACTAGTGAATCGATTCATTTGTTCCGAAACAGAGATTAAAATTGTTACATTGTTGCACTTTGTTCTTGGTGCGGTTCGCTTTCACACGGCAACGTTTCTAAACAGACCAAATAACTAAAACAAGTCACGTGTGAGTAAACGCTCCTCACATTGGTCAGAGTTTCACGGTTTATTTTGAAGAGTCCCGCTCAGCTGTCGGTGGTGGTTTGGTGGTGTTTGACAGGGTGTGCGCAACATGTCTGAAGAGCGAGGAGGGATGCGGTGGGGAGGGGTGATGAGAAGGGTGCGCAACGTATTTTGAGGACCGGGAGGGAGACGCGTGATTTCCGGGAGATGATCACTCGTTTGCGGGCATCAGGGAGTCTCTGTGCATTTCTGGGAGACTCCCGGAACTTCCGGGAGACTTGGGATGTCTGGAATGACCTCCTGCCCTACTCATAATTCTCTCTTCATATAGCCGTATGCCTATTACATATTCATGAAACACTGTGATATAGCCGGGCTCTGATCGTATCGCTTTCTCACTACAATCGATCCGCTCCAGAGTTTTCAGGCGGTCTCGGAGCGATTGCTTTGGCGCGGATCCGAGCTCGATTGGCCTGTTCACATATGCCAAACGAACCGCGCTAACTGGGCAAACGCGCCAGGTTCAGGAACAAAAGTCTAGGTGTGAAAGCACCCTTAAACGGGCTCGTAAAGCAAAAACAGGACAGGTTTTGTTCTTCTTGGCTTTGTGGCTGCTCATCAAGATGACAACAAGGTTTGTTTGAGCTCGGGTCGACCATGGCTCGTTATTATATGCATATAGTATTACGATGTAATTTTTCTGCTGTGTTTTTAAAAATGGTTTTTCTCCTCGCTTGTGTATGCCTTTTTATTTTTTGCAAAGGGCACCCAAAAAGTGATACGGTTCGCTTTTTGGTACCTTTTGACAGTGGAAACGGCCATAAAAGCGTACCGAACCGTACCACTCAGTAGAAACTGGCCATTTGACACCAAAAGAGGTCCTGCTATTGTCACAAGCCAAAAAACCCTGATTTGTTATGGTTTATAACAATTTTCTTTTCCAAAGAGCGTTGAGTGCTGAATTACCTTCGTTGGCCCCTTTCCTCAGCTGTTTGTAATTGGCCGCCTGCTGCACCAGATCCAGGATGGTTTTGCTGAGGGTGGCATCAGCCAGAGGGTATGCTTTAGGGTTCACGTCAGATTCAGCCTGAGAAGAACAGCACTTGCTTAGTCACTTAGTCAAACATATCACAAGGACACTATCCAGGCCTGTAGCATAAAGCCAGATTAGCTAGTTAACTTTCAAATTAGTTTGCAGTAATTTTGGGTTTCCAGTACCATGAAGGTAGCTTAACTTCACTTTTGCCACCATGGTAACTTATGTTACACTGCTAACCTACTCAGAGACAGATTATGTTCTGGGCTAGAGATTTTTAAACTTTTTAATTAGTGATATGTGATCACAAGGCCCGTTACTGGCTGTTTGTTGCTGATGTACCATATTCAGGCTGATTTATACTCCTGCACCAAATGCAGTGACGAGTGTGGGCAGTGCTGAGGGCTGCAAGCCTGTTAGAGCGAGTGTTAAGTCCTGTGAAGGAGCTCCAGATGAAAAGTTTTGTTTGGTGTTTACCTTATGATTAAAGTTGTTGCACGTCCGCCGGTTCCCACCTCTGAATGAGTGAGTTTTAGCTACTCGTACATTAAGGTAGCGTTCAGAAAAAATAAAACACCAGCGAAAAGAGTCAACACCCAGGAACATAATCTCCTGTCAGCTTGCGTTTCAGAAATGTTAGTGCAGAGCAACACAAACAGCACACAGAAGTATAAATGCCCGACTACGTGCAAGTCATGTGCCGTGGGTCACACCGATCACTCGACGCAGAGGTAAACCAG
Source organism: Danio tinwini (assembly GCA_903798205.1). Classification (NCBI taxonomy): domain Eukaryota; kingdom Metazoa; phylum Chordata; class Actinopteri; order Cypriniformes; family Danionidae; genus Danio; species Danio tinwini. The sequence continues at coordinate 4,764,930 of CAIGQZ010032580.1, read as the reverse complement.
CCTTATTAGGGCGCAATCACACTATGCTTTCTGAACCGTGCCCAGGCCCGTTTTCCGGATAGTTTGAGAAGTGCGAGTGCTCTGAATTGGGCTCAGGCACAGTTCAGTATAAGATTCTGACGGTATGATAACCTTGGATAAAAATATCATGGTTCCACAATATCACGGTATAGTGAATACTGCTCTAAAATATATTCTTTTTAAATGTCTGTGTAAAAAAACAAAGTTTTTTTCCCCTTTGAACACAATATATTTTATTTTGAGAAACATTTATAATATTTTGGAGCAGTAAACGTGTCAGGCCAAATAATGAAAATGAATCATTGACGTCTGCTGTCTTCATTCGTTTCAAAAACAGATTTATTTACAATTTAAAATTGCATCTTTGGATATCTTTTCTGCTGGAGATGCTGTTGTTAAAAAAATATAAATAAAAAAAATCTTACACATACCTTAGGAATGGTATTAGAGAATATTTGGTGGTATGAAAACCTTGACTTTTCCAAACAGCGGTATACCTTGAAAACG
>CAIGQZ010032580.1:4747893-4758590 GCA_903798205.1 Danio tinwini | reverse complement strand
GATGGCGCCAAACAGTCAAAAACGCAAAGCTGACAGAAATGAAACTGATTCAATGGAGCATAGACTAACCCAGGTATTCTCAACCGGTGAGCTGTGGCTTCAGCGATCCTGCAGGTGGGCCACGAGATTAAAATTAACTCTCAATATTATACCATAATTTTTACATTTCATTATTAATATGCTATATTAAAACGGTCAAAGTAATGCTTTTTCTCCTGTTCACTGATTCATTACTTCAAACTTGGCGCAAAAACAGCCTCATGATCACGTCTGCAACTAGTACACTTCACATGGCTGATAATTAAATATTAGATAGATAGTGTCATTACTCTACTGTCTCGATTTCAGCCAATCATTGCATTGCTAATCATGATTTCGATGATAGATAGGTCTGTGCTTCACAACAAACACAAGCACACTTAGTAGTCTCAGATCAGTTAATTCAGATATTTTAATCTGATTCACAAACTTGTTGGAGGAAACAAACTAGAAAGAGAACAGTTACTAAGATTATCAAGTATCTGCCAAATCATCTTTGATTGTTTAATCCATTAATTGTCACCATCCCTCCATCACATTTTTACAATTAAATCCTGAACTATTCAAGATAAACTATATATCGTTGGATATTGTTTGTCACAAGAAGAGTAACACATTAAATTTACTCTCACCTTAAACTTGTGAGACCATTTACGGTTACATATTTAAACCATACTATACAAACTATATATGATTTGAAGGCTTAAAAGGTCCATATCTGGTGACTGATTGTTAATAGATGCTACTAAGCAACAGATATGTATTGTATTTGCATTAAGGATACTCATCAGAGTCACAAAGCATTACTTTGCTACAGCAATCCAGATGTAAACTGATTTAGATGTTTTTAAAGGCTAAATTACAATCAAATACCACCAATCTTCCCAAACTACTTAAGAATTTTATGTCTACTGTACAAATATTGACAGAAGTATGAAAATATACAGGTCCAAATTCCTCAAAACATAGGAGGCCACCAATGGAAACTATGTCAACCAGTGGTCATGTTTGGTACTGCAGCAAAAAAAAAATTACTGAAAGCTCAATTTTAGAGACTTTAAATTTGGAATATAATTTGTGCAGATAGTTTTCTGTCAGTCTTTTTCTGCTTAAATGGGGTTTGTAAAATACACATTTAATGTCATTATAAAATGTACATTGATTGTTCTGTTATTTTCATAAATAAAGGACACATAACATTTGTTTTAATAAACTTTTTTTAACTTTTTTCACTTCTACAATCTTACATCTGTCCTCTTAAAAACGAGCTTAAATCTATGCACCAAAGCATTGACGTTTGTCCTTCGGTTAAGTTAAACGTTTTATTTTTGTGTGCATGTAAAAAAAAGTGGGATCAACAGTTAAAAGGGTTAAGTGAGATTCGAAGAACAGACTCTAAGTCTCCAATCTCAAAAAAAAGGCCTGTTTTTGACACTGAATGTTTTTTTTCATAGAGACGCTGTTATGTTGCTGCCGCCAGGAGGAACAAGGCTCTAACTGAACCTCTAGTCAGCCGAAAGTCTGCAGCTCCACCAGTGCTCCAGCCGCAGGATGTCCAGGTACACACTCTTTCTGACACTTTAACTAACTCTTTCACCAGTTTTGCACATTTGCACTTGACAAATTCTTACAATCACTCCATACACTACCTGACAAAAGTCTTGTCACCTAAGTTTTAGGAAAAACAAATAATAACTTGACTTCTAGTAGATCATTTGATATCAGAAGTGGCTTATATGAAAGGTAAAGGCCTGTTGATTACGCTTATTTTACCAAAATAAAATATCATGCCTTGATTTTTAATTATTTAATTAGGACAGTAAGGTCTGACTTTACTTAGACAAAAGTCTTGTCACTTAACAGAAATAATGTACAGCATGAAATATAAAGTCATGGTGCAGTGGAAAAAGAATGAATATTGTGTCTGATTCTCATGAGCTTGGAGGACTGCATCCATACATCTCTACAATGACTCACATAACTTATTAATAAAGTCATCTGGAATGACAAAGAAAGCGTTCTTGCAGGACTCCCAGAGTTCATCAAGATTCTGTGGATTCATCGTCAATGCCTCCTCCATCTTACCCCAGGCATGCTCAATAATGTTCACTTCAGGTGACTGGGCTGGCCAATCCTTGAGCACCATGACCTTCTTCGCTTTCAGAAACTTTGATGTGGAGGAGCGCTATCCTGCTGAAAAGTTTGGCAACCTCAGGCTGTTGATGTTGCCATCCACTATGCAGATCTCTCGCATGCCCCCATACTAAATGTAACCCCAAACCATGATTTCTCCTTTACCAAACTTGACTGATTTCTGTGAGAATCTTGGGTCCATGCGGGTTCCATTAGGTCTTCTGCAATATTTGGGATGATTGGGATGTATTTTAACAAAGGATTCATCTGATTCAACTAGAAGTCAAGTTATTATTTGTTGCTCTTACAACTGGGATTGACGACACAACTTTTGTCAGGTAGTGTATATAAAAAAAAAATTATAATAAAATAAATTGTGCATTTATGAAATGTGCCTCACACAAGTGAGTGGGCTGGGCAAACCACCTATAGAAACACTCTTCTCTCTATAAAAATAAAAAACAATCACCCTCCTTACTTTAGCACTACATTCTCTAAGCACAAACAGTTCCTCTGTATAATTAGCACTTCTTGTGTGTATTGCCTCTTCCTGTTGAATGCTGAATGCCTCCTGAATAGTGAATGTAATGCACTAAATGAATGGTATTTAAATGAGAGTTGACTTACCCATAATCAACACCACTTGTTTTAGGTGTCCAAGCTGCCCAGTGGTCTTCTGGTGGCCTCTCTGGAGAACTACTCCCCTGTCTCCAAAATCGGTGTGTTTGTGAAAGCCGGCAGCCGCTATGAGACTGCAGAAAACCTGGGCGTCACACACATGCTCAGATTAGCAGCGAATATGGTGAGTGACAGCTCAATCTGAGGACTTACAGTTTAGATCAAATACTGGATGTGCTCTGAATAATGATTGCGTGTTTCAGACCACTAAAGGTGCGTCGTCCTTCAAGATCTGTCGCAGTCTGGAGGCTCTGGGCGCTAGTTTGAGGTCAGTTTTATGTGTGTGCATGAACACTTTTCTGTAAGCGCTCTATCATTTCTCTCACGGTCGTGTTTTGTTGGCTGTTTTTCAGTGTGACATCTTCGAGGGAACACATGGTCTATTCTCTGGACTTCCTTAGAGATGATTTGTGAGTATCATTGCTGTAAATGAGCCATCAGTTGAGTAAGATCTAATGGACATGATATATACTTTTGGAGTAAGGGGGGTAATTATAGCTGGACATTTCATTGTTATTTTCTGATCGGATAGATTATCTGATGGTGAAAAATACAGGGGTCAATGCTCTCTGAAACACATTAAAAACTAATTTAAATCTGACCACTTCAGGATGTGGACACACTGCAGACGGAACTCATATACTGTAGGAACATGACATACAATTGAAAGTTGAGTGCCTTTAGGATGTAAGGAAGACCACAACTCCCACGATTCCACACTCAGTCATGCAGTCATCAAAATACGCCTTTGTTTGTTGTGAACACACACCCTCTGGTGGCAAAAATTATGTACTGGTGTTTTTAAAATAGTATTCATATATCTTTAAACTGGTGCTGGTAACACTTTACTTGAAGGAGGTGTTCGTAAGACTGTTGACGCCTTTATAATCATCACATGATACATTTCATGCATGCTTATGACAGCAAGTGTTATTCACTTATGTGTGTCATTTGAAGTGCAAAGATGACATTGTTTGAGATGTCTTTTTAAGAACTTGACCTTACTGAAACAGCATAACTTGTCATAAATCTGTCATAAACATGATTGCCTTGGAGCCATTATGATTGTGTCATAAATATATTTTTATACTTTTGTCATTAAAAGTTCATAGTGAAAGATCCAATACTCTATTCTAATACTGTACTCTAATAATGTTATAACAGTGTCAATAATGTTTAATGACTTTTAAATGACAGTCAATTTGTACCAATGTAGCTGAGGTCACGAAAACATTAATGATGATGTCATAAAATGTATGACACAATTGACCCTTAACTAAGCCCCGCCCTCCTTAGTTACTGTTGCTACGCCTGTCTAGCTTTTGTGCCTGGCACGTCTATTACAACTTGTATGCACTGGTGTCAGACATTCCCAGGGATATAATTAGTCATTTTTTTGGCGAACAGGTGAGATATCCGAGAAAGCCAGACAAAAAAGTATGCATTACAGGGGTATATTCACAACATAATAGGCAACCGATTAGAAAATAATTCAATCAAAATTGAAGCTTGGTTAGCCTAGCCACCTCATCATACGCTGACCATTCAACAGCTTAGTTCATGCACAGCAGGAGAGGTGACATTTAAAAACAATCTAATAATAACTAATTAAACCATGATTTCTCTATTTTAGCCAAAAAGCCTGATAGATTATTGTTGTGCAATGAAATATAGCGTTACTAACCGACGAGGAAACACACATGGACAGTGCTTCTACATAATTTATTAACAGAAAGAACAGCCAGAAAGTGGAAATTGATGGATTTGTACCAAATATTAGCATCATTGACCCATAAACAATGTACAGTACCTATAATTGTCAGTATGTTTGTGTGCTCTTTATAAATGTCTGAAAAACAGCTGCTATTAAATATTCGTAGCTTGAAACTGATGGAAATATAATTTGCTATTAGTATGATTACTATGGCGAAGGCTTAAATAGAGCAATGCTCATAATATCGAGCTGAAAAGAAAAAGAAAAGACAGCTGTGAAACATAACCTGCTTTGTACTTTTGTAGGAAACAGTTTAGATCGTTTTAGGGTAAGGTAAGAGGTGTGCGAGTTATTGCCGTCGGTCTATCACTGAATGTGTCAGGAATATCAAAACAATACCAACTTAACTCCGCTCCTTTAGCGCCCCTTACAGAGCTTGATCCAAGCTGGCATTTCTCCTCTTGGGTTTTGGGTTTTGAAAAGGGAAAAAAGTTCCACCACCCTGTCCAAACTTTTAGGATACCAGGTATCAGATTTGCACAATCCATATGCACAACCCTTGATATTATCGCGCTCGAAAGCTTGACAGAGCCCCTGCGCGTAGCTACAGTTGCTAAGCCACGATTGGTGCGTGGCAATTTTTGGGTGTGGGTCAATTATAATGGCCTCTCAGCAGTCATGTTTATGACAGATTTATGACCAGTTATGTTGCCTTTTTAATATTAAGTTGTCGCGGTAAAAACACTAACATGCTTTGTTATATCAAGTTATCATAACAAGGACATCTCAGCATAATTTGCATTTGAAATTACAAAACCGAGCGAATGACATATAATTACAGTTGTCATAAGCATGCATAAAATCTCCTTCATTTTCAAGATGATTCATGATTATGACGGTTTCATCAGACAGTTCTAATAAACACTTCTTAAAGTAAAGTGTTATTGTGGCCTGAGTTTTTACAATGATATCTATTAAAAGGAAATACCAGATCATTTTTAGAAAACAATGAGGGATTTACTGAATGTTTTTCAATTTTATCTAAAACATAAATACAACAAATTAAATATCAGATCAGTCATATGGGCAGAAATGCTCAAAAATAAAGATGTGCGGATTGATACTAAAATATCGATATCTCCGATACCAGCTTTGTATGTTCTAGAATCGATTATCTTATCAAAATATTGATATTTCAATAATTTGGAGCAAATATGTATTTTATTGGAAATGGAAATACAGCAGAAAGTAACCACAACTACCCTAGTTTCTCTGAATAATGCCAACTTAGTCGGAACTACATGTGCGTAATATGGCACTGTACAACTGCAGAGCATGCTAGCTAGCCGCTCAGCCCGCTGGCACTTGTTGTTCAGTCACGCTGTCATTGGATAATGGATGACCGCAAGCGTGTTATGTGTGAAGCTACTTCACTTCCATAAACTCAAACGATGCGGTTTGTGACACGTGTAACAAAACAGTGAGGTACTGTGGCAATACCACAAACCTAATCAAACATCTACATAGAAATCACAAGACAGAATATGACAACGTCACGACTAGGCGGTCAGAAGAGGAGGAAAGGAGAGACACAGGTGCTGCTAGGGTGAGACAGACATCGCTTTCAGAGTCCTTAGGTACAGCAAGCAGGCACTGTCCAGGTACAGAGGGAGAAAATGCGGCGATGGTGCTGTATTTTTAGCGCTTGTTTTTTTTTTGACAATGATAAAACAACGAAAAAAGGTTCAAAACACTTTCATGGGAACTGGATTAACATGTCACTAAACGTAGAAGTGTGAATGTTTTTATTAAGATGTTCAGGCAGGCGTTTTAAGATTTACATGCTCAGATGCTGTCATAAATATGTAAGTTGGCTTTTTTGTATGTTAATTCCTCATCAGTAAACAAGAATAACCCGTAATATGTCTCGTATTCAGTATGAAGTGACACTTTGTAAGTACACTACTTGCTAAATAGTCATTTTTGGGCAGTATCGGTATCGCCAATACTCGCCTTCATTTTACTTGGTATCGGATCGGATAGGAAACCAGTGGTATTGCACATCACTACTCAAAAAACAGCAATATGCTATCTTATAAAGTAATGCAATGTAACCTTGCACTCACTTATAATGTGTTGCTACATTAAGTCTTTGAATTTGAGGTTATTGCACCTGAAATGTACTTAAAAGGTCCTTAAAGTACTCTGTATAACAAACATAGTGACTATCAATAGCATGTAGACCAGTGGTCGCCAAACTTGTTCCTGGAGGGCCGGTGTCCTTCAGATTTTAGCTCCAACCCTAATCAAACACACCTGAACAAGCTAATCAAGGTCTTACTAGGTATACTTAAAACACCCTGGCAGGTGTGTTAAAGCAAGTTGGAGCTAAACCGTGCAGGGACACCGGCCCTCCAGCACCGTGATTGGTGACTCCTGATGTAGACATTATATTTAAAAATGCTTGTGTCTTGTTTTTGTGTGCAGTGACGGTGTGATCGAGTACCTGGTGGATGTGACCACTGCTCCTGACTTCAGACCCTGGGAGTTGGCAGATCTCAGCCCGAGGGTCAAGATCGACAAGGCATTGGCAGACCAGAGCCCACAGATAGGTGCAGTACACGGATTACTCTTAAATGAATGTTAAATTTGATGAAGTGTTTCTGAAGAGCGGTGGCGCAGTGGGTAGTGCTGTTGCCTCACAGCAAGAAGGTTGCTGATTTGAGCCTCGGCTGGGTCAGTTGTCGTTTCTGTGTGAAGTTTGCATTTTCTACCTGTGTTTGCTTGGGTTTCCTCTGGGTTCCCCCACAGTCCAAAGACATGCAGTACATGTGAATTGGGTAGGCTTAATTGTCTGTAGTGTATGAGTGTGAATAAGTGTGTATGGATGTTTCCCAGAGATGGGTTGCAGCTGGAAGGGCATCCGCTGCGTAAAACATATGCTGGATAAGTTGGCGGTTCATTCCGCTGTGGCGACCCTGGATTAATAAAGGGACTAAGCCGATAAGAAAATGAATGGATTCTGAAGAGATGTGTTTTCTCTGCTCAGGTGTCCTGGAGAAGCTGCATGAAGCTGCATATAAAAACGCATTGTCCAACTCGCTCTACTGTCCAGACGTCATGCTGGGGAAGATCAGTGTTGATCATGTAAGAGACGGACAGCTCTCTGTACTGTTCCCCTACTGATTTGAGTACTAGTGCATACTAACACTGCCTTTCTGCTCTGAATCTGCAGCTTCAGCAGTTCTTTGAGAATAATTACACCAGTGCAAGAATGGCTCTCGTTGGATTAGGTAAGTCCTTATTGTGTATAAAGTGTTTATTTTTTTTGAAAATAAGCTTATTTCAGGAAATAAACTCTGTAACTAGCACTAATTTAGGATTTTCACACATTTTGCTTATTGTGATAGTTCAACGTAAATGGATAGTTCATATTTACTCACTGTTTACTCAACCTTAAATAATTCCAAAGCCTTTATGAGTTTCTTTCCTCAGTTGAACACCAAGGAAGATATTTTGAAGAAAGCTGGAAATCTGTAACCATTGACTTCCATAGTATTTGTTTTTCCTTCTGTGGATGTCAACAATTATCAGTTTCTGACATTCTTCTTTTGAAATATCTTCTAAGAAACTGAAACAGGATATAATGGCAATGATTAAAATGAATAAGTCCGTCAGTGAATGAATGTTTGCTGGTGTTGAAGGGGTCAGTCATGCAGCTCTGAAGACGGTTGGTGAGCAATTCTTCAGTTCTCATAAAGGAGCCGGAGCACCAGGAGCCAAAGCTGTGTACCGCGGCGGTGAGTGCAGACACGCTCCATCACATGTACAGAACACTAATTAAACAGTAATTCAAATAAAATATTTTATTGCAGAAAATGTCATTTTAATTCAGTCATTTAAAATAACCCTTCTCTGTTGTTTACTCATTGATTCTGAACATATTTTCCAATGTTTTTTCTATAAAATAAAAACATATTTTGCATAATGTCATTTATTACATACATCTTACCATAAAAAAATTTGGGTTTTCCTAAAGAGGACCTATCATGTCCCTTTTTACAAGATGTAAAATAAGTCACTAATAAGTCTCACATCTACAATATAAAACATTATTTTTCTCGAATTTTCACACAATAATTGTGTAATTACTTAAAAGTTTATTTAATTTACATAATTTTAAAAGAGAAATAGAACGAGATGTGCACAATGTTTGATTAGTTAATATGTCTGCATGAACACTTTACATATGCAGGACTTTTGCCAGCTCAAGTGCGTAGTGGAAAGCAAACACCAAAAGGTGCAGATATCAATAATGAAATTATATTTATCAGAAAATGCTTACTAAATGTTTATTAAAAATGCCTTAAATGTTTAGTTTACAATAGCAGTTGTTTTGTTTTATAGAACTTAATAATTCATGTTTACGAGTTTCTTTAAGCATATGCTTTTAAATGATGATTCATGTTTTAATGTGGAAATTATTCATAAAATCACTTCGCCTTTCCAGCAATATTTATTTTCATAGATCTTGTAATAAAGAAGGTGTTGTCCAACACTTGTGTACCTTTTTTATGAGAACAATTGTGTACCTTCATTTCAATTGTACCATAAAAAGTACAGAACAGCATCATAAGAGCTCTTTTCTGTACCATATAAGGTACAACTTTTACAAAGGTACAAAACTGTTCAAGGAGCATTATTTGTACCACCGTGTACCATTTTATCTGAGAGTGTATGATTTTCTGCTCAGGTTTTGACCCTCATTTAAATGCTTTGTTTGAATGGCCGTTGCCAATTGTAGACTTCGAAATAAACACCCACTGCTGTGATTGGTTGACAATTTTGCAAATTAACAGGATTAAAACGCTTCGTGGGCATTCATTGTATTTAAAAGGGGAAACATCAAATACTCCAAAACTGCTTGCCAAGCTTACAGATAAATTTCATACTTGGAATCACCAGTAAAGTTAAACATGAACTGTCTTAAGTTTAGTTTCTAAACGTATGAATCAAACAAAATCTGCATCTTTTCAGTTTGCCCAAGCTAATGCACATATGCACTTAAAGGGAACGAGATCACGACACCAATCTCATTTACCTCCAGGGCTTAATTTGCAGCTTAATTTTGCATCTTCACTTTTGTCCGCGACACCTCCGCCCCGCTTACTTTCTTCCGCGACAACCCTCCACCATCCACCGCACCAACCCAAACCCCCCCACCCACTGCTCTCCACTTTCATGCGCAACACCTCTCCATCCTCGGGTAACATGCTGGATCCGTTTCCCCGATCTGCTCCGGGATCCGCAATTCACAATTTAAGCACTGTTTACCTCATGCTTATTACACATCATAATTCTCTGAATGATGCCTTGAATGATTGCGCTGGTCTTCTGAAGTAAATCCCAACTTGGTCTTGATGGCAAATCTTCCAAAATAACAGCGCCCTCTTTATTTACAAGTTCAAACACGTTCATGCTGTTGCTGTAATGTGATATGCATTTGATGGGATGGACTGTACCTCACGTTGTTTCATACAGATTACAAAATTTGTTTTCAACCTTCTTTAAAAGAAGAGGTTATCTCCATGCATAGATATATACACTAGATATCACATAGGGACTCTGAGCATGCTTCAATCGCGCTGTCACATTTGTACAGTGCTCCTAAGACAAAAGTCATTCAACTGCACTAGACAAGACAGTGTGCCAATGTAAAGACGCTGGACTTTAGCGCTGTGTACGGGTGTAGTAACGAGCAAACAAAGAAAACAAAGCACAAAGACAGAACATTTCATAGCTAAGGTTTTGTTTTTTTACGTTATGTAAAATTGTTATGTATGTTATGATTTTGTGCTTAACAAGTAATGTTATTGATGATAATACAGTCTCTTACTGCATTCAGCATAAAGCAAAGTAGCACCAACTTGCACTAAATACTAGGCTTATGCTAGTTTTGTTGAATAAAATAAGCAAACAATGTTATGAAATATGACAACAATGCTGCGCTGCCAGAAACGTGTAAGAGAACGAGTGGTTCATAACGGAGATTCATGTACAAACAAATCGCTCCCTCTGTTAGATTGAGAAGTGAAAGCAGGAGAGGAGGTGTGTTTCAGGACATGGATTAGAT
>CAIGQZ010032580.1:4730216-4742893 GCA_903798205.1 Danio tinwini | reverse complement strand
TATATATATATATATATTAATGTTAATATAATAAAGATGACTAAATATAAATGCGTTTCCACTTTTATCTAACCTGTATTTGATACACTCCAGTGTTCGTGTGTCCGTGTTTGCACTTGGTGAACAAAGAGTGGTGAACTGATGACTTTCACAGCCAATCACAGTCATTTCTGTTGAGCACGTGAAAACGACAGCCAATCAGCTGTGTTTAAGAGCGCACTCAACAACGCTCAAATGTTTAAGTAAATGGAAATTTACTTTTTAAAAATTCCAGTACCGACTGCTACCGAACTCGATACTTTTGACAACCCTAATTCACACTGAAAATTCTAGAAAAAAAATATATACTTTAAACACCTGGATGATGCACTTATTCAGCCTTTAAAATTAGCTGTGGAATGTTGGATGTTCATGTGCTCAAGGCTCACAGCTTTGCTTAAGTAGCCGAAGGGGTGGAGCTATCACACACTCAGGCGGGATTACTTTATGTATTTTGGATTGTACAAGCAAAATTATCCCACATAAGTGATTATGCCGCCTCCTGATGGTGAATGCACTTTTTACTCATGATAGGGACCATTTTGGTCATTAATTTTTTTAATTTGGCAAGCATTAAAGTCAACTTGAAAACGGGTTTAATTCCATTCAGTAAAAAAAATGTAGTCATCCATTTGGGATGACACTAAACTTATACACTTGCGTGTATAAATAAATTGTGCTTTTTAAATTTTTTTTTATTAATTGTTAACAAAACATACAGGCTGAAAAAACTGTATAATGAAATATATCAATTCAAATACCCCACCCCCCCTACCCTGCGGTCTCTCGAAACTGGGGTATCCAGTGAATAAAAGTTAACAGAAAAACAAAATACAGTGTCAATTTTACCAAGTAAGGCAATCATTCTGGATCCTTATCATTGCTTAGCAATAAACAAGGAGATTTTGTCAGCAGCTGAAGTCCAGATCTTTAATGTACTCATTTGTACCAAGTTCACTGGAGCTGTTGATAATTCCATCATTATAATGTCCTGAAGTTGTACCAACCACTTGTAGGTGTCCAAATTATGTGGAGGCAGCCAATGTTGGGCTAGTAGTTTTTTTGCAGAAGTTAAGCCAGCCAGCCAAACTGCCTTTTGTAGCTTGGTAAGGTTCAATGTAGAATCATTGCTCAGTAATAGAATAGAAGGATTCACAGGTACAGGATATTCAATAATTTTAGATAACACAGACCTCAATCCAAAACTTTTGTACTTTTCCACATTCCCACATCATATGGAAAAAAGATCCAAGTTCCTGGTCAGGACATTTATCACAGAAAGGACTAAAGGAGGCATTCAGACGATGTCTTTTGAGTGGGGTCCAGTAGGTTCTATGACAAAAGTTATAATGAATGAGTTGGTGATTGGGATTTTTAGAAGAGGTAAAAATGTTCTGCCATACTCTTTCCCAGTCTGTGACACCCTCTTTTAGTTAACAGTCAGTTTCCCAACTGCGCTGTATAGCTAAATGCTTTGCTGTACCCTCTAAGGCCTTTCTGTACATCCATGAGGTAGAATGATTAGTAGAGGACAGATCAAACCAAGCAATGATTGGATGAGTAGGAAGATTCCCCTCCCAGGGAAAAATAAATAGTGCTTTGTGTATAAATGCATAGAGTGTTATTTGGGACGCAATTCTGTTATAGTGTTTTACATTCCTCACAGCAATCATATTTATTTAAATATAATAACATTAATTCTTACTGATAATGTCAAAAGTAGTAAATGACAGCTTTTTTTCTCACATAATAAATAAACAATCAGTAATTGCATTGGAGCTTCATAAGCACATAATAGCTAATTGAGCATTGACATTGCAGCCTGCTCATCATCAAAGTCAAACGAACACATTAAACTGGCTTCTCACATGCCATCAATGCAGAATAGTGATTTGCGGCCAGTTTACGGTGTTGCAGATGATTTCAGTATTTAGTTTACAATTGTATGGCCTGTTATCAACTTAAATAAAATTTTATTATTACTATTAGCTTATTACTAAAAATCAAAAAGACAGTGAGGGCAAAAGTACATCAACCTCAGTGTGTGATCTGTCAAAATGGCTGACGATCTTGCAGCAAATGTTTGCTTGCATCCTGCCAGGTGGATCAATATAGTCTACGCTGCAGCTCAAATGTTCACCCGACAGGATCTTTTCCCAAACTGTTCCTTTCAGTCATTTTCATCTTGTCTTCAGTTATTGAAAAATATCATTACATTTTTATCAGTTTCTGCATCACTTTATTTTTGTCAGTCTCGTTTTCGTCTCACTACAGTTGAGCTGTTTGTGATTGTTTTTCCTCACAGGCCACGGCTTTCAGCACTACTTACTCAGACTCGGGGCTCTTCGGGCTCTACATCATCTCACAAGCAGACTCGACCCGCGAGGTGAGAGTTCAACAGACCTGACGGTTCTGTTAAAGAGAGAGTTCACCAAGATATTAACATTCTGACATCAATTACTCTACACTGTTTCCACCTGTTTACGTTTCTTTTGTCTGTTAAACATTAGATAAGATACTTTGAAGAATGTTAAAAACCTGTAGCCATCATCCAGTTGGTTTTCAGCATTCTTCGAAATATCATCTTTTGTGTTTAACAAAAGAAAGAAACTGCTAAAGGTTTGGGTTTACTTGAGGTAAATAGTGAGAAAATATTCATTTTTGGGTGAACTGTTTATTGTCACAGATAATACGTTTAGTTTAACTGCTGTTTGGTTCTTTCAATTTGTTTCATAGTTTTTGTATTTTAATTTTTGTCACAAGCACTTGTTAATTTCTATTCCTGTTTCAGACACTTATTTCTGCCGAAGCTTTATCTGAAATGCAGTGTGCAGCGAGTGTGTGATTGTTCTGTGTGTATCTGCAGGTCATCAGTTCGGCTGTGGCTCAGGTGACTGCTGTGGCGGAGGGAAAACTGGCCACTGATGACCTTACCAGAGCAAAGTGAGTCTATTTAGCAGGGCCAATGAAACACCAGCTCCCATAATCACCATAATGCAGTCCTGAAGGAGTCTTTAGAACTGATCAATATGATTTCAGGAGAGTTCCCATACAGTAGGGAAATAAACTGTGGTCAAGTTCAGTGCTGTTTTTGATTAACAGAGTAATGTGTGTGTGTGTGAGAGCTGATGGGGTGTGTTGTGTTTCAGGAATCAGCTGAAGGCGGATTATCTGATGTCTCTGGAGAGCTCAGAGGTCCTGTTGGAGGAGCTGGGGGTTCAGCTTTTAAACAGCGGCGTCTACAGTTCACCACAGACTGTGACACAAAACATTGACTCTGTGACCTCCAGCGACGTCCTCAAAGTAAGACACTTCAGTCTGGTCAGATCAGCTTCTGCTGGATCTTTCTAATACTGAACTAATACTTTCACAGTGGAAAACGTCACCTCAGTTCAATCACAAGTGGATGATGCTAATTAAATACAGGTATAAACAGGAGTAGGCCTACTGCACCTTTCAAAATCTGAATTCAGCACAGGTGTTTTAATATGAATCTTTGAGAAAAAAAAAACTTTACCATCTTTAGAAAAGTTTCAATGTCATTCTAATATGCCTGATAAAGCCTGCTTTAATTAAAGTAGGTTATGGAGACGTATCTAGAGACACTACCTAGGTATCCAGAGACACTTTGGGAGTAGCTAAATGACCAGTCACACTGGAGAGTAAAAAAAATAGGCCAGCACCTACAGGAGAGCAAGCCAGACTTTAATCACTGAAGAAGCAGAACACGTAGCTATCAGCTGGAGACCCAGCTGCTGTGGCAATGGAGACTTCTCCATTCCCTCTTTTGCGGAACGTGGGTTACGGACTTTACCTTTACATTCCCCTTCAGGAACTACAGCGTGGTGTTAATATGCCAAAGATAAGAGTAGCTCTGCCTGAAGGGGAGCTTGCTCTTTCCCGGTTGACCTGAAAACCCAACAGGTCGAGGTGCCAGAGCACCAGGTTTCTGTACATAATTGACCAATTCTAAGATTGCAGTTAACCATCGTGAAATAGACGCCCATAAACTTGGGAGGTCGTTATGGTGAATTGAATCGCATAGCTGAGTCTGACTGTCCGGATGAGCGACTATGATGTCTCTGACAGAGCCCAAAAGAGCAGCATCACCGGAACAATTGCTGACGCATCCATAGTGGGGCAGCTTCAGGATGGGGAGTGCTCACCCTAGGAAGCAGCACATCCTGAGAAAGAGATTGGCTCTTACCTTTCTCCCAGGATTCTGCAAAGAGGCTGGAGGTGGGAGAGAAAGGAGTCCATTCTCTTAACGAGCCTGTGGTGAAGTGAACCAAGGTTGCAAGCTGGAAGACAGCGCGTCTCATGCTGGCAGCACTTGGGCTTTACATTTAGAGAGAGGAGGAACTGCTCTTTCTTGAGTAACATCAGCTTCGTGCGGTGTGCAGCATTCATCTGCAGGTGAACAGCCCTTCTCTTCTCCAGGTGGCCCACCTAAGGGTTTGTTTACGTTCGCCTTTGTTTACGTTCGCACCGCCGTCTCCGAGCACTTCCGCCCTGCTGGACAGAGCGCTCAGCCTTGGGTGTCCTGGCGATCTCTGGGATGAGTCGTAGATTGCTGATAAAACTGTCCGAAATGCACAAACCAATATCCAAGATCTCCTGTTGGGTGTACGATGTAAAGGCATTATTGTTCTGCGCGAACAGACCCGAAATGAGCAGGACAAATACTGCAAAATTGCAGAAACTGGAGAGACGCCGAGCCTCGCGATGTGTACGCGCCACCATCTTGGTCTATTTAGTAAATGAGTTTCTAAAACAAACTTGAGCATCACAGGATTTTTCTTTACATACACTAGAGATATATTAGTCTGATTTAAAGGTTTTTGTGGTAAAATATTCACATTTAGCAGATTACTCTGGATGATTCTTTTAAACTAGAGTGAAGTTTAATTTGAATCAGGGTCATTCAGATTGATCGAGGTGTTCAGATGAAGGTTTCTCCATATCCACTTCTGAATCTTGAGTGTTTTGCTTGTTTCCGTCTGCTGTTTGTTGAGAATAAGAGATGAGATGTGAAACCTATCATCAGTTTCTCTCTGTGTGTTTTCTCCAGGCTGCGAGGAGGTTTGTTGAAGGCCAGAAGAGCATGTCGAGTTGTGGACATCTGGAAAACACACCATTTGTGGATGAGCTGTGAGAAAGTCCCGCTCTAAAGTGCAGATGCTGTTCAGCTCTTTCAGTGTAAAACTGATCTGAGAGCTGTCTGAAAGCCGGACTGCTGTCCACACTTGTTTTCTTCTTAGATCATCATGAAGTCTGGTCTTCAGTCCCGCTTTACTAACATCAGTTTCATCTGTTTGACTGTATATCTGATGTAGATTCATTAAAACAGATCTATCAGTGATGAAGGTCTGCTCTGCTTCATCATTTACATCAGGAGAAAAACACTGTGTTTACTTCGCTACTTCAGGATTACTGGACATTTGCACTTTACTCTTCTACAATTTACTGCTTAAACATTTACTCTGAGAAAAAAACCAAGTACTTTTTTTGCTTTTTGATTTGATTTAAACCTAAAGCACTCATTACATTTTATTTACTTCCACCATATGAACAGTAAACATGGTAAACGAACATTCAAACATTTGACATGTGAAGCGAATGATATTTTTCCCTCACCAAGCTCAGCTTACAGATTTTCACTTTCAGCAGAGAAATTTATGGACTCAGAAGTTCAGCATTAAATCTGAGGAAGCACATCGAGGGAGAAAAACAGCTTTTCAGAATATTACCAGTGTTTTTATCCTCTTTAAATATGTCTGTCAGCTTATTATATTGGCAGAATGAGCAAGATTGAGCCAAATAAAATCATTGATTATATGATTAAGTAATAATATTAGATGGCCTTGTTTTATTAAATGTCTTTGTTAAACCGCACAGATCTCAAACAAGAGAAAAACAGTGTTTAAATTAACATTATCTGTTAAATTAAGTGTAAATTATGTTTAGTGATCTGCTGGATAAACTATTAATACACTGTTAGACATTTTATTGTATTTTTGCGGTAACTTACTGGCAGCACTGTTGCCCATTTACTGCCTTTTTACTGTAACTTACCTGTAAATGCGTTTTACAGTACCAGAGCCCTACCGCATTGTCATTTTACAGTAAACTAGTCTTACAGCTACTTCTTTTTATGGTAAAATGCCCTTCAGCACATTAAAATTTTACAGTATGACCATTTCTACAGTACTTTTACTGCTATTTACATTTTACATTAGCAGCACACAACCTTTATTTTTAGTGTTTAATATTCATTCATTCATTTTCTTTTCGGCTTGGTCCCTTTATTAATCAGGGGTCGCCACAGCGGAATGAACCGCCAACTTATCCAGCACATGTTTTATGCAGCGGATGCCCTTCCAGGCACAACCCAGCACTAGGAAGCACCATACCAATTTAATTAATCAATTCACCTATACCACATGTCTTTGGACTGTGGGGAAAACCGGAGCACCCGGAGGAAACACACGCCAACACTGGGAGAACATGCAAACTCCACAAAGAAATGCCAACTGACCCAGCTGGGACTTGAATCAGCAATCTTCTTGCTGTGAGGTGACAGCGCTACCCACTGCGCCACAATGTCATGTATTTACTATTAATTTAAAAAGATTACAAACAAGTGACGAGATCCTGTCCATTTTAAATGGTTTATGAAGGTGTTCTTCATTCATCAATCTAATTTAAATACATTTTGTGATACAAGATGTTACTTGATCATTTTGTTTTTAATTAAAGCAGCAGTACTTTATTACTTTGATTACAGTACAATACCACAAATTCCTAATATGCCACCCCAGGCTCATTCTGAAAATGTACCACTATATATATTTCCGGAGAGCAACAAATACATCCAAGGAGCTACGTTTTTGCAGTTTTTGTTTTCACGAATCCACCAGAGGCCGCTGTGTTTGCTTTTTGAGATCTCATATCTCTCGCGCAAGTGCCATTCGCCCCTGCTGTTCTTGCGTAAATCCACTAGAGGCCGCTGTGTACACTTTTTGAGATCTCATCTCTCTCTTGCGCAAGTGCAATTCTCGCCTGCTGTTCTTGCGTAAATCCACCAGAGGGCAATGTCGACTGACTGACTGTCCGATGGACTGACCCACCCCCACCTCCTTCCCTAAACTCAGCCAACTGTGTTTTCAAAAGCACCGGTTGACCCGCCCACCCACAAACTCAACTAACCAACCGAAAATTCCTCGCCTAATTTTTACTACGTTTTTTTAGATTTTACCACATTCTCACTCTGTTATTTACTTGTCTATTTAGTTACTTGTACTAGTTAGTTAGTTGTTAATTTTTGGATTACCTGCTTTCTGGAACCGTTCTTCACCGGACTCGAACTCTGTTGTCGTGGTCAACTCCTCTCTGTGTCTCAAGTTTGCCGACGTACATGGTGAGCTGACGAGACAAACTGGTAACAGCAGGAAAGCCGTCCATACAGAGGTAAGCGGTCAGCTGGTAAACGTGAAAAGGAATGATGTCATACCGCTCCATAGGATTCATTTTAAAGACTGAATACAGCCATACGTACCTCTGGCTACATAATTTATGATCATCATCTTAATATGCAGTTCGTTACTGTAAAAGTTTTAAAATTACCCACAATGCAGTGCACATTACAGTAGTGAACTGTGAAGAATGTATGTGGTATTTTACTGGCCGTTTTTGCAGTAAATAACTATAAAATTGCAGCAAAGTCTAACAGTGAATCTATTGTCCACCAAATAGAGCCGTCAGTGTCTCACACATTAATTAATCCATTATAAAATATTACATATCAATAAATGAGGAGAAAATCAAATCAAACTGAAAGATGAATGATGGAGAACTGAAGCTGATGAGGAAGTTCTGTTTAAAAGTCTTTCTGTGTCGCTCTTCATCATTCATATTTCTGCTTTCTATATAATGAAGTGAAATGTATTTGGCTGGAGTAGAGCTGTATCTCCAATATAATGAGCTTTTAAACTGAAGTCGTTTAGAACAGACGAGAAAATGCTGATTCATCAAGTATTAACCCTTTAAGGTGCACTCATTGAATAGCATTGAATAATTTACTGACACAACTCATAAACTGATAGATAACAATAAGCAATTAAAATAATAATGATAGCCTGTGGATAAAAGGTCGACCTGGTGGTTACGAGGCTTGTTAAAGGGTTAAAGTTCAGTTCATAATCCGGCTTATTTTGGATTGTTTACAAAAGTATTCAATTGTTAATAGAGTAAAAATAAATATTAAATATACACATAAAGCACAAGTAAAAGTGAAATAAATCACTCAGATAACTAGCATGTTCATTTAAGAGCTGTAAAATGTTAACTGTTGTGGTCATTGAGCTCATGTCAAACATGTAAACACTCAGAACCAGTGGTGTAGTCCTAAAAAAAAGTGGTGTACTATTACCCACTCAACACTAACTTTAAAAGTAGGCAAAGAAACGACGAAACTAATATATATACATTTTTTTTTTTTTTACATAAGTTACCTGCAACTATTGAAAGAAAAAACTAATACTAAGGAAGTGTCCAGCTTTCTTCAAAATATCTTCTTTTGTGTTAAACAAAATAAAAAAAATGACAAACCAATTCAGAACAAGTAAAGTTTGAGTAAAGGAAGACAATTTAACTGTTTTTGAATGAACTATCCATTAAAAAAGGACAAATATTTAAACAAATTGGTTCATTTTAAAGCGAGATGCTAATAGCCTAATCATATTCAATAATTTATGCTTATATATATTATATATATCAGGAAAATAAAAAGTTTTTTTCTTCAAAAACTCAAATACTAGCCTATACTCAAGTATTTTTCCATGTTTTAAATAGAACTTCACTTTTTTCAAAATGGCATAAATAAAAACATGTTAAAAAATGTACAGGCTCATTTACATATTTCACTATAATAATATAAGTCATAATAGTAAATAATTTTTAACAAAGATACACAATATTTCACTCTGATATGCAGTTAAAATGAGGCTATTCACTGAGTGGTTCTGTCACTGTTTAATCCTGTGCATGAATGTATGATATATAATGCCACATGCACTCTAATGTGTTTTATAATCAGAGTTAATTGATAATAAATGTTCGTTAAGAGTTGCATTTTTGTTGGAGGAACAGCTGTGATGATGAGGGGAGCGCCGAGGAAACAGTAGATGGGGAAACCCGATTGGTACATGGGATACAAGAGTTTCTATAGCAAAGAACTGCAAATATGCAGATATTATAACAATCTAGAGATAAACACACCTTCTGCTCTCACTCTGCAAAGCTGTGGTTTGCTGATTAAACGAAAAACGAGTTGAAAACGGAGGAGCGGAAGTCTGCCGCCATTTTCATATCAAATTTAAAGGGGACTGAGGTGATCATTTAGTAGTGTTCATGAGGAAATCACAAAACATTTAGAGGCACTGAAGAGAAATATAGGGGGGTAAAGCGATGCCCATGCTTTTTAAAAATAATTTGACCTCAGTGTTTCAGCGAGACATCGTTTAGTTGACTTGTCGTCGTTATCGAAAAACTCCCGAAATTTTCTCCCAGCTGCTGCGGTCGTCAGGGGACGAGGAATGGCGCAAATTAAACAAAAATGCACTGATTGCAACAAATAAGATGCAAGAAAAAAAAACATTTGGTATACAGTTAAAGGGGACGCGAATACACGTATATTAGGGAAGTCTAATCAGAAAGACAAGTGAGTATACTGAGGGTATACCCAATAATTGATCCTCAGAAGTCGTAATACCCAAACAGCTCATGGAAAAAAGTAGGCATACTGAGTATACGTGCGTATAGCCCCGACTACACCACTGCTCAGAACTTACCCATCGGCCTCTGTGTAAATCTGCTGAATCTTCTCTTCATCCACTGACAGATCCTTCATTATTAGGATGAAACACACACTATCTGCTGGATTTAATAGAGCTGACAGAATCTTCTACAGCTTTATTAGAAACGTTCACTTGCTGTTTGTAAAGGTTTGTACACTGTTGAGCGTTATTGATTTATCATGAGGAACATTTGAGATTTTTATCAATGCTAGTTTCATATCGCTTCATAGTTGTTCGAGAAACGTAAAACCCTACCATAATGTCAAAAATGACTGAATAAATTAATAATATTGAACACAAAACAATTCATTCATCAAGCGCACATTACATTTAGCAAAAGTGATGCTAAAAACGTACAAATAATTAATTTCTAATAAACTCTGTGATCTTGATCTTTCTATTCAGCAATAATAAATATATTTATCACAGAAACAGAAAATAATATTTCAGCATTTATAATAAAGGCCATCATTTATGACTGAACATCAATAATAAATCTTCATATCAGCTCAACAAATAATGATATTTACATGATTTCTGATTATTACACCTGATGCAGAAATACAAAATCAGAAATGATGCAGAAATCATGACTTGTTGATCTAATATGAGTCCAGTATGAGTGCGTTATTGATGTTCAATCAGAAATGATGTTTATTATTAGACATGTTGACAATATTATTTCTGTTTGACTTTTTTAAAAAGAAATAAATGCTGCTGCTTTAAGGAATCATTTTAATATCAGAATCAGTTTTATTGCCAAGTGGGCTTCACACACAGACAAGGAATTTGTTTTGGCAACAGAAGCTTCCAGTGTACATAAAGTGACAACACAAAATTAAATATGAGAAAAGAAAAAGGCGGTAAACATTAAACAGAGATGCAGTTAGTCAAAAAGATCTGGATGTTGAGTTGTATGTACAGATTTGTTGTAAATATACAGCTTATAAGGTGCTGTGTACCAATGCGAATGGAGTATTGCATTGTATATTGTTATAAGGTGCTGTGTACAAGTGCGTATAAGAAAGTATTGCACATTTATTGCACAGTAGGAGAATATTGAACTGTTCATGAGGTAGATGGCCAGAGGAAAGAAACTTTTTCTGTGTCTGGCTGTTTTTGTGCTTGGTGCTCTGTAGCGCCGACCAGACGGTAACAGTTCGAACAGGTAGTGTGCTGGGTGTGAGGCATCCAGAGTGACTTTGCGAGCCCTTTTACTCACTCTGGAAGAGTACAGCTCTTGAAGTGTAGGAAGGGTAGTGCCAGTGATTCGTTCAGCAGTCCGGACTATTCGCTGTAGTCTACGGAGATCAGTTTTGGCAGCTGAGCTGAACCAGACAGTGATTGAATCAATTTAAAATGAAATAATTTATTAATAAATAATTAAACAATTAAATATTGAATAATTAGTTTAAATAAAACTAATATCATTATTTATAATGCATTATTCATTCATTAGTTTTCTTTTCAGCTTAGTTCCTTTATTAATCTAAGGAGTGTGTGTGTGTGTGTTCTTGTATACATGGTTTACTGGGTCCAAACACCAGGTTACTCACCAGCATTACAGGGTCACCCTAGTATAAAGGGACACATCAGTGACCCTGTAATTCTGAGACCTGCTATGTTATTTTATGACCCCTAATAAAGACCCTTATCCGTTTTTTTTTTTTGCATTTGAAAAATTGACCCTACATACCATACCAATAAAAATGAAGAAGAGCTCTGACAAACACTTTGATTATTGATGTTTAATATTAATAACTGCTGATATTAACAGAGACGTCTTTATTTGACACTGAAATGTCTCGATCTGCTGAAAATACTGTAGAGGAAAATTAGAGACTTACAGAAATAAAGACAGAGAGAAGCTCAGCAGAAGAAGAGCAGCACAAACTGGAGATACATCTGTGTGTGTGTGTGTGCGCGTGCGTGTGTGTGTATGTGCGTGTCTGTGTGTGTATGGGTCAGTGTGTGTGTTATTTAATGTGACACAGAGACACTGAAGAGTTTGAATAATCAAGTCTAAATCCAGCGTAGAGTGTGTCAGTGAATGTGGTGTTGAATGTGTGTAAGTGTGTGAGTTTGTGTGTTTCAGAGACGCTGTAGAAGGACAGAGAGCCGCTCGACTCGTCCACAAACACTCCTACTGTCCTGCTGGAGTCTGGAGGAGCTGAGATGCGTGTGTGTTTATTATTGTGCCAGACAGTGAATGAGTGATCAGAGCACTGAAGACTCCAGGACTGATCATTAAGTCCAAACACACAGTCAGCACTCCCTCCTTTCCTCTTGATTCCTTTATAACACACTGATATTACAGCAGATCCGCTCCACTGAGTCTCCCAGTAACAGCGTCCAGTCAGACTCTCTTTACACACAACCTGAGGATACACATCAAATCTGTCTGGATGATCAGGATAAGACTGACTCTCCTCCACACACGTCACCTTTCTGTTCTCCTCAGACAGAGCGAGTTGTGTGTTTGCTGTGTTTGGATCCAGTGTAAGTTCACAGGCGTCTGAACACAAGAACACACACATTACAACACTCACAACTTAACTACAAACTCTACAACACTGTGTGTCTGTGTGTGTGTGCGTGTGTCTGTGTGTGTGCGTCTGTGTGTGTGTGTGTGTGTGTGTGTGTATGTGTTTGTGTGCATCTGTGTGTGTGTGTGTGTGTGCGTCAGTGTGTGTGTTTGTTTGTGTGTCTGTTTGTTTGTGTGTCTGTGTTTGTCTGTGTGTGTGTGTGTGTGTGTGTGTGTGTGTGTGTGTGTGTGTGTGT
>CAIGQZ010032580.1:4694368-4730206 GCA_903798205.1 Danio tinwini | reverse complement strand
TGTGTGTGTGTGTGTGTGTGTGTGTGTGTGTGTGTGTGTGTGTGTGTGTGTGTCAGTGTGTGTGTGTCTGTGTTTGTGTGTGTCAGTATGTGTGTGTGTGTTTGTGTCAGTGTGTGTGCGTGTGTGTGTCTGTCTGTCTGTCTGTCTGTCTGTCTGTCTGTCTGTCTGTCTGTGTGTGTGTGTGTGTGTGTGTGTGTGTGTGTGTGTCTGACTGTCTCTGTGTGTGTGTGTGTGTGTGTGTCTGTCTGTGTGTGTGTGTGTGTGTGTGTGTGTGTATGACTTACATTTCTGTGGTCCTGATTTAATCCGGAGTTCTCCTCCATGATCCACACTAGAAAACACACACGCACACACACACGCACACACACACACACACACACACAAATCATTTTTGATCTGGTTCTTCTACTGATGTGTTTATTTTAATCACATTTGAAAAGTCTCTGTTTTATTAATTATTGATTCATCAGTTGTTTGATTTATTTTGACTTTTGTTTGTTTTTAAATGATTTTAATAATATTTATTTAGTTTCTGAAGTTTATTTCCATAAAAAATATTTGATTTTTAAGTCCCTTTTTATTCTTCATTCATCAATTATTCATTCATTTTCCTTCAGCTTAAGTCTCTATTTCACAGGTCGCCACAGCAGAATGAACCGCCAACTATTACAGCATACACTTTACGCAGCTGATGCTCTTCTAGCTGCAACCCAGTACTGGGAAACACCCATACACACTCATACACTACGGCCAGTTTAGTATTCAATTCCCCTATAGCGCATGTGTTTGGATGTGTACGCTGCAGTGGTGTTCGTGTTCAGATCAGTTCTTTAACGCTGTACAGTAAGACGCAGTTTATGAGCGACCAAAACAAACTGTTAACTTTTGACGCAGTAACGTCATCCCTCACCTGTAAACATCTTCTAGACAGACAGAGATAATCCAGATGAGAAGTTCCTTCATATAAATCAGCTAAAGCTAATAAATCATCCACAAACCGTCTCCAAACACATTCAGAGTGCTCTGGCATTTGAGTCGCCGATCTTTAAACTCCCGCTAAATGAACTTTAGTTTCTGTCTGTCCAATCAGTGTTGGGGAAAGTCACTTTAGAAAGTAGTGCATTACACTATTGAGTTACACCCTCAAAAAAGTAACTAGTTGCGTTACTTTCTATGGAAAGTAGTGTGTTATATTTTTTTAGAGTTACTTTCTGAGGTTTGATCTCTTTCAGAACTTGCAGGTGTTTTTTCACCTTTGTATAGAGAAGCTCTGCATTTAACAGCCGCCTATATAACCTACATCTTCATTTTCCTTTTAACAAATGTAGGATAAAATTATATTTTCAGAACTTTGTGAGCCCAGAGCTGAACATGCTGTATATACAGATTAATGAAAGCATGTAAAGTCATGTGTTAGTTAAGTAAATTCACTGTTCATTGAGATAAAGACTGCTGTAAAGCCCAAGAGCACTAACATGAAATCATTTATTAAGGCAAAAACAGATTTTAACCCTTTAAAATGCTTAATAACAAAATGAACAAAAAGAGGATAAAACAATCCCCAAATCATATAAATCTTTGAGCTTTATACATTGAATAAATAACTTCACATGGCCTTAACAAATGTGTAAATCATTCTTCTACAGTCGACAGTGGCTGCATCTCCTCATCTATAAAAGCAATTACTGAAGAACGTGAACTGAACTAGTTTGTTGTTCAGTTGGAGGTGGGGTGCGGGTGTAGTCGTTTTTTTCAGTGTAATGTTTTCTTGCAGTTGTCAAGAGTTTTACTTGCACATAATCTACATTGCCCAATCCCAATTCTATTTTTGTACCCCTGCCCGTACCCCTTAGCCCTTACAACCGAGGGTTAAGGGGAAGGGCTTTAAAACTTACAGCTAAGAATTAGGACAGCACTTTAACACCTGCACACGTCATCATATGTCATCACGATCTCTTGCTTCATATGAGATCAGACGATCGCGACTGCTGTAGTTATTTCAGTTGTGTTATTTTTTGGTATTTATCTTCAGGAAATCACTGAAGGCATATATTATGTTATCATAACGATCTAATGTGGCAATAAGAGCGTAACTGTACTGTGTATTTACACACGGGCCATATTAATCTATGTAAACACACGAAAACAACATTAACATTATCCCAGACACTGTAAAAAGCTCATTTTCAGCCACTAGACTGCTCTGACAGGGTGTTCGAGTGTCAGAATGTTATTATTAGGAAATCTAGATCATGAAATTTAGTGGATTTTTTTGAGTTTTTTTTAAAGCATGACTGTAAAACACGAACGCGGTTATGAATGTATTAAAACATGTGTTTGTTTGTTGTAAAAATTCGTAACTATGACAAAAAAAATACTAATTTGTGGATCTCCTTACTTCTTACTCCTTACTTCTCCTTAAATTTTCTTTTCCCCTCCGTTTTGAGTGTGGTCTTTGTTCGAAGGGGTGTATACGCCTTGCCCTTGGTTGTTGCTAGATCGGATACGTTTGCGGCCCGAAGTTAACAAGTATTATTTATGTTATTTCTGATTTATTGTATTTTAATAACGTCTACCTCCACCCCAACCCTAAACCCAACCGTCACAGAAGCGTAAAAACAGTAGTTGTACCGAGTATTATTTATCTTATCTATTAAATTACCCAATAAATTGTATTTTTTAGCCCCTTCCCCTTCCCCCACCCCAACCCTAAACCCAACCGTCACAGTACTGTAAAAATATTAATTATTGTTATACAGTGTCATAAAAAAATGCTGCCATATTAATGTGCATATCGCACTACCGGCCAGCCGCGTATCCAATCTAGACTTTACGCTTGACCTTAGCCCTACGCCTTTAAGCTAAAGAGAATTGGGACACCACTTCCCCTTGACGAGAACGCGCAAAACAAGGGGTAGGGGTAAGGGGAAGGGATAAGTATAAATTATGAAAATTATAATTTTACATCACTTATCTACATCGATGGATGAGTGAGCGCATGGGCATTGCTGATAATGAGTGAGTGTTTGTGTCCTCCCTCCCTGTTAAATTTGATCTAATCCATGTCCTGAAACACACCTCCTCTCCTGCTTTCACTTCTTAATCTAAAGGAGGGAGCGATTCATTTGTGAATGAATCTCCGTTATGAACGACTCGTTCTCTTAGCTGACAATAATACAAGTTTCTGGCAGAGCGCAGCATCTTGTTGTCATATTTCATTTACATTGTTTGCTGATTTTACACAACCAAACTAGCATAAGCCTATTATTTAGTGTGAGTTGGTGCTACTTTCCTTATGATCAGTGCAGTAAGAGACTGTATTATCATCAATACTTGTTTGACACAAACGTTCATAACATACAAAAACGTAATAAAACTAAATCAGACCTATTTAATGTTCTGCATTTGTGCTTTGTTTTCTTTGTTTACTCGTTACTACACCAGTACACAGCGCTAAAGTCCAGCATCTTCAGATTGGCTTTAGTCTTGACTAGTGCGGTTGAATGACATTTGACCTGGGAATGTGGCGACGCTATTGATGCATTCTAAGGGTTCGTATGTGATATCTAGTGTATATATCTATGGTCTGTAGTGATGACAGGCGATTCGCGAATTAATCATTTGTTTTAACTGGATCTTCTAAGTGAACGGGTTGAACCAGTTCATTAAACTGGACAGAGTTGTACTGAAACGGTTTCAGTAAGTATTAACCCCTCTGACTCAAAATAATACTAATATCCTGAGTTAATGATGATGATGATGATGATGATGATGAGTGCGAGCCAACTATGTTCCCTCACAGCACGCAAATCTCTCATTAAATGTGTGATTTAACCTAAGGTAGGTACAATATATATTGTAAAAGCCAATTAAACAAGGTAGAAAGGAACTCAAGTTACTTTTTTTTTTTAAAAAGTAACTCAAATAATATAACTTATTTTTAATAGTAATGCGTTATATTACTCGTTACTTTGGAAAATGTAATATTATTTTGTAACACGCGTAACACATTACCCCCAACACTGCCATAGACAGCGTGCGTTTTACAAGTGAGAGAGTTGAGGTGAAAGTTGATTGGTTTCCTCCATGTGTGAACTGTCCAATGGCATTAAACTCAATTCATCAACTCAAGAAAAGCATGTGGCAAAAGAAAAAGAAAACCAAGTGGTGAATAGAGAGAGAAAAGCATTTGTCAAATTCGTTAAATGAAATAAAATGTTTTATTGCTTTATTAAATGACATTTATAAACACAATTTAAATAAACACATGTAAATATGTCTGTTTATTTGTCCATTATTTGTGTATTTAAATAGTGATTTATTTATATAAATCTTTATGCTTTATTAAATTGAGAATTTGTGCAGCTGGAAGGGCATCCACTGTGTAAAACATTTGCTGGATAAGTTGGCAGTTCATTCTGCTGTGGCGACCCCAGATTAATAAAGGGATTAAACCGAAAAGAAAATGAATGAATGAATGAAATTGATCATTTGATTCTTCAGTTTATTTCTAACTGGCACTCCTGGTCCTCCATAGTAGAGCTGTTCCTCCACATTTTCAGCTGCATTTCTCACACTCTCAAAACTATTCAGTCAGCACAAACACAAACCTTTCTTCATTTACTCCTGATTTTAATCCTTATTTCCTTTAGTTTTTCTTGTTTGCTCATATTAAAAAAGCAACAGTTCTACTGAAGTTGTGAGTGATAAAAAAAACTGTTCAGTTGAGTCAATTTAAGATTGTTCATTTTAAAGAATACTACAATTTATTATTATATAAAAGAAAAAGCAATATATCATGACTGGTATGAGAACATTCTTGTTTTTACACGTTTTTGTAAAATACAAAGCTTATGATCATCAACAGAAAAGCTTAAATCCTCCTGTCCTGCAATTCAACAGGGCGTCCTGTATGTTTATGAATGAGTTCAGCAGGAGGACAGAAGGCCGTGTTTAGTGGCTGTTTGAACACATTCAACCACATGAAGGTCTACAACAGCAATCTGATCAAATGTGTTTTAATCACCTCTGGGTGAGCTCAAAATGAAAACTGATGAAAACACATGTTAATACTGGCTCTAAACAGACTTTACTCATCTGTGCTGAGTGGCCGTGATGTGCAGCGCTTACAGATCAAAAACATTTGATTATTATATTAATGGACAAAAGGCAGCAGCTAAGTTACAGTGCTAAATGAACTGACGGCCACTTGTGCACTCGTTACCCAGGGTCATCATGAGGTCTTGATCCTCCTCTAAATTTAACCCTGACCAAACTCTCCAGAATCAGCAGAAACTACTTGAAGAGGAAAACTAGAGGCTGAAAGTCCAGTCTGCAGGACATTGGCCCTTCAGGAGCAGCACTGGACACACACTGCCACAGTCACACTACATTATTCACTACTGTTCTTAAAAGATTACAATTATCATTAAAATATTAATAAATAAACAAATAAATCAATAAATGTGTTACATTAGTGCAAGTCAAAATCTTTAAACACATTCAATCTCCTAACATAAATAACAGTTTCTGTGTGAATTTATATGAAGAAAAGGTTCCCTAAATCTCCTGATGGCTCTTTCCTATTGTTTATAGAGTTTATAGATTATAGAGTAGAATGATGACTTTGTAGATGTTTATTTTTGGTTTATGGTTATTGTAATGGTCAGATTAACATACAACTGAAACCTCTTAAACATTTTAAGTGTAATTTTGGCCAACACTGTATATCATAAAAATATAACGCATATTGTTGAAAAGTAAAATCAAATGGCTCTTTTCTAAAGTTCATTGCTCTAGACAACAACTGTGTTTATGGTTATTGAATGTTTCTGAGGTGAAGATCATGTTAAACTGTTAACAAGCTGTTTCAGTGGATTAAACAATGGTTAAATGACTATGCATGCTAATACTTCTGTCTGTAAGTTGTAGTGTTTATTATATGTTGTCTTCTGGTGTTTACTGATGTTGATTTTGTGCAGTAACTGCTGGTATAAATGATGCTGATGATCCTACAGCAGTCTGTCATGCTGATACTTTAAATTTATTCTATATACTGAAGCTTTTATATTATTATCAATGCAGAAGCCATCCTGTGTGCGGTTTATCCACTTTTCCTGGACTAAAAAGCACTTACTTGAGTTTGTGGAGGTGTTTGAGTTTGTCAGAGAGCAGTTTGAGTCCTGCTTCTCCTGGGTGATTGTAGCTCAGATCCAGCTCTCTCAGGTGTGACGGGTTTGAGCTCAGAGCTGAAGCCAGGGCCGCACAACCTTCCTCTGTCACCATACAGCCAGATAATCTACAACAGCAGCAAGAGCTCATGTTAGTGTGCTCTTCAGAGAGATGCAATATAATCAGGGCTTTACATTAACACCCGCTAACCCGCCAAATGCGGGTGGATTTGAGCTGTGGCGGGTTAGACGACCACTCTCACTAGCCACTTTGGCTGGTTAAAGATAATTTTTAAATTAAAGTTTTCTTAAAAGCAGGGTTTGACAATAAAGATGGCCCAATATGCGTGCATATGTCATTTTAGAATTGTGAAGCAGCATGACCGACAAAAATAGTGTTTGCGCGAGCAAAGGAAAACAGATGAATACCGAGTGAGAGGATGATCACTTGCTCGCACGAGTGATGTGATGCGCGCGACTGTTTAAAAAGCATGCGCGCTCCGGTTTCCTGGCGCGAAGCAACATTGACTGGAAACGCAACTGCGATCGGTTCTCTTTGAAATAGACTGGAGTGATGCTCATGCACTCACAATCCTGCTGCTTCCAAAAGCTCCGGATGTTTCTAAAAGATGTCTTTTTGTAAGCAGCAGCAGTTGTTGGTTTGAAGAGACTATTCTTTGAAGAGAACAGATTATAGGCCTAATGTTACCTTTGTGTGCATCACGCGTGATCAGCCTTCCATTATCACACACGGTGTGTTTTTCACCTGATAATGGTTTAATTATCATTTTTAGAATAACATTGCTTTAATAGGAGATTAACTCCCTATGTATGTGTAGCCTAGTGATCTGAGGCAATAATTATTTTTATGGCAATAATTATTTTTAAATGTAATGTTTTTTAAGAAAGATTTTGTTGAATAAAAAGAGCATGTATACAGCTATATCTCTCATGTTATGGCATGTTACAATTTTTAGCTAAGAAATAATTATTATTTATTTATTTTTGGTGTGGTCAGAGATAAATTTGGTAAATTCTTAGTGTTGATCCCAGAAAAACCCTAAAAATGAATTGAAATGTGACACTATGAAACCACAACCCATTTGCTCATGAACATTAAGTTCATACACAAAAAAGTAAAATGAATGAGGAGGCATGTGGACATAACACAAAGTCTAAATCAAGTAATTTTAGGATGCCAAAGTCGAATTTATGCATATATATATGATATATTTTCCCAACAACAAAATTGTGGCTAGTGAAAATGGCGAGTGGCTAGTAATGTTGGAAAACTACTAGCCACAGTGGCTGGTGATCAAAAAAGTTAATGTCAAGCCCTGAATATAATAATCAAGAACAGTTGACTACCTTTTGTACAGTTTTTCTGCCACACAAACGTTTTCTTGGAGCTTAGTTGAAGCACCTAAGGCACGTGGACTGTTTTAACAATGTTTTGGGTTCCTTTTCTGGACTTTGAACATCTTGGGACCGTTGCTGTCTATGGAGGATGAGGGAGCTTTTGATTTTTATCTAAAATATCCTAATTTGTGTTCTGAAGTTGAATGAAGGTCTCATGAAGGAATCATGAACTTAAGAAAGTACCTCAGTGTGTTGAGTTGACAGTTTGGGCTCTTTAGTACAGGACAGATCAGCTTCACTCCTGAATCCTGCAGGTCATTGTTACTCAGGTCCAGCTCTCTCATGGAGGAGTTTGATGATTGTAGAGCTGAAGACACAACTTCACAGTGATCATCAGTGAGTTTACAGGCTGTCAATCTGAAACATGGGAGAACAAAGATTAAAAGACATGTCTATGTGCTGGTGTCTTGAAGACATCAAATTATTTTGTTTGCAAAATTAAGCGAACCATAATTTTGTTTTAAAAAGAAAAATTGTTCCTTTTATTTCTACTTTCTTGCTATTTAAATAAATGTAACTGCATAATGCCGCGTCAGGATGTTTTCTGTACAATGTGGGCAGAGAAGTAGGAAAGTCAACAGTTTGCAGAGCCATCCATACAGTTTTCCTGGCACTGAAATCTTCTACACACTATTGTACAGTTCCCTGCCCATAAACTACTTCTACTGTATGTGTTTTTCAAATTAACTTTGGTCCACACCAAAAGCATTATGTTATTGCATTGATACAGAGCACAATGGAGCTATGGTCAGTGGTTACAGGTTTCCAATATTTTTCAAAATAACTTTTTGCATTCAACAGAAAAAAAAACTTGGTTTGTGACCAGTGAAAAGCGAGTAAATAATGTGAGAATTTTCAGTTTTGGGTGAACACTCCGAGTGTCGAGACATCAACTGTGTCTAAGCAATGATGGCAGTTGACAGACCCTCAGGTTGACATCCTCCACTTCAGAGTGTCCAAACCCTTTAGGAGCTCTAGTCTGAGTGACAGGCCACATAAGTCATGTTTGTCCTGTCCAGGAGTTTCCATACACCAGGATGCTAAATAGGGCATCATGACAAATCAAAATAATATCGCCATCCAGATTGACCGAAAGCTGACTTTGTGACTAATAAACACAGAAGAATGATCTCACTGTAGGATTTATTTCAAACACTAGACGGATAGGGAGTGAGTAGAGAAAAATTAGTGTTTTAATTAACGTAAGTGCTTTCATATGCTTACAGATGTAGCAGCAGCATATTGCTGTATTTTACTTGTGTGATTAAAGATTAAATTGTTGGACTGTGACATAACTCCTTGTGATCAAGTGAAACGTAACAAGAAAGAAACAAATGGTTAAATTTAACATAATGTCTCAGATTTCACACACTTGTACTTAATTCACCAGCTACCAGCTAATTAGTTCTCTTATTTGTCAACATTTAAACTTGTGTCCTATATCCACATCGAAAAAACACTACATTTTTTTGTTGTTGTTGTCGTCACAATGATGGCCATAGCCTCAAAGGTTTCAATCAAATTCAAAGGTTTTAGGTTTGTCGACACAAGTCCATTGAAGCTCATCAAACCTACATAATCTAAATCATACTTCTCCATCAAAACACTAAAACTGTGTTCAAATTGCAGCATTATAAATTGTTTAAACTCACAGAGCTTTTCTGCAGTTCCTCACAGCGGGCACTAGTCTCCATCTTCCCTCTTTTGATTTGATGTTGTACTTATTAAAGTCAAGCTCATCCATCACCTGCTCTGACATCAGGATCATGTTTGACAGAGTTGAGCACTGAGCAAGTCAGATTTTTTCTTTTTGTTTTAGAGTTTAAAAATCTCTGCATTTCTTCAACAAGAGAATTATCCTTCATCTCAATCAAGCAGTGTGAGAGATTCATCCATCTTTAGGACTGATGTTGTTTTTTTGTCCTCGTTTAAGGTTTTGGATTATTTTTTTGATGATCTCTTGGTCATTTTCTGTGTGTTTCAGCAGATCCTGTAATAGTCTCTGATTGGACTCCAGTGAGACGCCATGAAGAAATCGCAGGAACAGATCCAGGTGTCCAGTTTTACTCTCCAAGGCTTTATTCATTGCTCCTTTCAGAAACACATCCAGAGAAACTTTCTCACTCTGAGTTCTGTATTTTCCTGTCAGGAACATCTTCATCACCTCAGTGTTGTTGTGTAAATAGCAGTAAAACACATACAGTGCTGCAAAACACTCCTGAAAGCTCAGATGAACAAAGCTGTAAACCTTCCTCTGATAAATCACAGATTCCTCTCTGAAGATCTCAGTGCAGATCCCAGAATACACGGAGGCGTCAGTGACGTCTATCCCGCTCTCAATCAGGTCCTCCTCGTAGAACATCACATTGCCCTTCATCAGCTGATTGAAAGCCAGTTCAGCAAGTTTCACGATCACGTCTCTGTTGGACTGCAGGAGTTTCTCTGGATCTCTCTCTTCATACTTCTGCTTCCTCATGTGTGTCTGAATGAGGAGGAAGTGGATGTACATTTCAGTCAGAGTTTGAGGGATTTCTGCACTCAGATCTTGTCTCAGGATGGTCTGAAGCACAGTGGCTGAGATCCAGCAGAAGACGGGTATGTGGCACATGATGTGGAGGCTTCTTGCTCTTCTGATGTGGGAGATGATTCTGCTGGCTTGATCTTTATTTCTGATTCTCTTCCTGAAATATTCCTCCTTCTGAGGGTCATTGAAGCCCTGAATCTCTGTCACGAGGCTGATGTGTTTTGAGGGGATCTGATTGGCTGCTGCTGGTCTGGTGGTGATCCAGATGAGAGCAGAGGGAAGCAGATCTCCTTTCATGAGGTTTGACATCAACACACTCACTGGTGAAGCTTCAGTCACATCAGAAACTTTCTGACAGTCTGAAAACATCAGTGTGATTCTGCTTTCATCCAGACCATCAAAGATGAACACAACTTTACACTCCTCATAAATCTGAGAGTCCAGATGCTGAAGTTCAGGATGAAAGTCCAGCACAAGTGTGTGAAGACTGTACTGATG
The DNA here is from genome assembly GCA_903798205.1 of Danio tinwini. NCBI lineage: Eukaryota > Metazoa > Chordata > Actinopteri > Cypriniformes > Danionidae > Danio > Danio tinwini. Next base: position 4,719,595 of record CAIGQZ010032580.1, on the reverse strand, counting down.
ATCTTTAATCAAGTTCAGCTCTCGAAATGGAAACACAAAGATGAAATCTACATCCTGATTGGCTTTTCCCTCGGCCCAGTCCAGAATGAACTTCTGTACAGAGACGGTTTTTCCAATTCCAGCGATGCCTTTAGTGAGGACAGTCTTGATCTGCTCTTTCTCCTCTCTGCTCTTCTCCTCATCTCCTGCTTCAGCTGAAGGGTTAAAGATGTCATTGCAGTTGATTGGAGTGTCTTGGAGAGTCTTGTATCTTTTCTCCATCTGCAGCACCTCATGTTCTTCATTCACTCCTTCACTCTCTCCCTCTATGATGTACAGCTGTGTGTAAATGCTGTTCAGGAAGGTTTGATTCAGCTGGAGTTTCACTCCCTCAAATAAACTCTCGTAATTTGATCTTCATGCTGGTTTTGTGCTGCTCTTTGACTCTGAACAGATGATAAAAAGAACAGAAATACAAAAAAACTATTAGAAAAGACATTTATCATAATATAATATAATGTTATATTGCTAAACTGCCCACCAAAGGTGCCACTGGGAAGGATCGGAGTAAACCAGCACTATATTCTCACTCTGACCCGTATGGCCAAAGTAACAATGAGTATTTTTTTCCATGTTATGATTGAATATGCAGTCAAACTAAAATATTACATATCCAAGTTAGGAGAAGGAGAAGTGTCACCATCCAAGGAGCTCCCAGGATGAGAGACGGTCCCGCCTTCCCACTTGATAGTTTATGAATTGACCCAGTTGCAAATGACTTTGTGAATGACTTTGACCAGATATGCTTGTGATTTTAATCATGTTAAGATTCCAAACATAATGTTATTTAAACATGGATTAAAGTAAAGCCCACCGCTTTACTTTGCAAACACTAAACTCTGCTCTGGTCAATACTGGATGTGTTCTTTTAACTTTAAAAACTAAAATTACTCTAAATAAAAGTGAAACTAAATATGTAAAAACTAAACAGAAATGTATTCACAAAATTCACTAAAACTAACAAAATCATTAATGACACTAATTAAAACTAAACTGAAATGGACAGAAACATTATGTAATAAAGTTTATACGGCCACCTGGCCGCCGGGAAGGAGGCGGAGAACCGATGAACTTTTAAATATATATTTATTAAAAATATAAAGTCTAAATCAAAACAAACGGACGGAAAGACAGAGTAGACAGAGAGGGGAGAAAGAGAAAAAAAAAAATTGGGGTTCGGTTCTCCAGACACGCTGCCACTCGGTCCTCAACCAACTGAGAGAAGTGACGACATGCTGGGAGCCCTGTGGAAGAATCTATTCACCCGTCCGTCTTCTGGTGTCCGGTGGCGGTTCTCCTGACTGGCTGGCGGCATTTCTGGTCTCCTGCTCCGCTCCCGCTTCGGTGAAGGACGCAGGCTTCGGTGTCATGGCGGATCGCGGCGACTCCCCGCGGGCTCTCTGGGATGGCTTCCTTCAGCTCTTTCCCATCCGGTGGGGAGCCCCGCGTCCCCTGCTCCTCCCCATGCTGGGAGACGGCAGCAGGCAGATCCTTCCTCGCCAGCCTCAGGCCGCCCCGTCACTTTGGCAGATGAACGGGTTTCTCCCCCACTCGGATTAACTCCCGAACACTCGCCCTCCTCCTCAGCGGCGAGGGCAACTGGACGACGTGTCCCTCCTTCTCCCAGGTTTTCGGCACCACTGTAATAAAGTTACGGCCACCTGGCCGCCGGGAAGAAGGAGGCGGAGAACCGACGGACTTTTAAATAAATATTTATTAATAAAAGGGACGGCAGCTCCTCACGGAGACTGCCGTCTAAATCAAAACAAACGGACGGCAGCTCCTCACGGAGACTGCCGTCTAAATCAAAACAAACAGACGGCAGCTCCTCACGGAGACTGCCGTCAAACTGAAAGCAAAAGTAACACAACATGTCCGGGCCCGGTCCTCTCTCTCTGTCCTCTGCCATCGTTCCTCCTCTTACAGTCCAGAGCTCCTTCCGTGGGATTGAAGGCAGGTGCGCGCCACAGGTGCATCTCATCTGTGGCGGGCCTCGTTTCGCTCCCACGGCTCTCGGCCACGCCCCCTCGCCACACATTACAATATTTAAAAATGCTAAACTTTAATAACCTTGGTGTGATGTCTAAATTGAGTAATCTCAGGTTGTCCAGTTGAGTTTGATTAACCTGACTCAAGGTTTTGTAGTCTTAATGGCTCTCATAGCCATAATGACGTACACCTGATCCACATAATCTGTGTTTAGGATGACTTACAACAGACAAGCGAGTTAAAGTGTGCAACTAAACTTAGTATAGTGGCTCTCCAAGAGCAGAGCTGAAGAGTCATACTCTAAAGCAGTAGTTACTATTATACAACATTTCAAAGATAAATAAAACTCCATCAATTTCTTACCTCTTATTTCTATATGCATACAGTGTTAAATGTCTCACTCTACACATATTTACTCACCCAGAGTATAACATCGATCTCTTCACACAACTGAATGATGGAGATGCTACTCTCTTCCTCTTTCTGCTGATGAGGACACAAATAATATATTTTTCACATTATTTCATGCACATTATATGTATGTTAAGATATACATTGCACAATCCAAATAAGGAAATAACAGCAGATTCATAACAAACAAAGAGTCTGAGTGCTCTAAAATAAACACAGTTCACCACAATGGTGACTTCTAACTAAGTATTTTCAGTAAATTAATAAATAGCCATCTGATAGATGTAAAGTCAAACAGGAATGCGAACCCCAAACAATGACGTAACTAGTGACTGAGCTACCATAAGATATGTTGTTTGGTAAATGAATGACATGGTGACTAGTGTTTTCCAATTCTGCAGTTGCTCTGTAGCAGATCCATTATTTTAACCACATTATTTATAGCGTTAAAAAAAGTCCATAATGATACTTTAGACGAGGGGAGGTAACAACTTCTTGTTTTACACGCACGCATCCACATTTTTTATTCAATATTAGTTTGGGTAAAATCATGCATTCGTTTTTCATATTTAAACATATAGGTCCTGTATGTGCCGTTTACATATTTCTCTTACAAACATCATTGAGAATATTCCATATTCTAATCTAAAGCATAAATCCACTGACAATACCTAACACATAGTCCAATCTCATATCTAAATCAGATATATGGTTAAACATTGATGTAAAAACTACTTTCATTTATTTGTTGCCTATAGTTACATTTATATTCAGAAATTATTCAAGGTAGTAGTAGTAGTAGGCTATTGTTGTTTTATTTAAGTCTCAAATACAGTAAATTAAATTATCATTAACGTGTCCTATACTGTTTGTTTTCACAAGCTTTAGAGATCTAATAGAGATTTCTGCTTGTAAATCATAGATTACCTATAGCTTTTATCACGAGCCACGGCTGCATTAAAAATGGCATAAATGATTTCGAAATACACTATTATCAATCGGAAGATCCCTAAAACTGTCAAAAATTTACTTTGAAAGCAAATTACACATGAAAGCTTTACACATGATTTAAGTTTTTTCTTCTCTTTTTTTTAATCATTCAAAGTGGATGCTGGAATGTTCAATAGGAATAGGGCCAAATAGGGGTGCCAAACTCAGATCCTAAAGTACCGCAGCTCCTCAGTTTAGTTCCAACCCTACATAAAATGTTGAAGCAGGGTTGGAACTAAACTCTGCAGGGCTGAGGCCCTCCAGGAACTGAGGATGGCACCCCTGGAATAGGATATAGGGGTGAAAACTCAGAATACATCACAGCCAGGAACTATGATTCTAACTACAGCTCTAGAGGAGTAGTTGCAACTGCAAAAGTTTCTGATGCAGTTTGCGAAACTGATGCATGTTTGTTATTAAACTATTTTCGTAACAATAGATCTTGCAATCGTAGTTGTCTAATGATGGTTTTTGGAAACGCACCCCTGGTTAGTAATAATTGAAACTGCTGATTCTGTTTGTGGAGTGGTTGAACAATCCTCTGCTGAGATTTTCACAGATTTAATGTGTTTTATTTCAGTTGATTTTATCTGTGGCTGTGACTGAAGTTGTAGTCATTAATCTTTAAATGTAAATTTTAGTACACAGTTTGTGGGAAACATCGGGATTGGTGAATATTGACAGAGTGCAACACAGTCAATGTTTACACCTGTTATACAGTGTGACAATGGAATAAGAAAATACAATTTGTTAATTAAAAAATGTCTGATTTGACCAATGCACTAAAATAGTGAGTGAAACAAACTCAGTGAGTAAAATATCATGTTAATTTATAATAAATTACTCAATCCAACTTCATGATACTCACCCAGACTTATAGTTTACAGTAGCTCTATCACTCATAAAAGGAGGCTGATACATTGAGTTGTTGCACTTCATGGACACAAAGCTGAACTCTGGAGATGCTGCTCTCTGATGGTCAACAGGAGCCAGATTCGGTGTCTTTCTGTAACACACAAGTGCTCATGGTAAAACACTGCTGAAGTTTAAAAACAGTCAAGGACAGAGTGCTAAACTAAAAGTAACACTGCAGGGTACAGTGTGGTTTGGTTCCTGCAGCTTTTCCACTGCTCTTCTTACCTTGTACCTGATACTTTTTAGTACCACCTCAGGTGAAGTTCCAAGCAAACCATTACCATTACCAAAACATGATGTTTACTCACTGCTGATCAACAACTGGTCTAAGAGAATCAACTTTTCCAGCATCACTGGAATTGTGACATGGAAATATATATTGATATATGTAAATAGTGAGCTAGTGAGCTCAAATTACTAAACTATTTTTATGCTGCCACAACAAAAAGACACCTAAAATCATTCCTCTTGATACTCACCCAGACTCAGAGTTCACAGCAGATCCATCACTCATAAAACGAGGCTGATACATTGAGTTGTTGCTCTTCATAGACACACAGCTGAACTCTGGAGATGCTGCTCTCTGAGTCATTCCTCTCGTTGGTAACCATAAAGCAGGATGGGATGACCTGGAATGAAAATGTTTTTCAGGAAGTCAAGGCAGTGGAAGTAAAGCAATAATCCCACTCACTTTAAAGCTTGCATGAACTGGAAGCTGCAGCCATTTTTTTTTAAATATTGTGATGCAGTTTCTAAAGAAATGAAATATTAAATTTGAAAACAGTGGGTGTGGCTTGTTTTTTTACTGCAAGCTGATTGGATGTAGTAAAGTCCGGAAAAGGGTTTGTGGAGAGTTAATATAACCTAACAGACTCATCCTCATCATCATCATTTCTGTTTGTTGTCAAAACTAACAGTTAGAGGGGCGTGGTTAAGTGTGTTAGCCCCGCCCATTACCTCAGACAGACGTAATCTAAGAATTTAATGGTAAAGTCTAGATCGGATACGTGGCCGGTCGGAAGTGTGATATGCACATCAATATAGCAGCATTTTTTATGACACTGTATAACAATAATTAATATTTTTACAGTACTGTGACGGTTGGGTTTAGGGTTGGTGGTAAGCATTAAAAAAATACAATTTATTGGGTAATTTAATAGATAGCATAAATAATACTCGGTACAACTACTGATTACATTACTGTGACGGTTGGGTTTAGGGTTAGGGTTTGGGGACATTAATAAAATACAATAATTGGGAAATTTACTAAATAATATAAATAATTCTCGTTAACTTTCAGTAAAATATCATGTTAATTTGAAATAAATTACTCAATCCAACTTCATGATACTCACCCAGACTTATAGTTTACAGCAGCTCCATCACTCATAAAAGGAGGCTGATACATTGAGTTGTTGCTCTTCATAGACACACAGCTGAACTTTGGAGATGCTGCTCTCGGAGTCATTCCTCTCACTGGTAACCATAAAGCAGGATGGGATGACCTGGAATGAAATGTTTTTCAGGAAGTCACGGCAGTGAAAGTAAAGCAATAATTCCACTCACTTTAAAGTTTGCATGAACTGAAAGCTGCAGCCTTTTTTTTGTATTGTGATGCAGTTTCTAAATAAACTAAATATTAAATGAAAAAACAGTGGGTTTCTACTGCAAGCTGATTGGATGTATTAAAACAGGCATTTCATTCAGAAAGATGGGAAAGGGTTTGTGGAGAGTTATTACAACCTAACAGACTCCTCCTGCTCATCATTTCTGTTTGTTGTCAAAACTGACAGTTGGGGGGCGTGGTTAAATGTGTTAGCCCCGCCCATTACCTCAGACAGAAGTAATCTGAGAATTTAACTGAAAACAATCAGGAAGTGCATTTTCAGAATTTAATTTCACCATAAAATTTTTATTTTCATGACCTGTTCACCATAAAGCATTGTGAGCTCACAAAATCAATATGGCTAGTTTGGATTTCATGTGTACTTTAAGCGGTACTTAACTGCAGTAGACTGCATCCAAAATGAGCCAAGCTCAACTAAACCACAGCGAGCCAAGTCATGCTGTGAAAAACCAGTTAAAGTAAACATCATCATCATAATGATGAGGTCAAATGAATAGTTTCCAGGTTCATGATACTCACACAGACTTATAGTTTACAGCAGCTCCATCACTCATAAAAGGAGGCTGATACATTGAGTTGTTGCTCTTCATGGACACACAGCTGAACACTGGAGATGCTGCTCTCTGATGGTCAACATGAGCCTCGCTCTCCTCAAACACACTCATTTCACTGTCAGTCTTCAACTTCTCTCTCTCTCTCTCTCTGCAAACATTTCCTGAATGTGCAATTTGATTTCAGGCCTCTACAAGGAAACAGAAATCATGAATTGAATTTGGTAACTACAGCTCTATAGGAAAACCATGAAGACATAATATATGACAATAAACCAAGATATAATTGAAGTCCGTTTTCTTTATACAAGAGATTTTAGAAAAGATGGTGTCGAGCCTGTTAGTTCTCAAATCGAATGTTTTCAAAAGAAACAGTTCTCTATCCCGTACTGGTGTTCAGAAAAGCATTGCATCCAATTCTACTCGAGATCGAGATTCAAGAACCACAACAGAATAGAAGCCGCTAGGTTTGTCCTGCAGTAGTTTGAATAATGTTATTTTTATTTTGATTTCTCCATGTATAAAAGTTAAATAAAATGTTCCTCAAAATACCTCGGATTATTTATGCAACTGAATGTTGAATTTTACAAACAATCATTTCAGGTATTTAAAAATAAGGAACATAAAAGCACAACTGCAGAACTTTGAACTAATTCTTTTCAACAACTTTAATGTAGAAAAGAGAATTTATATTATTTCTGAAAATTCGATCAGTGTACAGTTATTTATCTTCATATTGAATATGTAGTTTCTTGTGCATATGGAATATCTTTTGTATGATGAATAGTGTTTTCCCAGAGATGGTTTGTGGCTGAAAGAGCATCTGCTGCGTAAAAATCGTGCTGGATAAGTTGGCGGTTCATTCTGCTGTGGCGACCCCGGATTAATAAAGGGACTAAGCCGACAAGAAAATGAATGAATGAATGATCAATAGTGTATTTGAAGATGCGCAATAATCTTTTTGTATTTCACAATTTAGTTTTAGTTTTACACAATTTAGGAGATGTTCAGGGGTTGGACAATGAAAGTGAAACACTGGCCAATTTAGTGTTGGTGGTTTGATGGCTGAATTTGAGCAGCTGGAGAAAAAAAAGCTTAAAGGGGCTAATAAGTTTGCCCTTAAAATGGTTCTTAAAAATAAAAAAACTGCTTTTGTTCTAGCCAAAATATAACAAATAAGACTTTTTTTTTTAGAAAGAAAGAAAAAATATTATCAGACAAACTGAAAATGTCCTTGCTCTGTTAAACATCATTTGGGTTTACAGTTGACGTATTTTAGGCCTATACGCAAATCGACCTTAATCTAACCGTTTAGAACTAAAAAAAATTGCGTAGGCTCACATTTGCTAATATCTTTAACAAGTATTTAACATACCTTTTCATCGTGTAGGTTTTAGTTTGATTGTGATAATGTTCTGAAGGCTCATATTAATAACGTATTAAGTTTTAAACGTTGAAACTTCGGACCGTATATGGAAACATGGCGGCGGCAGCTCATGTTTTCAACAGTATGATCTCATAACGAGCAACGACAAATTTGAATCGCATCAAACATGATTAAATATAGGCCTAGTTGTTAAATATGTTCTTGTATGAAATGAAAAGAGGTGTAATTTGAGGGCAGGGTGGCCTGACTGGTCCTTTAAATGTTTTTCTGTCCTGTTTGCGTGCCCCTGAAGCTTCCCTTGCAAACTTTCAAGTGTTTGAGTTCAAAACCATGTTTCTTTTCACACTAAATGTAATCACATATATTCATGCTAAATATGTTTCAACAAACTTACCGTAACAAGTGAGGATTTGAAGACTTATTTCCAAGCATTTGTAGTGACGACTGTATCGTGAAATGGCGACTGCGAACTCGCTTTCGGTTTCCTTTTGCGAATTTCAGGCTCACACAATCTAGCACACACAATCTAGGCAAACCATATATGGTAACTAACTAACTCCTTAGGAGCATTATCGCCACCTACTGTATTTCACAAATATTGCGATCGATTGCTACTCACTAAACAGTTTATGGTTTCCCATGTCAGTCATTATTTCAATATTATATCGTAACATTTTAACATCTCTGCAGTTTCTCAACTCAAATTATGTAAATAAAAATAATTGGTTAAACACTTATGACTTTATTCACATATCCACATACTCAAAGAAAACATAACAGACTGTCTAAATATAGGATTAAGTGTACAATTCAGCATCTTAATGTCAAACTTGGTTAAAATAGTTTTGTTTTAAAATATAAAAAACAAGTAATAATGTGTCACAGTAAAATGAATTATTATAGATAATAATTAAAAATGTATATAGTTATAAACTGATTTAAACTACTATTGTTACTAAACTGTAGCAGCTGTTATATATATATATATATATATATATATATTTGTTGCAACTATAATCACCACAAATTTCCAGTACTTTATGGTTTAAAAACAATATATTACTTACTATAAATTAGATATTTGTATAACATATTATATAGTATTTAATGTGGGAAATCATTGATAAAAACAATTATTAGAAAATTAATCAAATAAATACTATTTAATCAGTTGAGTAGAATATGGTGTTCACATTTATTAAGTGTAAAAAGTTTTTTTTTTACATATAAAGATGTATTATTGCCTATACATATTAACTTGCTATTATTTCCTTCATTATAAATGAATCCATTATTTAAATTAAAACTGTTTTATAGATCGTTCGGCAAGGCCAGCAATCGAGTGTCTGCTATACTGACTTTGTCAGATAAATAATGACTGATCATCATCTACGATGACTGATAGAAAACAATGCTCCCCATTTGCCCGCCTCGATCGCAATATTTGTGAAACTGTAAACACTATTGTTCATTGTGTACAATATGTATCAGCAGTATATATAAAGATATATTAATGACGATGTCTGAGAAGTGCATTAACAACATAACCATCCAGCGTATTTATATATATATATATATATATATATATATATATATATATTTATATATAAATATATATATATATATATATATATTAATAAAAAAATGTATGTACTGACATAAACACCCTGGTTTGTAGAGCAGTTTGTTCACTTATTTGTTATTACTATTTGTACAATCACACTAACAAATACATTTCTCTAATGCTCAGTAAAAACTTGGTAAATCCAATGATATAATCCCATAGACTGCATAAAAAGACTGTATACACATTAGTGCTCCCAGTCCTTAACTGAACTGAACGCGATGACGTTTACAAAAATAAAAAAGTGCACTGTAGTGAAGTAAGCCACCCCTAACAGCCAGATAAATATTGAGGTAAAAGTTGCTTTATATTTGCATTTATTCAGTGACAACTTGTGACATGCTCTCTATATTGTTAACCATAGTACTTTTGAATATTCAGTCCGAAATTACATGTATGACTTAAAAACATCAGCACTATTTGTTTGACTGTGAACTTTGTTACTCTAATAGTCATTGGCTGCTAATGATGTCACTATTCACAATTAGCAATACTTTTCTGAAAATATATTATTAAGGAGAATGTCCGAATGTGTGAACTTTTCCTCAATCAGATGAACATGCAAGCTCACAATAATAATTTAATTAGCTTGTGAATGTTACTGTCGCTGTTTTTAGCTGAATGTTTTCTCATGACAACAAATGTGTGGTCAGGGTTCATGACCTTTTAAAGAAAGAGTCAAAGCAGGAACTCTATAGGTAAAGATAAATTAATTAAACACATTTGTCATCTCAATGCCATCTGAATTTTTTAAATGAGCATTTTTCCCAGGCTTCCATGTGCATGTTCAGTCATTTCTCTTTTATGGCCACAAATAGATTGAATTTAAAAGTGAATTATGTGAACATAAATGGGAGCCAGAAAAAATGCACATTTTTAAAGTAATATATTATTACTTAAAAAGGTACAATATGATATGGCTTCATATCAGGGCATTCAAATATACACAGATTTAGTTCACAGTTTGATTTAAGATTCATCATAGCAATATGAATTCAAGTTGAATGCTTCATGTAGAATCTCCATGTATTAATTCATTCATTTTCTTTTCGGCTTAGTCCTTTTATTAATCTGGGGTCACCACAGCGGAATGAACCGCCAACTTATCCAGCATGATTTTACGCAGCGCATCCCCCTCCAGCCGCAACCCATCTCTGGGAAACATCCACACACACACTCATTCACACTCATACACTACTGACAATTTAGCCTACCCGATTCACCTGTCTTTGGACTGTGGGGGAAACCTGAGCACCCGGAGGAAACCCACGTGAACGCAGGGAGAACATGCAAACTCCACACAGAAACGCCAACTAACCCTGCTGAGGCTTGACCCAGCGCCACTGCGTCATGTATTTTAATGAAGATTACAAATACCACAAGTGCAGCTGAGTGGTTCCTTAAGATGCAGATTTTATTTATTATAAAAGGGTTAACATTTCAACACATTTATGATTGGAGTAAGTGATTTATTTGTGAAAGAGACTATAAGCAGCTACATGAAAAGGGTCTGGCTGCGGACATACATGCATATGCACACACTCAGGCTCATGCTCTTTTAACATCTACACCAACTCCACCCCTCACACGGACGTTACTTGCAGACACTATTGGAACTTCTCTGTTCGTCCTGATATACAGTACTGTACAAAGCTTTTAGGCCAACAGTAAACCTGTTTTTTACTGATGGTGGATATATGTGACCCTTTACCACAAAATCAGCCATAAGTGTAAATGTTTTTGTCTTTTTGCTTGAAATTGAGATTTATACAGGGTGAATAAATGATCTTTCAGCTGATGTATGGTTTGTTAGGAGTAAGGTTGGGTTAGGTTTGAATTATTTTGGTTTAATTGTTTATGACAATGTTGGAGAGAGGCTGTTTGTGCTGATTTGAGCTACATTTTTACCAGTGTTGTTGGCAATATTGTCTGAATTGATGGAAATGTGAATGTTGAAAAGTACAGATAGTTTTTTTTCTATTATGCCATTCATAATAGAAAAGTCATGAAATGGCCTCCACCGTGTCCAGACCTGAATATTATTGAGGTTGTATGAGATCACCTGGACAGAAAACAGAAAATAATAAGATACTCTAAACCTAACGAAGAACTCTGGAAAGTGCTAAAGGAAGCCTGATAATACACAGCACATTATTTCAGAAAATGTCAGGACAATTAGAGCAGTTCAATCTGTGCTGTGTGCAAAGAGAAGCCACATTAAACATTGACTTTAGCTTCAAGAAGAAATATATTATATATTTCCTGTTTGTTTTTAATAAAAAAAACTTATTATGTCGTGCAAAGTCCAACAAAAGGCCAACAAAGCTGGTATAGTGCTTAGGACTTTAGCACAGTACTGTAAGTCTCACAGTTGGACTGTAAAAAATGTATGATGAATACAAAACCTTTTATAAAACAATCATGCAATAATATAGTGATGAAGAATAGGTTATAGATTTTATTCATCTTCAATATATGCCTGATATCCAAGATGTGGATTTCCGTTCACATATTTTCTGATGTACCAGCAGGATATCCTCGCTTTCAGATTTTCTTCAACAATGAAATCCAGAGCAGCCTGAGGAGAATGAAGAAGATCATTACTGATGACGAGAATCACTGGATTTAATGAGCTTCACAGGAGTAGAAACCGTACAAAAGTAGAATTAAGAAAGCTCTATGACTATGAGTTTGGCTGAGAGCTGAGATTGGATAACTATAATTGTAATTTTACTGGTTTACTGAATATTACTGTAATTTGATGGAGAAGTGACATATTAAAGTGTACTTTTATATTATAGATTTTTAAATGTACATTTTTTTTATCAAAATCGCTGATGAGGACACAATCAGTCTTCTGAAAAGAGTCTCTACAGAGGTGATTTAAAGGGTTAGTTCACAAAAAGGGTTAGTTTTTTTTTAGGGATGCACCCAAGGACATTGGGACACTGTTGCTGTCTACGGAGGATGAGGGAGCTCCTGGATTTTATCTAAAATATTTTAATTAGTGTTCTGAAAGTCCCAGGGGTTAATAACAACAAGAAGAGAAATTAATAGTTTTCATTTTTGGGTGAACTAATCCTTTTATGTTGTATTGTGTGAGTTTGCAGAGCATGCAGTGGCTCTTTTTCCGTTTTCTTCTTGACAATTTGCAGGAGGTGCATGAGAGCAGGTTCTTCTGGTGGTCTGAATTTCCTACACTTAAGGACTTACTACTGACATAAGCTGCTGTTTCAATAAATGATGTTAAAACAATAAAAGCTGTCATTTATGATAAATCTTGAGTTATGTTATTTTTTTATAGAGCACTGTAAATATATTAGGCGTATATCTTGCGTTTATTAGCAGGTGGTGTTGTGGTTAGTTTAACACTACACTGAATTAACAGAACCTGAGGATCTTCTGACCTTGGCCAGATGTGCTGCTACACCTTTACCCCTGTGAGATTGAGGGACTTCGGTAGACAGCAGTTCCAGCTGCTGATCATGTCTGACGGTGTACTTCAGCACTGCACACCTCACCACACCTGAGTCACAACACACATTATTACATACATAAGGTTAAAAAATGTACATGATTTACCCAGCTAATATTATTTCAATATATATATATACAGTTGAAGTCAGAATTATAAGCCCCCCTTTAATTTATTTTTAATTTTTTAATATTTCCCAAATGATGTTTTACAGAACAAGGAAATTTTCACAGTATGTCTGATAATATTTTTTCTTCTGGAGAAAGTCTTATTTGCTTTATTTTGGCTAGAATAAAAGCAGTTTTTAATTTAAAAAAAACATTTTAAGGTCAATATTATTAGCCCCTTTAAGCTAGATATCTTTTTCGACTGTCTACAGAACAAACCATACAATAACTTGCCTAATTACCCTAACCTGCCTAGTTAACCTAATTAACCTAGTTAAGCCTTTAAATGTCACTTTAAGCTGTATAGAAGTGTCTTGAAAAATATCTAGTCAAATATTATTTACTGTCATCATGGCAAAGATAAAATAAATCAGTTATTAGAGATGAGTTATTAAAACTATTATGTTTAGAAATGTGTTGAAAAAATCTTCTCTCCGTTAAACAGAAATTGGGGAAAAACAAACATGAGGGCTAATAAGTCAGGGGGGCTAATAATTCTGACTTCAACTGTACATAAAAAAACAATTTTGTTAAATATCAGAGATATTTAGATGCATATTTATGGTAATTTGTATAATATACATACATATTTTCTATCTACAATTTTTTTCTCAATTATATCTATTTATGTGTGCATTTATATGGTGTGACTCTGGAGTCAGATCTGAGTTTCAATAGTCATGTCAAAGCAGTTAGTAAATCAGCATACTATCATCTCAAAACATTGCAAGAATCAGATGCTTTGTTTCCAGTGAAGACTTAGAGAAACTTGTTCATGCTTTTATCAGCAGCAGGGTGGATTACTATAACGGCCTCCTCACCGGCCTTCCCAAAAAGACAGTCAGACAGTTGCAGCTCATCCAGAACGCTGCGGCCAGGATTCTGACCAGAACCAGGAAATCAGAGCACATCACACCTGTCCTCAGGTCTTAGCACTGGCTCCCAGTTACATTCAGAACTACTTGTCTATAAATCACTAAATTGTCTAGGACCTCAATACATTACAGATATGCTCACTGAATACAAACCTAACAGATCACTCAGATCTCTAGGATCATATAACCTAGAAATTCCAAGAGTTCAGTCAAAGCAGGGTGAATCGGCTTTCAGCTACTACGCCCCTCGCTGCTGGAATCAGCTTCCAGAAATGATCAGATGTGCTCCAACATTAGGCACATTCAAATCAAGACTGAAAACACATCTGTTTAGCTGTGCCTTTACTGAATGAGCACTGTGCTACGTCCAACAGATCGCACTACTATGTTTTTCTCTTCTTTTCTATTCTTTTACAACCTGTTTTAAAATATTTTATCTGTTTTATTTTTTTTCTTACACTTGTCTTTTTTATTCCTGTTTATGTAAAGCACTTTGAATTGCCACTGTGTATGAAATGTGCTATATAAATAAACTTGCCTTGCCTATATATACATAATAAATATACATAGTACACACAAACTATGAAAAAAAAAACACCTCTATTTTGGATGTGATTACAATAAATCTTTTACCAGCACTATTTTTATATAAATTACTATTTAAAATGTTTGTAAAGTTACTGTACAAAGTATTTACAATATTGTTTTATTGTTATGCAAATACTGTTTGGTATTTTAGAGAAAAGCAAAGAAAAGCTCAGTCATTAGAGTAAACCTTATTTTTTGTGCAAGTTTCATATTCACAAAATGTAAATTTTCCTTCAAAAAAGAAGAAAGAAATGGAACATTATATAGATATTACATGACTTTTTGAAAAATAAAAGCAATTATAATGTTGAAAATCTGCAATGCTTTAATATTTTCACATTCATTTATACTTATATTTCCCCTTTAGTGAATAAATTTTAATAGTGTGTTGTATGTTACACAGTTGTAAATAGCTTTATATATATATATATATAAACACGTCAAAAACCAAACCATAGATTCAGAGATTCTAATGTTTTAAATGCTTATAATGGAAACTTTAATGGTCCTTTTTGGTAATGTTTTGCCTTCTATTGGTGCCTTACAAACCAATGAATGAATCCTAATGGAAACTGACTAAAGACACACCAGTAAACATTGAAATATATACTGATTTTAATAGGTTATGTATGATTTGTAATATGTTTATTGGTAGTCGTAACTTCTGTAATGGATTTTAATGTTTATTTGTTTTTAGCATGGTTATTATAAAGACTTATATCATGACAAATATCACTGAAGAGTAACTGAGACTACAGAACACTGTCTCGTTACCTACAGTGCTGCCTGGTTAGTGTACTACAGTGTGTTGTGAATCAGCTGTTGTGATGGTCAGAAAGAGACAAAATGACGGATCTTTTCTCTTACCGTCGCAGTTTAGAGCGATTGTGAAACGCTGATTCTGTCTGTCGTGTGTCACATTAGGATTCAAGTCAGTATATCCGCAACATCTTCTTCTGCTGAGTCGCTGACTGCTCTTGTGTGCGTGAATAAAGCGAAACATGCAGCTTTGAGACAGGAGGTACCGCGCCATGATGTGACGTCACCAAAACAACAGTGCAGGAAGAGTAAAAGTAGAGGGCGCTGTTGAGCCACCACCATAACAAAGCTTTACGCCCCATTCTGTTTCGCTCTTCTTTCTTGTTTGTGGCCCAGTGGGTAACACTGTCCTTCTGCAGCAAGAAGGTTGCTGGTTTGAGTCTCGGCTGGGTCAGTTGGCATTTCTGTGTGACGTTTGCATGTTCTCTCTGTGTTTCCTCTGGGGTGCTCTGGTTTCCCCCACAGACCATAGACGTCCTGTAGGTGAATTGGTAAGGAATGGGTGTTTCCCGTTACTGGGTTGCAGCTGGAAGGACATCTTCTGGGTAAAATATAAGCTGGATAAGACCCCTGATAAAAAAGGGACTAAGCCGAAAAGAAAATGAATGAATGAAAATAATGTTTAGCTGGCTAAATCATGTGTACAATTTTGCATCAAATCTATATTATATTTTAATAGCACATCATTGAATGCTACTCTCATTTTGCACTATGGACAGCTTTTCGAGATCACTCTAGATTGATCAGGTCTGAGTAAAATGTTAATATTGTTTATTCTATAAAGGTCTGGTAACATTTCTTCCAAATTAGATTTTTTTCCTTCAGAAAATGTAAATTGGTCAGAATAACAGATTGAAAATTAAAGAATCAATCCAGAATGGTGAGATTTTTGATTCATACATTGTTTATTTTACTTTACGTTTTTAGAAATGTCACCACAAAACACATAGTGAAGTTTATTTATAAACTAATTTCAAGAGGATCACATGCTTATGATTGCTTGTGGCTGGTCCCACATTATTCAATTTATGATTCACCAATCAGATGATTCCTAAGCCACTATAAATACCCTAGGTTCCATATAACAGCCATCTTCGTTTTGAAGAATCCCCCCTTCCACCTGTACTCCTCCTCCTTTCCTAGATGAGTGGCATGGTGGCCCAGTGGTTAGCACTGTTGCCTTACAGCAAGAACATCACTGGTTCTAGTCTTTACCAAGCCAGCCGACGTTTCTGTGTGGAGTTTACACATTCTCCTCGTGCTTTCCCCCAGGTTCCCCGGTTTCCTTTCACCGTTCAAAAACATGCAACTTAAGTTGATTGACTAATCCAAATTGGCACCATAGATGTGCTCCTAGTAAGTAGTTATCTCTTAAGAGCAATCACTATTTGTTCATTACCTACTACAGCAGAGGAGTTCTCGAGATCTACCTGAGCTTAAACTCCCCTCTCGCCCTGCAAATGGGAGGGAGCCCCGGGCTCGAGGATCTTATGAGCTCAGGGCTCTCTCCTGGGACAGCATGCCAAACAAGCTTTATAATCAATCATCAACTAAGTGTGAATCTTGAAATAATAATACAGAGACACAGAGAGTTTCAGGTAGTCACACTTAAAATGTTGTACAGCTGTATAGTCAATTGAATGGACGATGAGTTAAGATATACATGATTGGTTCATTAATGCAATGCAAGAATGCAGTTAAAATGTCAGTTCACTCACAAATGTAAATGGGTGAAAATCACACATAAAGGAAGACATTGAGAAATGTTGGGGGAAAAAACAGGCATTGACTTCCATAGTTTCTATAGTTTTGTTTCTTCTATGGGGGCAACATGGTGGCTCAGTGGTTGGCTCTCTTGCCTCGCAGAAAGAAGGTTCCTGGTATGAGTCCCAGCTGAGTCAATAGGCAGTACTAATTATAAAAAGCATAACTTGTGTTTCTCTTTGATTTTAGTGTAGATTTTGTACAAATTTTATACAGAAAGTATTTTCTTGAAGATGATCCCTTTAATCACTGTAAATCTCATTAAATGCAGATAATGAGTTATACTATTATACTATATCTCTTGATTGTGAAAATTGCCACCATCTCTTAAAAGTCTTATATTTAAAAAAATTGCAGTTGAAATCTTCAATAATCACGATTTCTGAAAACTACTAAAATCTCCAGTTTTAGTCCTTTAAATTGTTTTACTCTTCAATACACAACATAAAACATACTGTACTGTACATAAAATAGGTAAAAATACATTTACAATACTATCATAGATGTAATTACAATGTTATTACTTAGTAATTATAATGTAATGATATTGTAAGTACATTGCTATGACATTTGTTATCATGCCGTTACATAATATTTACTATGTATTAACATTGTTACTACATTGCTAAAACATTGTAATTACTTTGTTTTAACATGCAAATACTGTCATTATATTATATATGCTATGTAATAACATTGTAATTACATTGCTGATATTGTAATTATATTGTCATAACTTTGTTATTACATTGTTATAACATTGTATTTAATATGTCATTACATTATAATTACATTGTTATTACGTTGTATGTTATAACATTTTAATGAATGTCATTATTTTATAATTACATCAACATGTAACGACATAGTAATTACATTGTTATAACATGTAATTACAATTTTACAACATTAAAATTACTATGTAATAATATTGTTATTACATTGCTATAACTTTGTAATAACTATGTTATTATAATATAATTTCTAGGTAACAACTTTGTACTTACATTGTTATAACATTGTTATTACATTGTTATAACATTTTAATCATTATGTCATTACATTATAATTACTATAAAATAGCATTGTAGTAACATTGTTACGACA
Source organism: Danio tinwini (assembly GCA_903798205.1). Lineage (NCBI taxonomy): Eukaryota > Metazoa > Chordata > Actinopteri > Cypriniformes > Danionidae > Danio > Danio tinwini. The sequence goes on along the minus strand of CAIGQZ010032580.1, from coordinate 4,701,267 downwards.
TAATTCAAATGTTATTGCATAGTAATTACAATGTAATGACATTGAAATAACAATATTTTACAATGTAATTACTGTCATTACATTATGATTACTCTGTAAAAACATTGTAATCGCATTGGTATAGCATTGTAATTACATTGTTATAACATTGTAATTACATTGTTATTAACATTGTAATTACATTGTTATAACATTGTAATTGCACTGTTATAGCGTTGTAATTACTATGCCATTACATTTTAATTACTATGTAATAATCTTGTAACTACATTGTTATAACGTGTAATTACTATGTCGTTAAATACTATTTACTATGTAATAACATTGTATTTACAGTGTTAAAACATTGCAATTACTGTTATAATATTATAATTATATTGTAATAACATAACAATTGCATTGTTATTACATAGTAATTATAATGTAATGACATGGTAATTATATTGTTATTATATTGTAATACTATGTCATACATTGTAATTACATGGCTATTACAATGTAATTACATTGTTATAACATTGTAATTATTATATGATTATATTATTACCATGTATTAACATTGTAATTACATTGTCAAAACATTTTAATTACTATGCCATTACATTTGATTTATTATGTAATAACATTGCATTTACATTGTTATAAGATTACTATGCCATTACATTACAATTACTATAATGTTATAATAACATTACTTTGTTATTACATTACAATTTCTGTCATTACATTATAATTTCCATGTAGTAACATTGTAAATACGTTGCTACAACATTGTACTTACTATGTAGTTACATTCTAATTACATTATTATTACATAGAATTTGTAATATAATGACATGGTAATGTAATAGCAATGTAATTACAATGTTATCACATAGCAATTATAATGTAATCACATAGTAATTACATCCAAAATAAAGTTTGTATTTACATATGTACTGTGTATATTTACGTATAAATAAACAAATGCTGCACATGAAATATACAAAGAAACATTTAAGTTTATAAATATTTACTTGGATTTATTAACAATGTAATAGCAATGTAGTTACATTGTAATGACATAGTAATTATATTTGTAACTACACGTGTATTGTGTATATTTTATACACAAATATAAATAACCAAATACTGTATGTGCAATATACAACAAAATATTTACGTTCATAAATATTATCTTGGATGTAACTACAATGTAATTACAACTTAATGATATCGTAATTACAATGTAACGACAAAGTAATTACATCCAAGATAAAAGTTTGTAATGACATATTACAAGTGTGCTGTGTATATTTATGTGTATAACTATAATTTGAAAATATTTAACATGAAATATACAAAAACATTTACATTTATAAACAATATCTTGTATGGAACTACAGAGTAATTACAATGTAATGACATAGTAATTACATCAAAGTTTGTAATTTTAAAAATACAAAAATACAAGACAAAGTATTCTGATACAAAATATTGAGCCATTTTCATAATCCCTATCAAATACAAATTACAAAATACTATTTTGTATATAAAACACATATTTGAAATACATGTATCTTAAATACTGCCCATCCCTGGCCCCCAAAAGTCACCATACACTCCTGAATGTTCTTATTTGATTTTATTTGCCTAAATCACGCATACACACACATTTTTGTACATTAAAACATTTGAATATGATATTTTTAAAAACTTTTATCTATTAATAATTTATATTGATATGTAAGCTTTCCAAAATAAGCCTGATTATTTGATTATTACTTTATAAAATAGCACCACCATAACTAGCCTTATCCCTCCACAACCCTTTATCAGAAAGACAAGCTTTTCATGGCCAAGAACAAATGAAAGCAAGTGCACTTTCTGTTTTCTCCACAGGGCGTCTCTGTCTCACTTTCACGTTAACTTGGAGCTGCTGTATGACTGTAAAATAGTAGAATGTATGATACACTTTTTGTTCAATACACTTGTGACCATGTATTTTTCACTTTGTGGAAAAAGTAAAAGATTGTTTTGACTGAAATGTACCAATGTATCATGACCAAATCAGTTTACATCACAGGTGCCTAAGCAAGTTTCTGGAGGGCCGCAGTTCCAACCCTGTTTCAACACACTTCCCTGTAGGTTTCAAACCAGACTGAAGGACTCAGTTAGTTTGATCAGGTGTGTTTAATTAGGGTTGAAGCTAAACTGTGCAGAGCTGCGGCCCTCCAGGAACTGGCTTTGACACCTGTGATTTACATAGAATACATCCTGCTTTCACATTTAGACGATTTTAAAGGGCACCTATTTGACCTCTTTTACAAGATGTAAGATAAGATTTGGTGTCTCCAGAATGTGTCTGTAAAGATTCAGCCTAAAACACTTATCAGATCATTTATTATACAATGCAGAATCTGTCCTTTTTGGTGTCTCACTGCAATGTAGAGGGTTTTGTAGCCTGCGGCTTTAAATGCAAATGAGCTGCTTCACCCTGCCTACCAGGGGCGGACTGGCCATAGGGAGCACCGGAGCACATTTTCCAGTGGCCTGACAATCAATCTGGCCTGCCACCTGACTCTGGCCTGTCGCGCAATCCTTCCAAACCCAACACCCCCCAAATCTTCACTAGCCGGTCAAACACTCCTCCACCACCCTCTTCATTTACCGATCACCACAATCAGCCAGCCAACCCCCTTCCCCCCTCTCTCTCCACTAATCGATCGACACAAACACCCTCAGATCGCCATCTGCTTCTTATTACATCAGATAAACAGCAGTCAGTGATAGAGACAGACACGGATGAAGCTGAAGTAATATTGATGTATTTGTGGTGGAGTCTGTTCAAGCCTTTCTGAAACTACGAGTCACACACAAATGCAGTTCACAGTACACACACTTATGCGCGTTTACTGACACCATGCAGCCATGGTGATTATAGCGGTTAAGTATTAGCGATTTTTCTTTATTACAAACATGCTCTGTTTTAAAAACTTTTTAAACTTTTAAAATTAGTTATTGAGGTGTAGCTGATCACAGAGAGTTGTAACATTTTAAACCAAAAAAAAATTCTGTGGACATGTTATGGAGATATGGCACCTGCCAATCAATTCAGTGGGCGGGGAAAACTGAGATTTGGATCCTATTTTAACATCAGGAAAAAAAATGACACTTATTGTGTTTATATCACTCAAATATGACAGTGGATACACTATACCTACACACACTTCTGTCCAAACAGCTTACAAAAGATGATTTTCATCATAGCTGCCCTTAAAACTGTAACCGGTAATACATTATTTATTTATTAATAATTGAAAACATTTAAATTGCAATGCAATTTTGACTATTCTTTCTGTCTCCCAGCGGCCACAATTGTCACCAAGTAGGCTATAAAACACAGTTTAACCATCAAGGAGTGAAGGTTTGTGTGTTAGGAAGGTGTAAGGAGTGAAATTCAAAATTACAAGAAGTATTTGGTTACATGTAGTTGTTTAAACCAAACAAACCACATACAATATCAACATAGGCTCATTGTGAAAATGCAGCCCTAAATACATTTCTGGAGATCATAAATTATGCAGCCAGAAGTACGTATGGCTGCATTTCGTCTTTTAAAAAAATGCTACAGAGCAGTATGACACCGTTTCTTTTCGCACTTACCAGCTGATCGCTTGCCTTCATGTGGACGGCTTTCCCACTGTTACTACTTTGTCCAGTGGCTCGCCGAATACGCCGGCGGACTTGAGGCGCAGAGAGGGGTTGACCATGATAATGGAGTTTGAGTCCTGTGAAGAACGGTTCCAGAAAGCAGGTAAGACAAAAACAGAAGCCAAAAAATAAAATAAACAAGTAAATAACAGGGTGAGAATGTGGGAAAATCTGAACATGTGGTAAAAATCAGAGGAGGGCTTTTCTTTTTCTGGATTACTTTTGAAAAATGATGAGTGGATTTAGGGAAGTGGGTGGAGAGGTAAATCAGTGCTTTTGAAAACACTATTGCTTGGGTTTAGGGATGGAGGAGGGTGGGTCAGTTGATTGGTCAGTCAGTCAGTCGACAGTGGCCTCTGGTGGATTTACGTGAGAACAGCAGGCGTGAATGGCACTCGCGAGAGAAATTTGAGATCTTAAAAGAATACACAGCAGCCTCTGGTGGATTTGCAAAAACTGCAAAAAACGTAGCTCCTGGGACATATTTGGCGCTCTCCAGAAATGTATACAGCGGTACATTTTCAGAATGAGCCTGGATTTTACAATAGCCTATATGAAAACCCAAAATAGCATACAGGAATGAGAATTGTTATTCATAAATCACTTTTATAAGGGGTTTAAACAGTTGTGTGACAACAGTCTGTGAATAAAACTAACTTCTAATGGTAAAAATGTATTATGTTTGCTGCAGAAACACTTTGATTGACATTTTCTGTGTCATCAGAGGCGGAAAGCCCCGCCTGTTGGTGACAATCTCTCCCTCATTAGCATAGGACGTTAGTCTTGTTTTTGAATCTGCCACTGTGCTGACACACAGGGATTTTTTGTAGCTCCGCCCACTTTTGAAAACAGGACAATCTGATTTGAATTTAAAGCACAAAGCCTAAAAGGGGCAGTTCAAAGAGTTACAAAACACTATTTGAGTGGTATTTTGAGCTGAAACTTCACACACGCACACTCTAGGAACATCAGAGACGTATTTTACATCTTGTAAAACGGGGCATAATAGGTCCCCTTTAAAACTGATCCAATTTCCGCCAATACACATCATACATCAGTGCATCCTTACAAGAAACCATACAAATGTACTTCTTTTAATGCTTAAAATGGCTTGTAATGGCATTTGTAATGGCTTGTAGCCTATATAGCATTTCTGATGCTGTTGTTTTTCCTCTTTCAGTATGGCTGTCTTTATGTTACATAATACATTAATAGTTCATCAATGTCAGCGATGTATTTTAGGATTAGTGTGGGCATGAAGTGGGTAATAATAGGCGCACTCATGATGCTCACCCACACACACAATCACACACAGACACACACACACACACACACAATCTCACACAAACACACACAGATAAGAGAGAGAAAGAGCAACAGAGAGAGGGAGAGAGAGCGAGGTTTAATAACACTTTATTTTAATAACTTCATACATTTTGATAAAAAGATCTAAATACATTCAAATGCAATACAAAGATATATAAATACATAAATTATATACAACATATAGCCTTATTAATACACAAAATTTCCCAAAATTATAATTTGTTAGGGTAATAAGCAATTAGTATTATACTTGCTGCCACCAAACACAAAAACAATAGTTTAGGATCAGTTTCTGTCAACCCTACACTGTCAATTTTGTGACTTACAGGGTTTTTTTTTTGTTAATCTGGTCATTAATTGCATGATTTTATCTTTTATCTCCACTTTTGATGTTAAAAATTAAACTTTACAGTATAACAAACGGACTTTTATTGACATTTTAGTAGTTTGAAACAATATATTGTGTTATAAATAATATATAGAGAGAATTAAGTCTGTAAAATAACAGAAACAGTACTGATATTTTACCTTGGTTTACAACAACCCAGACAATATCATTTCAAATTTAAACTATTAAAAATGTCCATAAAAGTTTCAAAATATACATTTTTTATTATAAATAAATATTAATAAATATTTATTTCTTTTTTTTCATAATAAAAGTTGTTGAAGGAAAGATCAAGATCCCATAATGCAATTCAAAAGTATAAATAAATGACGAAATCAAAACAAACAAAAGAACATGAATTACAAAATATGGTAAACATATTTTTCCATGCTTGCCATATCAGATTTTGCTGTCTCTATTAAATAATTAAATAAACATACTTTACTTCTTAATAAAAACATATTTGCTATAAATATTTTGTCTGTGAGAGGATTTAATGCTAAAGAAAAATACTTGTTAAATCAAGTTTCTGTATAAATCTCATGCTATATTTGTTAGAAAGTTTCATACGTAAATGTAAATATACTAAATGTAAACTTCATTTTATGATTTTTAAACCAGAACTGGAACTGCTCTTCAATACAATTTCAACATCTAATAATAAGAAAGCAGTTAAAATGTGTGCTTTGATTAATATTCAGCATTAATTTTTATTTTCTTTCATTTCGATGGTGCTTTTTTTCCCTTTTAGACACTTTATACTACTTTAATGTATAAAAAAATTTAATGATTGTAAATAAATCTCTGCATGGTTTGTACTATATATTTTGTCTGTTTTATAAACATTGTAATAACTTTGTTGTTATTGAAATTTTAAAAAAATGAGAGAGAACACACACACACACACACACACACACACACACACACACACACACAGACACACACACTCATCAGCTGATTCCTAGAAATGTGCCTCCACATGCAGTTTGGCCTATCTTGCTCCCTGTGTGAGCCTGAACCATGCATTTTGAAAAGATTAACGGGCCTAACACCGAACCTTGCAGCACTCCCTAGAAAATTACATTGAATTGTGTTAGAGATGTTCAATAGGATTTAAGTCTGGGCTCTGGCTGGGCCACTCAAGGACATTCACCGAGTTGTTGTGAAGCCACTCCATTGATATTTTGGTGGTCATTGTCCTGCTTGAAGATGAAACGTCGCCCCAGTCTGAGGTCAAGAGCACTCTGAAGCAGGTTTTCATTCAGGATGTCTTTGTACTGCATTCATCTTTCTTTCTATCCTGACTAGTCTTCCAGTTCCTGCTGCTGAAAAACATCCAGCATGATGCTGCCACCACCATGCTTCACTGTAGGGATGGTATTAGGCTGGTGATGAGCAGGGCCTGGTTTTCTCCAAACGTAACGCCTGGCATTCACTCCAGAGAGTTTAATTTTAGTCTCATCAGACCAGAGATTTGTGTTTCTTACGGTCT
>CAIGQZ010032580.1:4682159-4693968 GCA_903798205.1 Danio tinwini | reverse complement strand
ACACACACACACACACACACACACACACACACACACACACACACACAGAATTATAAATCGTTACAAATAAATCATAAAATGTTGATTGTTAAATTTATGGTTTAATATTATTTATGATTATTATTGTTTTATCCTAAATTGTTGATTGATAAATATTAATTCATTAGTTTTCTTTTCAGCTTGGTCCCTTTATTAGTCTGGGGTCACCACAGTGGAGTGAACCACCAACTTATCCAGCATACACCCATACATTCTTGCATTCACACACACATACACTACTGCCAATTTAGTTTATCCAATTCACCTGTACCGCATGTTGTTGGATTGTGAGGGGAAACCGGAACCCCACGAGGAAACCCACGCCAACACGGAGAGAAGCTGGGACTCAAACCAGTGACCTTCTTGCTGTGAGGTGACAGTGCTAACCATTGAGCCACTGTGTCGCCCCTATGTTTTATTATTATTGTGTTTTATTATTATTTGTAATTGTAATCCAAAATTTTTATTGTTAAAAAATATTGGTTTTATTATTTTTTTTATTGTTTTATCCAAAATGGTTAATTGTTAAATATACTGTTATTGTTTTTTATGTTTACTACTCTGTTATTTGTTTACTATGATCTGTTTAATGTAAACATCATCACAAATGCTTTTTTGTCATGTCAATGAAGCAAGTTTAAAAGTGTGTGTGTGTGTGTGTGTGTGTGTGAGAGAGAGAGAGAGAGAGAGAGAGAGAGAGAGAGAGAGAGAGAGATGAAAACGCACACACAGACCCCTTTAACCGCGGGGGTCTCGCGAGAGCAGCGGCGCGAGATCTCACAGGCCTGTTGTGTCTGACGGCGGACAGTCGCTGCGTGGGGGTTTTAGCTTGATCGGGAAAGACGCGAGAGCTGCGTTTCCTCCGCCGCTTCTCATGCTCCCGCCGCGTCCTCCGCTCGCTTCTCCACACACCGGCGCGGTTCTCCGGCAGGGTTTGCCCGGGTTTTCGGCGATGAGGCTGATGCGGCGGCGCTGCTGCTGTGCTCGCGCTCGGCAGATCGTCGTGCAGATGCGCGCGCAGCTGAGCAGAAAGATGGACCACAACACCGTCGACTAAAAGCGGCCACAAAACCACTCCGTTACCGCAGATTATACGCGTTTGACTCCCGCAGTCGAGGACTTGTCTTCCTGATGGATTTGTGGCGGGGCCTCTGGATGCCAAACACACCGAGAGCATCTGTAGCCTGTTAGCATTAAACGAAGAAGAAGAGCGCAGTCACCAGATGATGATGATGATGATGATGGAGCTCTTCTTATGAGGAAGATCAGGGGCAGATCCTCATCTTCAGAGGGTTTGTTTTGGCCCTGGAGGCTGCTGGACTTCTAGCCATATCAAAGCTAGCATATCATGCCGTCCAGCCCCATTTACTGACTTCTTTGATACACAAACACGTAGAGACAGAGACTAGCTCAGTTCTTCATCGCATGTCAAGAGTCCAGGTAACCTGAGATGGATAAACTCACCATTATTTCAGGATGTCTCTTTCTGGCTGCGGATATTTTCGCCATCGCCAGCATTGCCAACCCAGACTGGATCAACACTGGCGAGTCAGCAGGTAAAAGAGGGAGAGAATGATCAATAACACTGACTTACAGTGATTGGAGTGACTTAAAGTTGGTTTTATATTCGTACATTCTGACTTTCTCCTTAATAATCAAGCTTCAGAAAAGTATTCTTTGCAAATTCTGAAAAGGACAATCAAATTGAGGTAAAGTTGGTTTTATTTTCGCACATTCGTTCAATGACATCTTGTGACACGGTCCCTATAGTGTTTACCATCATACTTTAAATATTCGGTATGAAATCAGATGTGAATATGACTTCAAAACAACATTAGCAGCATTTATTTGACTGTGAACTTGTACTTTGGTAGTCGGTGGCTGCTTGTATGATTTCACTATTTAGAATTTATCAAAAAAAATATTTTTAATTAAAGAGAAAGTCTGAATGTGTGAATATAAAACCAACTTTACCTCAATCAGTGGTGGAAAGAGAACTGAAAAATCATACTCCAGTAAAGCACCATTACTTGCCTAAAAATGTAGTGTGAGTAGAGTAAAGGTATCTGTTGTAAATATTACTCAAAGTATGAGTAAAAAGTAGCCCTTTTAAAAGTACTCAAGAGAAGTGAGTATTATGCTGTCAAAAGCTGATACGTTTGCATGTAATTTGTGCATGTGTGTGTAAACGTAACATTCTGTAGTGCATTTAGTTATTTCCCAGCAGGCACACAACATCATGAGACATTAATATTAGGTTAGATTTAGGTTTTGATGTCAGGTGACCAAAATTAATTGTCAAGCTAGCAGCTAAGGACAACGTTATTTTGATGTCCAATAATGATGTTGATATTTGGTTGATTTTGAAAGTGATTTAGAAAGTGACCAAAATCCAGTGTTGAGCCAACATCTTAAACCAATATGACGTCAAATTTTGACATTTATTCATTAGGTACAGCAACCAAAATCCAACGTCTGATAGATGTCATAGGGGTAATGTTCACAATGTCAAGCTGTAACATTAGACGTTTATATTTGGTTGGTTTTAGGTTGGACATTAGATATAGATGTTGGCCTGACGTTGAGTTCTGACGTCAACCAGATTTTCATTTCCAAACAAAATGCAAAGTCCCCATGACGTTGGAGTTCAACATCAATCAGACGCCATGTTGACGTCCTGTGCCTGCTGGGTGTTTCAAGGCCATTTCGGTCATCATACAGTAAACATCCGTCATCTTCTCATCATTGACCTGCATCTAAACAGTCTCTGGGTCAATGCGCTTAAAGATTTTGAACATCTTCATGAACACTTTTAATACTTCCAAACAGTTTGCTGCAATTATAAAGTGCACACGTCTTGAGGTATATTCATTATGATGCAATTTACCTTCTACGGTATGTGTGATTTGATTGGACAGGAATCTCAGGACTGATTTTTCTAATTCCCATGGACAAGAAAAATAAAGTAGTGACTGCAGGTTGAAGGAAAGTAGTGGAGTAAAAGTACAGATACAGCACTAAAATGTACTCAAGGGAAAGTAAAAGTACACATTTGTAAAATTACAATTCCTGAGAAAAACTACTCCAGTAATTTGAGTATTTGTAATTAGTTACTTTACACCACTGACCTCAATGAAAATCTTATTAGCAGCCTATCAAAACACAACATCATTCACAGTCAATTAACTAGTGCTCATGTTGTTTTGAAGTCATACTTGCGTGTCATTTTTATTCAAAGTAGTAGCATGGTTGGCAACATATGTACGTCCGCAACACATTTTAAAGATCGTTTGCTCTGGAAACCATCTGCTGGGTGCAAAGGTTGATAAATGTCATTAAAAGTTGTATTTAACAAACATTCTAATCATAAGCATCTTAAATAGGTTTTCTATTTGACATTTTAAATGAGACCTCTAATAAACATAATTCATATGTAATAAACACATCTTCCAGATGTAAACGCACACAAAAGTAGATGTTGCTGTGATGAATGTGCAATGTCAGGGTAGTTGTCACTGTTCAAATACAAACGAATGTGCAAATATAAAAGCAACTTTACCTCTGTCTGCATGTTTACAGCCCTCCTAATGTCTGTTTAGATGATGAAGTTTTAGAGACACTTTTAGTAACATGCATTACATAAGTACACTGTAAAAAAAAAAAAAAAAAAAAAGCAAGGCTTCATAAAATCCATTCATGTTGTCCCAACACAAATCGATTAAGTCAACTCAAATTTAAGTGGATTGAACATAAAACAATTAAGTTTTTCCAGAAAAATCTCAATAATTGTGTTGTTTCAGCTCATTTTAATTAATAGCCCATTTCCACTGAGTGATACACTCTCAGAAATAAAGGTACAGGAGTTGTCACTGGGGTGGTACCTTTTCTAAAGGTACACATTTGTACTTAAAGGGTCTATATTGGTACCTCAAAAGTATATATATACTACCTACAAATTTTAAGGGGAACGCTTTTGTACTATTTAGATACTAATATGTACCCATGAGGTATTAATATGGACCTTTTAGGTACAGATTTGTATCTTTTGAAAAGTTACCACCCCAGTGACAGCTCCTGTACCTTTATTTCTGAGAGTGTACGGTACGGGTCACCTTTATCAGGCTTGGGTTTCCACTTGCAAAAGGGTACCAATGGTGGGTGTGGTGTGCGACAGAAAGCTTCAGTCAACAACATTGTTGCTCGAGGAAATGTCAAACTAAATCTCTACAGGTTGTTCACATATCATAGGAGAAGCACTTCTCACAAAACAGAGGCTTCATAAGTAGTTTGAACAAGAAGCAAAATCAATTTCCTGAGTGCATGTAAGTGAATGCTGAAGTAGGCATGCTTTGGATTAGTAAATATGACATGCAAATACCTGAACTACTGCAGATGATTATTATTGATTGGTCATGCATGCTTTGAAATCAATATTTAGTGCAGCACTAAACAGGCATGTTTATGTCTAGGAATTTAAAGAAGTCAGGCATTGGGAATTTTGCATTGGAAGGGTTGATTTAACTTGTTCATTCATTTTCTTTTGAGCTTAGTCCCTTTATTAATCTGGGGGCACCACAGCGGAATGAACCGCCAACTTATCCAGCACGTTTTACGCAGCGGATGCCGTTCCAGCTGCAACCCATTACTGGGAAACACCCATACATTTCCATTCACACACATACACTACGGCCAATTTAGTTTATTCAATTCACCTATACCGCATGTCTTTGGACTGTGGGGGAAACCGGAGCACCCGAAGGAAACGCATGTGATCACTGGGAAAACATGCAAACTCCACACAGAAATGCCAACTGACCCAGCCAGGGCTCGAACCAGCGACCTTCTTGCTGTGAGGCGATCGTGCTACCCACTGCACCACCGTGACGCCAGTTCCAACTTATATATTATTTATGTTATAAAACATTACTAAGCCCTTTTCGCTCATTTAAAAATTAAAATGTGGAAAAAAAGGGGAAGGCCTGAGGGAAGAAGCTGTTTCTGTGTCGGGCTGTTCTGGTGCGCAGTGCTCTGTAGTGTCGACCAGAAGGTAAAAGTTCAAAGAGGCAGTGTGCTGGGTGTGAGGGGTCCAGAGTGATTTCAGCAGCCCTTCTGCTCTGGATAAGTACAGTTCTTGGAGAGTAGGGAGGCTTGTACCGATGATTCGCTCAGCAGTCCAAACTATTCGACGTAGTCTTCGGAGGTTGGATTTGGAAGCTGAGCTAAACCAGACATTTATTGATGTGCAGATGACTGATTCAGTGATGGAGGTGTAGAACTGTTTCAGCAGCTCCTTTGGGAGGTTGAACTTCCTCAGCTAACGAAGAAAGTACAAAGAAGAAGAAGAAGGATGTTCAATCCACGTAAATGTGTTACATTAACTTAGAGTTGCACGATTCTGGCTAAAATGAGAATCGCAATCTTTTTGCTTAAAATAAAGATCACGATTTTCTCACGATTCTGTAGATGTAAAATAAAGGTTAATATGAGTCTGCTATTATTGTTAATTCAGAATTCAAATATTTATAATTCTGATGTTGAATTATGGTGTTTGAGACATATACAGTACTTGCAATCTGTCATTGACAACATTGTTAGACCATTTTTTTCTACTGGTAAAATGAGACATTTTCAGATTCCCCTCTTGCATTATATTCAACATTATATAGGCGAGAGTAGTTATACTGACACAGTTAAACATTTATTCTCATGCACAGCACTCTGTGTTTGCTGTGAAAGAAAAACATATTAAATGCTTGTCGTAATCATAACTCTAGAATGCAATATGATTATTTAAACGATGTGTGCGCGCTTTTGGTTTTATTTTTACTGCTAAGTGCAGTTCATACTTCCGCGGCCCCCAAACGATCGCTCTGTGCCACAAACTGAATGTTATTTACAACTTTACTACCTGTTATTCACAGCCTATGCAGGTTCTGTTCACTACAGTAGACTTCATTCACAGGCGCGTGCCTGCCCTTTCTGTGGTAACCGCTCACGGTCAGCTCACGTCCAGCTCACGTCACTTGTGATTTCGTGGCCGTGAATACATCATTACATGGAGTTTTTGGTTGAATTATACCTTATAAATACAGTATGTGACTCTTTCAACACCATTTGGAGGTGTTCACGTTGAACACCTCCAAACTCGACTCAGAGAAACAGTTCGGCCGCCTTTGCTTCTCTCCTGAACATAAAAATATTGGCAGAATCGTATAAATGCTGGATTAAGATCGTCTAGGGGGTCGAATCGAGATCTCAATCTCGATCTTTTTACGATTAATTGTGCAGCTCTACATTAACTTAAAGGGCACCTATTTTACCCCTTTTTTAAGATGTAATATTAATATTATGGTTCTTCTGAGTGTGCCAGTTTAGGTTCAGTTCAAAACACAATTCAGATTTTTTTTATTATGATGTGTTAAAAAGTGTCATTTTGGGGGCGTGTACACAGTTTGCTGTTTTAGGGGCGTGTTGCTTCACATGAAAATTAGTTTAGACTTCCCGCCCAACTTAACAAGGGGGCGGAGCCAAGAGCTCCCCCGCTTTGAGTATTGCAATAGACAGGAATACAAGAGAGAAGCAACACGAGTGAGAGTACCAGCCAGCTGTACATGTACGACACAGACCAAGCAGAGACTACAAAATCATTTGTGTCTTCGTTTAGTTTTACAGCCAACTGTGTGGTAGTTTAAAGCTCCGAGCTTGTAGCCTACACCGAGACTAATAAATGCATGGCGCTGCGCGTCGTTAGTTCGTTATTTCCAATGAAGGGACGAGCACGTGAGGCAACGCGCTCGCACTTTTCAGCTGCACCTAGTTAAGATGACAGGGAGCTTTTGTGACCGTTGGAAATGCAAACCGCTGAAGTTTAAGGAAGACTTAATGGAAAGTACATATGTATGCAAACCCACCAAAACTCACTAACACTGGCGGCGAGGAGAGCGATAACGTGGTGAATGTTGAGCCCAATGAGCCTTACATCTAAAAATAGAGCAAGGGTGTTTCTTTGGTGACATCGCTTTGACTCACACGCTGAAAATGGCGGACGTGAAACAACATACTGAGGATATGGTAATGCGCACCTGTCAATCAATATTGGTGGGCGGGGGGACCGCACTCCTACGTCAAGTTGCGGTCGATCTCAAAACCGCTCCAATTGGTCCACCGTTTTTATGTTGTTAAATTGAAAAAAAAAAACGACTGAGTGTGTTTATATCACCCCAATATGACAGACTATACACTATACCTACACGTATATCTATCCAAACAGCTTGAAAAGTAGATTTTTCACCATAGGTGCCCTTTAATTAATTTGTGTCAGGACAACAACATGAATGATGTTTGTGTAACCCTGCATTGTTTTACACAGCATTTGTAAACTGCATCTCCATTTATTTATTTATTTATTTGTCATTTATACATCTATCTGATGGCTTAAATGCTTCTTTTTGAGCTCGAAACATGCATAGAAGAAATAACTTTCAGCTTTTCATCCATCAGTTTGTCAGTACTGCTGTAGTTCCTCCTCCTCAATTGTGTTTGGACGCCGTTGTTATTATTATTATTGCAGATTAAACTGTACTGTCTTCGGATGCCCATGTGCAGACGGGCTAGTGATAAACAGCTGCTCTTTGTTCAGCGTCAGTAAAGTGGGTCAGCAGGGGTTCAAGCTCAATTCACTGCGCTCAGCACCAATCAGAGGCTGCGTGTTGTTTTCACACATCTCCAACACTTCGCTGCTGAATCAGGTGTAAGACGCACATGCTGCATATCCAGATCGTTTTAGCTGCTCGTCCGTCTGAGGCATTTCTATTGTTTTCAGTAGACGTGGTTGTTGTTCTGAAGCCCCCACGCACATACACACAAAGGATGGTTTTCATGAGGGGAATGAGTGAAGCAGATCCGTTTTTTCATTATTTGATATTATCCTAAGAATGATGGATAAGCATATCATCCTGCAGTGTTCATTACTGTAATGAGTTCAGGTGTCTGTTTCACATCTGATGATGTTTGTAATATTTTGCATAATTTTATATTTTGCTGAAGTTATACGTCACTGTCATTTTACAGTTTTCATTCATTCATTTTCCTTCGGCTTTGTCCTTTATTTATCAGGGGTCGCCACAGCAGAATGAACCACCAACTATTCCAGCATATGTTTTATGCAACAGATGCTCTTTCAGCCGCAACCCAGTACTGGGAAACACCCATACACTATTACATTCACACACACTCATACACTACGGCTAATTTTGTTTATTCAATGGCTATATCGCTTTAAAGGTGCAGTATGTAAGTTTGACACCCAGTGGTTGAGCTAGGTATTGCACTCCTGGATCAAAACGAATGCAAGCACGGGTTGCCAGATTGAGTACAGAAGCGAGTGGTTTAAACTGTGTTCTAAATAAAAGCAACGACACACAATAGAGGGAAAATTCTCCATATTAAAAGGAGTTTTGATTCTAACCAACACCTTAAATTGATATATTAGAAACGGCTTCTATTTCTCACAGCTGAACAACAGAAACCTATGACAGTGATCACCTCTGGTAAACCTCATGTGCTTTATTCAGTGCTAAATGCTAACAGTGTGAATTTGAATGCCATTTTACATGACATTTATTGCCATATACTGAAAGCAGCAGCAGATAGTTCACCTTAGGTCTTGAAAATACAATAAACCGTCTGAAATTGAACTTTAGAATTAAACACATATGAGTGATTCAGCATCTACATTTAATGATGTTAAAGAGGGTTAACATGTATTAAACAGATTATAAACCTTACCTTTTCGTGAGTGAGTGCTTATTCTGTGCTTCTGAATGGTTGTATTTACATTTCTGTCGTGTTTCGTCTGGTGCAAACAGCCAAATTGCTCATCACTGCGTATCTCGTCATGAAGCGTATTGCTAGGACACGCGGTTACAATGTAACCTGCTCATCTAATGTTTACGTTTGTAATATTTATGGACTGTCCGGCTTTTAATGATTCCAGAAGACTTTTTTATGAAATGAACTCTTTTAAGGACATTTTTAGCAAAGTGACACCAGGAAAGATTTTAGAATTTTTATCTTGTATTAACACTAAAAATCTTATTTAATTTATGTATTCATTTGTACATTTTTTGTTGTATATTTATTAATGGAATGTTCCTGCCATGAAAATAGCCTTGGTTGCTGACATGGCATTAAATAAAAAATACATTACATTACGTAATATTTATATAATTTGCTAATTAATAACCTTATGTGGAACTGAATCTGTCTCATTTCGACGCTGATACTGTCCGGAGGTCGCATTTTCGGTCACGGACGCATGCTTTCAGAGCCTTTCTGAATGAATAAATGAAATACGCTGTTTTCCAACAAGGCAACCCGGAGTGCTGAATTATAATTGGCTAAACTGGCATTGTCCAGGTTAAATTTACCTAAACAAAGACAGCGTTCCAGCACGGAAAATACATTTTTAAAGCAGAATATCTGACTTCAGCATTGTTTTTCAGTTAAACAAGTATGTTTACTTGGGATGTTTCTTAAATATCTGCACACATATTATGGTATTTTTATGCTTTAGAAGAGTCAAAAACGTACAACTAAACTAACTAGACCGAGTACACGTGAGAAAGACAGAGTGCTGGCGCGTGAGAGAGTCCGAGTGCTGGCGGGCGAAAGAGACCTCTATCTGAAATGACACCCCTATCTGAAATGCTAGCCGGCTGTGGGGTTTCTATGTTTCTCTGTGTCGAGTTTCTTCATGGGTGTTTTGTTTACACCAAAAACAGCTGTAATGCTAACTTGCTGTACACATAGCTTATTTGCTTATTCAGATGCGAGAACCAGCAGATGTGCAACAGTTGTGGCCCGTTTCCACTGAGTGGTTCGGTTCGGTACACTTTTATGGCCGTTTCCACTGTCAAAAGCGTACCAAACCGTACAATACCACTTTTTCGGCACACTTTCGAAAGGGTACCAAAAGGGTACCAAAGCTACACGCGCAGCTGAACGCTGATTGGTTTACAGAGATACATCACGATCTCGTGGAGCTAGCCAGAATCAAAACAATGGAGCCGCCATGTTTTTAAATACACAGCCGAGACAACTTTATGCATTATAATAACGAGTAATGGATGACCCGGGCTCAGAACAAACCTTGTCGTTGTCTTGATGAACAGCCACAAAGCCAAGAATCTGCCGTGTCCTGTTGTTTTACGAGGCCGTCTAAAAGTGCGATCGCGTCTAGATTTGATATAACGAACTTCTTGAGCTGATGACAATAACAAGTGTGTGATTAATGAAGCGTCTTCGACATCTGATCCATTCAGAAAGAAAAGGACAAACGTGAGAGTGAAGCGCGGAAAAAAGGAGAAGCCAGACAGGATTACAAGGATTCCCGACAGGAGCAAATAGTTTCAGCAACCTGAAACATCTGCCATGTTTATCATCACCTTTTGGACTATTATGAACTGGGAATGATGGAAATTCTCTCTAACACATGTGCTGGTGAAGATTACAGACACAGATGAGAGGTTAGCTCTGACTGTGGGCCACTGTATATGTTGCATGTTGTTTTTGAACTCAAATAAGGACTTAATGTCTGCTGTGTGTAGTTTATCTGTAAGTGGTAACATCAGAGACTGTAAGGGTCTGTATGTGTTCATATATGTTGCATTTATTTATTTTATATAATTGCAGACGTTACAGTAGGCTGTAACACTGTCATTGATCTGCAGTTATAATCAAATCATTTTCATAGAAATGTTAGTAATAAACATTTATAAACAAGTATTAATATGTTTAAAGCATCTGTTTTGTTAGAAGAGCTTCTCATATAATGTGAACGACCTGTACAGCTTTACTGTAGACATTTATTTGAGCGAGAATGACGTCGACTGAAACTCTCTGTAGTACACCACGCCCACCAAAAGGGTACCCTTTGTAATGGAAACGCAAGCTTGATAAAGGTGACCCGTACCGACTCGAACCGTACCGTACTGTACCACTCAGTGAAAACGAGCCATTATAATCATAAGGTAAACACAAAACAAAAGTTTCATCTGGAGGTCCTCAACAAGATTTGACACCTGTCAAACACTCGCACCAATAGACTCGCACCTCTCACACTCGTCAACAATACCAAGGTGACCAATCACAGAGCTTGCGATGCGCATCATCGTGATATGTAGTTAAATATTTTGAGAGGTGTGTCACGGTCTGCGCCAGCCACGGAGAAGGGTATGTGACTGCGAAGGCTGTGCCGGACCATCATCGCGCACTCGACACAGAAGTATAAATTAGCCTTAAATGAAAACAATACTGTAAAATGCTCATATAGATGCTTTGTTTGTGTGTTAGATTGTTCTTTCAGGCTGGCAAATGAAGAACTGTGAGTTGATTGTTTGGTGCATGGCTGTGTGCAGTTCAGAATGGGCTCTGTTGTGAGCCATTGTCAGATTGTTTCCTTCCTGTGAATGGTAAAATCATTAAAGTGTTTGTAGTCTCCATGCCCTGGCTTTGATGTGGTCTGTGACCAGAGTAAAGCAGAATAATTGGACGATGACACGTTGTTTGGCCTCTTTTGGGAAAATTGTCTTTTGATCTTGTAGACTTTTGGACTAAATAGTTGCATTGAAGTTTTGTTTTCTGTCAGTGTTTTTGTTCCCTTTTTTGATGAGTACACAAAGAAAGATGTTTTTATTTTAATTTAATTTGGAAAAGTTTGCTTTATTAGTTGATGTCAATAGAGTTCATCAGTATTAGCCCTTCTCTGACT
>CAIGQZ010032580.1:4652066-4681759 GCA_903798205.1 Danio tinwini | reverse complement strand
TGAATTAAACTGCACAACCCAAAAGAAACTATGATAATCAACAGGATAAGAGTTGTCTCACTACAGAACAGGCATGATTGATTTTATTTAATTTTACATTTTTACATTTATAAGGAAAAAATCTTCGTTATGGATGTGACACCTCTCCGTTATGGATGTGACGGATGTGTAATTGCCACTTGTGTGGCTTTTGTAAATCAAATATATTGTTTGAAAACATTGACATTTTTTAGTATTTTAAAGCACTGTAAAATACAAGCCTACACAAAAAACTGAGAAATGGTTTCGCTATTAAGCGAAAACCTTATTTTTTCATGGCAAGGTTGACATTTGACCTGCAACAACTTTAATCATAGGGTAAACACAAAACATCTGGACTCGACATTTGTAAACACTTGCTCCATTAGGCTTGTGGCTCTCAGCACTGCCCAAGCCGATCACAGAGCTTGTGATATGCGTCATTGAGATGTATAGTTAAATTTTTTGAGGTGCACGTCAGCGTAGGCTATTTGACCGCGTGAAGGCTTGACGTGTGTGCTTGACGCAGAAGTATAAATCTGCCTTCAAAAGTATTAGATTTTACACTTCCTTGTCCGAGCCTGTAATAGTTATTTAACACTTAGCGAGCTGTCTATTATTAGTGAAACCAAGTATTTAAATTTCTGTCATGTAAACAAATGTTACTTTAATTAAATAATATTTAATTTTGAAACCATACGTTGATCGGATTGCGCTTTAAATGCAAGTGATTTAAGTGAAGTTTCACAAACTAATTTCGAGAGGAGCACGTGATATGATTGAGCACGTCTGGCTTCTCATCTGTAATCAGTAATAATCCAATCAGAACGATCCAAGCTTACTATATATGGATCATTTTCTCCCTACTGCTCTATCTTCGTTTTGGAAGAATCCCCCCTTCCACCCCATCTCCTCCTTTTTCTCCCTTTTTCTAAGGGGAGCTCTCGAGACCTACCTGATCTCGGATCCCCTGATATGCTTTTTGACCGGGCAGGAGCCTTGAGCTTAAGTATCTCCAAGCTCAGGGTTCTCTCCCGGGACAGCATGCCAAACCTGCTTAAATGCTAAGCATATCTAAGTGGGAACTCTTGAAATGCTAGTGATTAAACGTGCAAATTCATTTGGTATCTGTTGAGTGTACATGGGTTGTAGACTCTATTACTGTGCATTGTGAGATTGATTGAGTGCACTTCATTTGATTTCGGACATTACTAGAAATGGCTGCTCCCTCAAATAGTGCACTATATGAAAGTATAATGGGCCATTTTGGATACAGGCCTATTGCTTGCGCCCCACTGCTCTGCATATTTCACATGTCTCTCTTATTTACCTCACCTGATTCAGATAACCAGCTCGTTGTAACAGCTCCATGCATGAGCTGTGTTCTGATTGACAGCTCTCTACACACACCGTGTGCATCGCTCTCCACTCCCTTCTTCATTGCACTGAGCACGAGAAACCTTTATTTCACCTCAGAATGTTCAGTGACTCTCAGATTTCTTCAGCTGCAAAGTATCTCTATTAATGCATACAGTATCAATTCACAAATCACACACTAACATGACATTTGAATGAAGCATACAGTTGAGGTTTGAACTGAATTATTTACCCCCCTGTATATTTTCTTCCTCAATTTCTGTTTAACGGAGAGAAGATTTTTTCAACACATTTCTAAACATAATAGTTTTAATAACTCATTTTTAATAATTGATTTCTTTTGTCTTTGCCATTATGACAGGGTATAATATTTTACTAGATATTTTTAAACATACTAGTATTCAGCTTAAAGTGACATTTAAAGGCTTAACTAGGTTAATTAGGCAATTTAGGGTAATTAGGCAAGTCATTGTATAATAATAGTTCGTTTTGTGGACAACCGAAAAGAAACATTGCTTAAAGGGCTAATAATATTGACTTTAAAATAGTTTAAAACAATTAAAAACTGCTTTTATTCTAGCCAAAATAAAACTAATAAGACTTTCTCCAGAAGAAAAAATATTATAGGAAATACTGTGAAAAATTTCTTGCTCCATTAAACATAATTTAGGAAATATTTGAAAAAAAAGCAAATTCACGAAAGGGCAAATAATTTTGACTTACCTGAAATCATAGTTGAATATCCAATGGAGTCCACTTTGTTGGGCAATAACAGTTGAACTACTTGACTTGATCTTAACCTGGTTGGTTTTGTTTTGTTTTTGTTAACCCGTTTACTTCACAGCTTGGAGTTTGTTGACCTCATTTTTGGCCCTTTTCCACAGAGTGGTACGGTTTGGTTTGCTTTTATCGTTGCTTCCTCTGTCAAAAGGTACCTAAAAGCAAACTATACCGTATCACTTTTTGAGTACCCTTTGCAAAGGGTACCTGGCACAACAAAAGGGTACCAAAAGGCGGAGCTAGATGTGCAGCAACGTCACTCGCTTGTGGACGAGAAGAATGAAAACAAAGGAACTAGCATTTTTAAATACACAGCCGAGACATTACATCGCAATAATATTTACATATAACAATGAGCCATTATACTTTCATATAGTGCCATGGTTGACCTGAGCTTAAACAAACCTTGTCATTATCTTGATGAATAGCCACAAAGCCAAGAAGAACAAAAGCTGCCATGTCCTGTTTTTGTTTTACGAGCTGGTATAAAAGTGCGAGCTGTTTCACTTTCTCCAGGGAGCTCGAGTGCGCGTCTATATTTGAAATAACAAACTTTTTGAGCTCATGATAATAACGTGCGAGTGATTATTAAGTGCTTCTGACATTCTGTTGCACTGTAGAAGCTCTGTCACGAAAACAAATTCCTTGTATGTGTGAACATACCTGGCAATAAAGCTCTTTCCGATTCTGATTCTGAGTGAAGCGCGAAAAACAAAAAACAAAGGAGAAGACTGAAAAAACAGAGCAAATTATTTTTTCTGCAACCTAAACCATGAACAAACTGCCATGTTTAACTATTAACATCACCTTTTGGACTATTTCGAACTCTGAATGATGGAATTACTCTCTAACAGAGGTTACATGTGCTGGTGAAGATTAAAGGCACAGATGAGGGGTTTGCACTGACTGTAGGCTATATGTTGTTTTTGAACCCAAATAAGGACAATGTATGCTGTGTGTAGTTTTTCTGTAATTAGTAACATATCGGAGACTGTAAGGGTCTGTATGTGTTCATATATGTTGCATTTATTTATTAGCATTTATTTATTTACTTTTGGCAGTGGAAACACAAGCCTGATAAAGGTGACCAATACCGACCCATACCGTACTGTATCAGACAGTGAAAACAATTTGTGGAACAGGCCTCTGGTGTTATAAGTTACTTTTGAGTTGGTCAGGAAAGCAACTACAGTTAACTTTTAAAAAGCATGGTACCAGCTCTTATACTTTAGCATCAAGAAATACCTGCAAATGGGTTTGTTTGAAGTAAAATGTATATACTTTTTCAATCTGGATCCTTTTAAACATTAAAAATGGACTGAAATGTGACATGCTTGTGTTTTTAAATTTCCCTGGTTTTGTGTTTAAAACACCACTAGCTGTAGAAAAAATGTAGATGTCCAAAATAATAATATAAATGTATTTGGGATGTAGCGGTAGATGCATTAAAAATAAAAATTACAGGCTTTTTGGTCCAGATTGCATGCATCATTAAACAAGTATTCAATTCAATTCAATTCACCTTTTTTTTTGTATCGCACTTATACAATGTAGATTGTGTCAAAGCAGCTTCACATGGAAGTTTATAGTGAATTGAAACAGTGTCAGTTCAGTTTTCAGTGTTTAAGTTCAGTTTAGTTTAGCTCAGTTCAGTGTGGTTTTATAATCACTACTGAGAGTCCAAACACTGAGGAGCAATTCCATCGATGCGCAGCTCTACAGATCCCGAACCATGCAAGCCAGTGGCGACAGCGGCGAGGAAAAAACTTCACCAATTGGCGAAAGTGAAGAATTTAAAAAACCTCGAGAGAAACCAGGCTCAGTTGGGCACGACCGTTTGTCCTATGGCCAAATGTCTAGTGCAGAGCTGCAGTCTAGGCGCAGTAGCTGGACCTCCGCGAAGACACGTTTGTCTTTGGAGCATCACAGGAATCAGTACAACATTGCTTTACATATCCTCAGATAAATAAATAAATACAACATTACCTAGATCAGTCTTTGTCAATGGTGTTTAAGCTCATATGTAGATTCAGATGTAGAACTTGACTAGATATAAGTGCACCTCCTATATACAAAAACCTTTTATTTTGTTGCTTTAAATGAGTCTAATCTTTCATGTTTTTTTCCCCACGGTGACCCACCGCCTCTTTATTTGCCCTAGAAATGAGATTTTAATTGAACATGTGGATATTTAGACCAGAGTGAGTCAGAATCACTGTGTTGGTTCAGCTGTTGGCAGGAGCCCATGGTTTTTTATTGTGTTGACCCCAGTGGTGCTCAGCTGGTTTGTATTTATTAGCATTTTTTACATTTTTATATTTATAAGTTGTTTTCAACCTCTTACTCATTTTCCAATCACAGTCATTTCTGTTGAGCACTATCAGTAATCAGTGGTGTTTAAGTACGTTCTCAACAGCACTCAAATGTTAGTGGGAAATGGACTGTTTTAAAATTTCAATACCGATTGGTACCAAAATTCCAGTATCGTGACAACTAGTGATGCTCATTTCGGTTTATTTTACCAACGGACAACCGCAGCTCGTTAACCAAATGTTAACCGTTAACAGATAAATATTAAAATATTATTTAATAAAAAAAATGATGTTTCTATTTTATGACACATTAAATATTGTAATACTGTTATTAACATACTGTTAATTATAATACTGATTTATTTTAACATGCGAACAGCAGCATACAGAACATAACAGAGCATCTTCACGCACCTGCAGTGTTACAGCATAGAAAAAAATAATAAACTAAATAATAATAATAAAATAAACAGGCCTGCCCTAAATATTTTTCACCTAAACGACTAATTTAGATTACAAAATGAAAACACTGACTGAATTCTTTTTAAGAACCGGCATTTGCTGATTTTTCCAATCATTTTTTTTTTCGTCCGTCATATAAAAATATCAGGCTATGAAATCGATCGCTCCACTGAAAATATGCATTTGATTAATGCTTCGTTGTTATTATGTCACAAAACCCCTTTTAACATTATAATAGAAGTCATTACTTCAAAGATTATGTCATAATGACTTATTTCCTCCGTCTCATTCGCAATCAGCATAAGCGCTGCTTTGTGTCAACTCGTCTGTCAAACTGTGACTAGAAATATTCTTCTTTCATTTTGCTTCTTTGACAAAATACGTCTGTAGGCACGTGTGGTTGCACGTGTTACCACTTCGCAGGTTACCAAATATTTGTTGCACATCAGGGTTTGATCACAGCGAACGCGCTTTTCCGTTCCAAAAATGCGAGGCGCACCGCACCACACTGCCTTTATGTTGCGGTGCTTTTTTATGTCACTATAGGAAACGACTGAATCAGCTGGTCTATTGTGTGCGAGTGTTGCTGTCCATGTTGTTATAATTGTAATATACAGAATAACATTGTGATATCCATGATTTGTAAAGTAATATGCCTACAGCTCTGGCTAACTTGAAACTGCGACCACAAGTTTCTCCTCCATCATTAAAAAAATATCCGTCTTCCTGACAATACAAAGACTGCAGGCACCTCAACAGAAACCCTGCTCTGCTTTCGTTTGATTGAAGAATGAAAAAGACGCGACTGATGCAACACACTATTCTGCTCAGGGTTGAGTTTTATTTCAACCACAAGCACACAGCACGCAACAGCATAACGTGAGGTGCGCAGGGCGCATAAGCAGCATAAAAACAATTAATAAACCATCTAAAAATGCCCTTCTCAATGCAAAAAGCGCGTTCGGTGATCGGCACCTTATGCCAAACTTTAAAAATATATAAAATAATATTTTTTTAGGTGACGCAGTGGCGCAGTAGGTAATGCTGTCGCCTCACAGCAAGAAGGTCGCTGGTTTGAGCCTCGGCTGGGTCAGTTGGCATTTCTGTGTGGAGTTTGCATGTTCTCCCTGCATTCACGTGGGTTTCCTCCAGGTGCTCCGGTTTCCCCCACAGTCTAAACACATGCGGTACAGGTAAATTGGGTAGGCCAAATTGTCCGTAGTGTATGAGTGTGAATGTTTGTGCATGGATGTTTCCCAGAGAAGGGTTGCGGCTTGAAGGGCATCCGCTGCGTAAAAACATATGCTGGATAAGTTGGCGGTTCATTCCGCTGTGGTGACCCCAGAATAACAAAGGGACTAAGCCGAAAAGAAAATAAATGAGTGAATGAATTTTTTTTTTTATTCGTTTACTGATACCATTAAGCGGTTACAAATGCACCCTTTCGGTTAATGGTTAATCAGTTATTTTGAGCATCCCTAGTGACAACACTACTATAGGCTAGTTTTTGATAGCACTTATCGCTGTAGGCTAGTTTTTTTTAACAGCACTTGGTGATGCAGTTATCTTACACCCAAAATACACTCAAATTGTGTCAAGAAAGAGCTCAGTGAGTTTCATTCGTTTGTTTTTGTGAAGCATCGCTCGAAAGTCTTGTTGATAGTATTTCTCACCTTGTCAGGCCTGTAAGTAAAGGCATTTAAACATCATTTCCTCGCTGATCTCTGACTCGTGTCGCTGTCTGACAGGAATGTGTCCATCTAGAAGACTCTCGGTTTGTCTCTTCAGACCTGGAGATCTGCTGGATTGGCTCAGTTTCTTATCTGCTCCGCCAATGAGACAGCTGTGAGGACAACGTGTTTGTTCGCCGTTTTAATAGGCAATAACAGTTCACAGGCCCAAGTCACGGCAAAGACTGAAATTTATGCAGCGGAGACCTTCAAACTCAAACCCGAGAGCTTGCGGGGACAAAACACGAGTTGGTGGTCGTGACATTTACAAAATGGGAAATAAAGCCCTCCAAGCCTTTTATTCCCAGAGCAGCATTAGGAGTGAGAGGAATGATTAATTGGGCCTCGCTGTCTCTGTGTGACAGCATACAGTAGTCGTTTCACTCTCCAGGCGGGGAGCTGATTGTTTAGAGCTTGTTTTAGAGGTGTCGATGGCATTTTTTAACAGAACTGTTTCTGTTTGGCGCAAAACAAGCAGGCGACTAGAAATTCCACTTCCTCCCACTGCTTCTGAAGAGCGTGCTGAGTTCAGAATCAGACAAAACGCATAGTATTAAAGAGCGTCTCAAACTGAGGGTTGTTTTTAGTTCACGGCACAATTAGAGGACTTTTTCTGAACCGGATTTCAGGGGGAAATCGTCAGTTGTGTTAAACAGGCGATGAAACTGAAATCTTTAAGGTGAACCGTAAAGTCGCACTATAGTTTTCGTTCCACTGACTTTCCTGAAATATAAGCTCAAGTGAAGTTAGTTCACATTTTGCTGAAAATAAAAACATCAGGGTTTTGAGATTTAACAAACGTTTTTGTCTTCATCATATTCGTTTAATGATTAAAATATCTATTAATTAACTTTTTTCTGTTTATTTCAGGGTTGTGAATTGCATTATGGGATGTTGATCTCTGCCCTGTCGACTTTTGATGTTGAAAATTCAACTCTACAGTTTAACAAAGTGACTTTTATTGACATTTTAGTAGTTAAAAATTTTATAAATAAGAAATATTATATAGAGAATTAAATCTTTAAAATAACAAGTAATGTTCTGGCAGTTTATTACAAGGTCTTTGTAGCATAATATGCAACCAACCTAGACAAAATATCACATTAAACTATTAAAATGTTAATAAAAGTCTATATATAAGGCAATAATGCAATTCAAAAGCATAAACATGAACAAATGAATCACAAAATGCAGAAAACTGCTAAATTACAGACATTTTTTACAGTGTATAATTTTTTTGATGTTCTAAAATGTTTGTTAAACCAATTTGATGAAGACAAAACATGTTAAATCTTAAAACTCTGTCATCGGCCATTAGGGATAGGCGATGTGGACTTTTATAAAAATTATATCATATTATATTATATAATAAAAAAATTATATAATATTATATTATATAATTATATATATTGATATTATTGACTATTATTTCTAGGTATCCACTGAGAGACAAAAAAAGTCCAGTCTCTTCAGAGTAATGTATTCATTTTCATGTTTTTTTCTTTCTTCATTTTAAAATGTTCTGTTTAAAGCTGTGGTCACACCACTTTTCTCCCCACAGACTTTCATTCATACGCACGCAAATGCGTCAGACCAAAAACGCAAGGTTGTGCGTCAAGTTGGTGAACTCTGACCTGCGAAATAGCATCACTTGACGGCGTGAGACCAATTGAGGCTCAAAACATGACCTCTCTGTACAGAACTTAAAAATATGGACATTTAATATGTATTTGTAATACAATCTTGTCCTTTAATACAAGCAGTCAGATATATGAACTGTACCTTTAAATTTACCTGCTGAAAGAAATCGCTCTTTTTGAATGCATCAAACAAAACTCAAGTACATGCACAGAACAACATGAGCATTTATAGCAAATAAATGAATGTATATTATATTCCGATTGCATCGTCTATCCACCCAACCTTAATACTTGGCTGTTGTGAAGTCCTGTTCTTGCTAAAAGCTGTAGAACAAATGTTTGCTAAACGTAGCGCTCAGTTAGCAGATTTGTGTGAATGGCAGGCAGTTCTGGTTATGAGGAAACCTGCAGAGCTTTCTTAAGACAAATTCAGCGTGGGCCTGGTTATTTTCTCCTGATTCATTGTAAATAATTAAGCATCACACTAAGGTGCTCTACCAAAAAAGGATTTTATATAAAAGGACTGATGTTCTCTCAGCAATGCTTATCCGAACACATAAAAGGAATAATGTTCAACAGAGAGCGAGCTCTTGAAAAGTGATGAGGCCAGTGTGTTTGTGCTACTGACTCATGGCTGCTTGAGAAAAGAAAACCCGTCTTGCTGACTCAGATCAACCTGCAGGGAGCGTTTCTAGGCTCTTGCTGCTTCACTTGACTCTATTTATTTTCCTAATAAATATTCCTGTTCTTATCGTTCATATGGGTTTTCATAGGCAACTAGGTTGCGGATGCAGATTGGCCAGTTGTGTGTAGAAAGTTGTGTAATTTTTGAATTATAGGATGTATGTATGATGATACATGCTTTTATTCTTAAATTTACCTTGTAAAGACATTGTTTGACCAATGCTAATGCTAACTAGGACATTTGGGATGCAACAATACAGTTAGCTTACAGTTCAATGCATACCTCGGTTTTTTTAACACTGTTTTCGGTTCGGTTCTAATGGCTTGACAAGTTTTTTTTTTTTTTTGTTATTCTATGCTTAGGCAATAGGAACAGTAAGGAAGAGAAAAAAATAAAAATTATTTATTGCAATACTCCTTTATTTTACTTCAAAGCCAAGAAAGTTGCACTAGTTCCTAATCTATTGTATAATAAAGAATTAACACAGATCTCACAGCTGCTGGTAGACCATGTACAAACTGAGCAACACATAAATTCCTACATTTTGAAAATAAACATGCATGTGAAGTTAATAAACATAAATTGACCATTTCAAATAAACATATTTGTACTTCAGTAAATATAAATAAACGATCTTAATTAAACTTAACACTGCCTTTGTTATTTTTATGTGTCTTTCTGAACCAGTTGGGTATGTTTGCTGGAAGGATTCAGCGAGGGATTGTTGTTTTATGGAGGACTTTATTACCTTCTCTGCTATCCTGTCTTCAGACAGTGATAATGCTGGGTGATGGCGCCACAGATGTGCAGTCATGTTGGAAGTGTTTCCGTTCGATTAGTCTATACGCGTAACCGAAATGTCCCCACACTGCGGATTTGAAAGACACCGACGCTTCCTCGTATTGCTGCCTCACTTCACCGCCGCTCACCATGATAAAGTGTGGAATGATGGTTGAGCGCCCCCTAACTTTAGAGGATAGTGATTGAGTATTTACTCACAGAGAGGAGTTTCCTCATCTCAGCTCGTAGACATACAGGCACACACAAACAGTCTATTCGGAGAGAAATTAAACTCACATAAATTATTTAAACAAAAAAACGAAAAAAAAAAAACGCAATTCACAAGCGCGTATTGAACCGTGGATGTCGTACCGAACGGTTCAATATTGTATTGAGAATTGTGGCATCTCTACAGGACATCCTCTTATTCCTCGTTTTCCTCATACGGTACAGGTCACCTTTATTAGACTTGTGTCTCCATTGCCGAATGGTACCCTTTTGGTAGGTGTGGTGTATGACAGAAAGTTGCAGTCAATGTCATTCTAACACAAAGTTCTCATATCGAACGAGAAGCACTTCTTACTAAACAAATGCTTTATATGCATAAATACTCTTGTATAAATGTTCATTACCGACCTTTCTATGAGCAGTATTTGATTATAACTGCAGATCAACAATAATGTGAAATAGCCTACTGTAACGTCTGTGAAAAAGAAATAAATAAAAAATATATGAACACATACACACAAGACCTCACAGTCTTTGAAATGTTACCAATAAAAAAAAACATGCATTTAGGCATTATTTGGGTTCATAATTGATACTGAACGTATACAGTCAGTACAAACCTCTCATCTTTATTCTTCACCAGCACAGGTTAACAATTTGTTTAAAATTCCATCATTCCTAGTTTATATAATAGTCCAAAAGGTGATGATAATAGTTAAACATGTCAGTTTGTTCATCTTTTAGGTTGCTGAAAGAATCATTTGCTCTTTTTTTGGTTTTTCAGGCTTCTCCTTTGTTTTGTTTTTTTGCATTTCCCTCTCATGTTTGTCATTTCTGAAAGGATGTGAGCCGCACTTCAATAATCATACGCACGTTATTATCATCAGCTCTCTACACTTTAAGAAAGTGGTACCTCAAAGGTGCAAATTAGTGCCCAAATGTACCTAAAAAGTACCTTAGAGGTATCATTATGGACCTTTCAGGTACAAATGTACCTTTTGAAAAGGTACTGCCCCAGTGACAACTCCTGTACCTTTATTTCTGAAAGTGTAGAGAAAGTGAATCCACTCATGCTTTTAGAAGGCCTCGTAAACAACAACAGTACATACAGCAGATTCTGCTTTTCTTCTGGTCGTTGTGGCTGGTCATCAAGACGACGACAAGGTTTGTTGGGCTTAGGTTGACCATGGCTCGTTATAATATGCATATATTATTACGGTGGAGTGTCTCAGCTGTGTATTTAAAATGCTGCTTCATTTGTTTTCATTCTCCTGGCTTGTGCATGTGCTAGTGACGTTTCTCTGTAAACCAATAGCATTCAGCTGTGTGTCTCGCCTTTTGGTACCCTTTTGTTGTGCTAGGTACCCTTTCAAAAGCTTATCCAAAAAGTGGTATGGTACGGTTCGCTTTTTGTTACCTTTTGACAGTGAAAACTAGCTTAAAAGCATACCGTACTGTACCACTCTGTGAAAACGGGCCATTAAGGCCTGAAGGTGCTCTTGCTTAAACTCGAAACACACATGAAGAAGAAACCCAGGAAATTCCCATAATGTGGCATTATAAATAAAAGATTGAATTGATGTTTATTAGTTCAACTACAGAATCCTCTCACAGAAGGACTCATTTCAGGCACTCAACTGAAGATATGAAGTGAGGTTAGAGTAAAAACAATATTAAATGTGGTATTTTCACCTGCTTACTGATGGATAAGCATTTACTACTGGCAAATTGCACAAAATAATTGACCAACCCTAGTGACATTCTTCAAAATGTCTGCTTTTGTGTTCAAAAGACAGAAAGTCATACACACTTGTAAGTAAATGAGTAAACTTTTCACATTTTCCTGACTAATCAGCAGGACTGAAAATAGTGAATAGCCGTTGCCAAAATTACATTGGGGTCAATATTATACATTTTTTTACTTCATTTCAAAAATTAATTGTAATACTAAGTAAAGATCATGCTCCATGAATATATTTTGTAAGTTTACTACCATAAATAAATAACTTTATGATTGGTAATATACATTTATGAACTTAAGTTTAAATAGTTTAAGCATGATTTTTCAGTTTTGATATTTTATAGATTTTTCTTTTAAAGCTCAGATGGCAGATATAAAACAGGTGTATCTCAGCCAGATATTGTCGTGTCCTATCAAAGTAAACATCAATGGAAATACTTTTTTTTTTTTTTTTTCAAATTTCAATATAAATCTCAATTTCCAAAAGTTGACACTTGTGACTTATGGTTTTGGGGTCCAGAGTCACGTATGTCATCTAGATAGTTTTTTGCTGTCCAACAATGAATATAAGAATTTAGAAAGTAAATTAATTAGTAACCGAACCAAAAGAAAATCAGGAGTGCTGCCAAAACAAAGAAATAAAACAATCTAACTAAATCCCAACCCACTAAACTAATAAACCAAAAAAAAATGTGGAAATCAAAACCGTAATCTTCATGCATCTGACGCTTAGTCCCAATCCTAATTCTATTTTTGTACCGCTTCCCCTTCCCCTTGGCCCTTAAAAACAAATGTGAAGGGGAAGGGCTTCAACATTTACCCCTAAGAATTGGGACAGCACTTCAACACCTGCACACATCATCATATGTCATCATGATTTCTTGCTTCATATGAGATCAGACCATCGCGACTGCTGTAGTTATTCCAGTTGTGTTATTTTTTGGTATTTATCTTCAGGAAATCACTGAAGGCATTTATTATGTTATCATAACCATCTAATGTGGCAATAAGATCAAAACTATACTGCACATTTACTCCGTGGCCATATTCATCTATATAAACACACCAAAAACAACATTAACATTATAGCAGACACTGTAAAAAGCTCATTATCAGCCACTAGAGTTTTCTGACAGGGTATTCGAGTGTCATCAAGTGTCAGAATGTTGTGGGACTGCTGTACAGGAGTTATTAGGGATTATAAATCGTGAAATTTAGCAGTTTATATTTTAGTGTTTTTAATAAAAGCATGACGATAAAACACGAATGCAGTTATGAATATATTAAAACATGTGCTTATTTGTTGTAAAAATCCGGGTGCAGGAGCTGGTGCATTCTGGGAAATTTTCTTACCCCTTGGTTTCGAGTGTGGCCTTGAAAAATCTTCGTTCGAAGGGGTGTATACCCCTTTGCCCTACTCCTTCAAGCTAAGAGAATTGGGACATTACTACCCCTTCATATGAATGTGCAAAACGAGGGCTAGAGGTAAGAGGAAGGGCTAAGGGGTAAAATTGGGATTGGGCCTTAAACGAAACTAAACAAACTAACCAAAACAAAACTACAGTGGTGGCAATTACACCATAAACTAAGAACAGAAACACTGCTCTAACATAATGAACTGAGTTCTTGTAAAGTACACAACGTTAGCAATTAGAAAAACAAACACTGTTGTCTTATAAGCTAATTCTCATAGAGTTTGTAGGCTACACAACGGTCATAGCTTAGAATAAAATACCTTTACGAGTGAAATCAAACAAATAGTAACCATAAAGAATAATGAAAAACACAGAAGAACAGGCTGGATGGCTCAACCCACGTGAATGAGGAGTTTGGTGGTGAATCTGTTGCTCCTCCCGAATAGCGCAAGCACAGGCCTTTTGGAATGATTTTTTTATTAAAATTTCAATATAAATCCCAGTTTCCAAAAATAGACACTTGTGGTTTTAGGGTCCAAAGTCACATATGTAATCACCCTTCTAGATAAGGCATCCAAAGTCTTTTGTTTTTTGTTAATGTGCAGTTGTCGTCAACTATAATGCTCATTCATCTTTTCCCAAGTTTTGTTATTGTAATATCTTGCGACGCTTCCAGCAGTGAATATGTTTTCCGCATGTTTAGAGTGCATTCAGCATGGGAAGAGGATGTGTGTTTGCATCTGTGTGCGTCTGAGAGAATTCAGTATGGTGGAAAAAAAGCACAAGCCTGTAGCAGTGTATTCGGCCTCCGCTTTCCACCCACCGGGGTTCAGAGGCTGTTTGACTCATCTCCATAACTCTCCATATCGCCAGAGCTGCACTAATGAGAGAACGGGAAGCAAATGCATTCGCTTCATTTCCTGTTGTTTCACGCACAGGCTGAGAACAGGAGAGAGTCCAGTGCATCTCAATGTGTCATGCCACTGTTGACTCCCAGAGGTTACTGCTGTTTATCACTTCATCTCCCAGTAAACAGTGCCCAGTCATTGTCAACAAAACCTCTTTCTCATTGGTTCTCCGCTGGTGACATAGGTTTCTAGTATTTTTGTTTACATAATAAGCAGTGTCCAATCTTCAACTAGCTTTTTTCTCTTTAAACCACATGACTGAAGGCTGCCTTCAAGTACAC
Source organism: Danio tinwini (assembly GCA_903798205.1). Lineage (NCBI taxonomy): Eukaryota > Metazoa > Chordata > Actinopteri > Cypriniformes > Danionidae > Danio > Danio tinwini. Next base: position 4,667,402 of record CAIGQZ010032580.1, on the reverse strand, counting down.
CTTGGTGTAGTTTACACTTGTTTTAAAAGAATACGTCCATCACTCATTCTTATATCTTTCCAGTGGCTTAAGACCTTTGTTCATCTTAAACACAAATAGATATTTTAGATGAAATCTGGGAGCTCCCTCATCCTCCATAGACAGCAAGGGTCCCGAGACGTTTAAAGTCCAGGAACCATAAACATGTTCAAAACAGTCCTGGCTGTCCAACAATGAATATAAGAATTTAGAATGTAAATTAAGTAGTAACCAAATCAGAAGAGGTTGACAAAAACAAAGAGATAAGTAAAACAAAACAGTCCAACTAAATCCCAACCCACTAAACTAATTAACCAAAGGGAAATGTAGAAATCAAAACATTGATTTTCACGTTTCTAAAGCTTAAACTAAACTACACAAACTACCCAAAACAAAACTACACGGGTGGCAGCTACTTCGTGAACTAACAAAAACAATCCTCTAACAGAATTGAGTTCTCGTAAAGTACACAACATTGGCAATTAGCAAAACAGTTATCTGATAAGCTAATTAGAAGATAAATAAAGAGGTAAAGTAGGCTACACAACGGTCATAGCTTAGAACAAAGTACTTTAACGAGTGAAATCAAACAACTTAACCAAAGAAGAATGGGCTGGTTGGTGCAACACATGCAAGTGAGGAGTTTGGTTCTGAATAAAAATGGATAAAATGGATAAAAATGTCACGGTATTGTGCTCACTGCTCAAAAATATGTACTTTTTAAATGTCTGGGTAAAAACAAAAACTTTTTTTCTCCTTTGAAAACAATATAATATATAATTTTTTAAAAATTATGATCTTTTGGAGCAGTAAACACGTGAGGCTATATAATTTAAATGAATCATTGACTTCTGCTGTCTTCATTTGTTTCAAAAACACAGATTTCTTTACAATTTAAAACGGCATCTTTGGATATTTTTTCTGCTAAAGATACTGTTGTCCTAAAAAACACCCAAAAAATGTAAATAAAAAATCTTACACATGCCTTAGGAACGGTATAGTAGAAAATTTTGTGGGTTTTAAAACCTTGACTTTTCCAAACTGTGGTATACCTTGAAAACGGCCTACTCCTGATTGGTGCGCAGAGCTACATCACAATGGGGAGTGACAACCTTTTTCGACCAGTGGTCGCACACCTAGGGCTGCACAGAATACACAACTGAGAAAAAGAGAGAGAGCAACAAAGCAAATCAACAAAAAATAAAACACAATACATAAATGTAATGTAAGAATAGGCAGTACAATGTATTGCCGTTAGAGTCAGCAGTGCAACATGCAAGCGTTGTACTGCCTATAGTAAATCCACACCCTTATCTAATGAAGAAGAGAAGTGTCTGTTTTTTCAAAGTCAAATGCAGCTTTAATGTCAATTCAACCACATGTACAGGACATACAGGGAATCATAATTTCGTTACTCTCAGACCCTAGGCGCCTAGCATATAATATTAATACAAAAAGTAAATACATAGTTACACATAAATTATCGAAAATATACTTAAAGAAATGTAAACAATGCAATTGCACTTAAGGATATATGTTCATTGCAGAAATGTGTTCTTACATCTTTGCATGATTACAGTTGTACCACTGAAGACACATAGACTGTTTTGACAAAGTTTGTTTCCTTTTCTAGACCTTGAGCATAAAAATGAAAGAACTGCGCTACAGTACTAGGGCTGCAACAGGCACAATTATATTACACAGCACCAGTAAATGGTCCCCAGTTTGGAAACTATGAAATGGGGAATTAGGTGAAATTAGGTAATGTAATTTCACCTAATATCATTGATTATATGTGATCTAAAGTGTCATTTATCTTCAAAATGGCTTAGCTCTTTAGTCAGTTTTGTGTGAGCTGCTAATCATTTAATCCAATTCAATGATCTATGCTAAACTAAGCTAATGCCCAATCCAAATTCTACCCCTTAGCCCTTCCCCTTGCAATGTGAAGGGGTAGGGGTATCCCAATTCATTTTAGCTTGAAGGCGTAGGACTAAGGGGAAGGGCTAGTAAGCCTTTGAAAATTTGATTTTCCAGGACTACACTTGAAACCAAGGGGTACGAAAATTTCCCAGAATACACCATCTACAACGGCAACAGCTGCATACGGATGTCAGGAGAAGCATGATACAATGGAAAAAAAAACCTGCTTATTTTTTCCCATTTATAGTCCATAATAACTCCTGTATAGTCCCACAACATACTTTCAATTCTGCCACTCGGTGCCATTTGAATACCCTGTCAGAAAAGTCTAGTGGTTGGGAATGAGCTTTTTACTGTGTCTGGTATAATGTTAATGCTGTTTTCATGTGTTGACGTTTGGCCATGGTGTAAATGCACAGTTATGATCTGATTGCCACATTACATCTTTATGATAACATGATATATGCCTTATTTCCAGGTTATCCGGTTATTTCCTGAAGATAAATACCAAAAAATAATGCAGCTAGAATAACTAGAGCAGTCGCCATCGTCTGATCTCATGTGAAGAGATCGCGATGACATATGATGTTGTGTGCAGGTGCTGTAATGGTGTCCCATTTCTTAGGGGTAAATTTTGAAGCACTTCCCCTTCACACTCTATTTCAAGGGCCAAGGGGAAGGGGTATAAAAATAGAATTGGGATTGGGCCTAAAAGTGCTCCTGCCAGACCCGGAGATCGCCTGAATGGATTCAAAAATAGTATTCAGATGCACACAAAGCATAAACAAAGCAGCATAGTACCATTATCACAATAATTGTCATTTACAATTGAGGAATTTGCTCCTGCAAATATATCTGAAATTCTAATAATCTATATCCTTTGCAAATATTTGAGAAATGTAGCAAAATTACAGCCCCCATTTTGTGACCCATCTTGGCTTGAATAGATTTCTTGCTACGTCACTTCACTAGATTATACTCGCGCTCTAATTTGCTGCTGAATAACCAATCAGAGTGATCTCGTCAGCTGATGGCCGGATGTTGATTTTACACGGTGAACAGGCTTTTACTAGCTAGACTGATGCACCGTTGAAGCCCAATAGCCAACCATTGACTTGGTGTCCCCCGGCCCTTAAAGACCAAACCTATAGAAATTGTGTCTGTTGAAGTGGTTGAAAAACAGCTCAACCAGACGTTTCTTGAAGCATCTGTAAATGTGACTTAGCGAAATATCACAGTGACATTTATTGAATCTTACTTCAAATAATTGGTTGTGTTTCGAAGTAAGTACCATCTGTTCAATTAGGATCACACACAAAAGTCAGCCAGTTCAGTCTGTAACACATTCTGCTGAATGTTATATTTGTAGTTTCCAGCACAGGCTTCTTGGGAATTTGGCAGAGCTCCAGCGCTCTGACTTGATCCTGGTTTATTTATCCAGATGTGTTGCTCCAAATGACGTTCCTCTTGTGTTTGCTTGCATGTTCAGGGAGAGCAAGAGTGTGGGTTTATGCTCTGTGCACATCCAAACTAGTTGTGTGTGCGATTTCAGTGTCGTCTGTCTTTTTCATGTAGCGTTGCGTGCCAGCCGGTTGTAATGATGGAATTAGACATTGAAGTTGTGAACCAGCAGGGGATTGGTGGGTGATGAGGGAAATGTTTACCGGATGCAGACACTAGTCTTTATCAAGCTCTTTAAAGGCTTTCTTCCCACCAAGACAAATGCTTCTTTCCCATCATCAAACTCAGGCTTAAACTCCTGAGTTCTGTTTTACATTTATAACCCTGCTCATGGGGGTTAAATCTGCCTTACAATGTGAAATCCTCGTCATGCAGATGGACTGTTATGCCTGAAGCTAAACGAATACAGCTGTTTATTGAAAAAAATATATTCATAAAGCTGTACTGTCTTCTTGAGGTGGGAATCATGGTATAAGATCATGATACTTGTGTCTTGAAAAAATATTGTGATTTTAATATTTTCCAATGTATTTAAACTTTAAATAATATCCTCAAATGAAAACTTGGGCAACATCTTCTTTAACCAAGCAGAAACATTGCTCAGTTTATCTCATTCATTCATTCATTTTCTTGTCGGCTTAGTCCCTTTATTAATCTGGGGTCGCCACAGCGGAATGAACCACCAACTTATCCAGCACGATTTTACGCAGCGGATGCCCTTCCAGCCGCAACCTATCTTTGGGAAACATCCACACACTTATTCACACTCATACACTACGGACAATTTAGCCTACCCAATTCACCTGTACCGCATGTCTTTGGACTGTGGGGGGAAACCGGAGCACCCGGAGGAAACCCACGCAAACGCAGGGAGAACATGCAAACTCCACACAGAAACGACAACTGACCCAGCCTAGCTACCTAGCTACCCAGCCTAGCTACCTACCAACTACCTACTGCGCCACTGCGTTGCCTCAGTTTATCTCACTGCCATCAATTTAGTCCAAAACAACTTTGAGCTGTTGGTCAGTGGCGATTATGCAATCAGTGGGTGTGTCTTGGAACTCCGCCTTCTTTGACATGCCTTGCATCCACAAAGTTCAGAATCAGACAGAATGCAAACATCCAGTATAACAACACCAAGTTAACAACATTAATACACTGGAGGGTCTAGTACAGAGGTGCCCAAAGTAGGGCCTGAAGGCCAAAGTTGGCTCTTGGTAACCTTTGGTTTGGCCCACCATCCCATCTAAAAAGAAAGGGAGAATGATGGGGAGTTCGTTGGTTGGAATGCCTTTGACAGAGATCGTCATTTCAAATTGAACATAACCTTTAGTTTCTTTGTTAAATTGAGGAGCTATAAAAAGATTTACTGTTGCAATAAAAAGGTAAATAAATAAAATATAATTAAAATATAAATAGTTTCAGTTGACAGATAGAGGACAATGTACAAGACATCAGTGAGCAAATCAAAGCAAATGCAGGAGCAGCTCGACTAGTGTATTCAGCATTGAACTCCATTGTGTTATAAATAGGATTGTTTATGTTTTTACTTTGTTCATCATAAAATGTAAAAAACGATACTGCATCATTAATATGTTTTAAAGCAACATTTTCTAGTTGTTTTAAAAAATTAACCAATAAATTAGGAAATTATCCATGACAAATTTAATGTAATACAGAACAGTTTGGTATATTACTTCGGCCCACAGCTCTAAATCAAGTACAAGACATTGTAAAGATCACAAAGTCACACACCAAAGAGAAACAACCACATCGTGCCACATCTGATAAAGTTCTAAACATTGTTCCATTCAGTGTCTGTCCACGACAAATAGAAAGCAATGAGTTGGCACTTCTTGCTTGAGAATGTTGGTTGCCTTGAAATATTCTCTCGCAGCCACCATTGTTGTTGTGTTAAGAAGTCCACTTGAGTGGCTTGATACGTTTACAACCCTGCCTACTGCAGCGCGGGGATGTCAGAAGGTTTGAAAAAAGTATACAGTCACTTATGGTATACGTATGGTCATAGTTAAGCAACGAAACTGGAGTCACCAGGTGGACAGAAGCCCCTTCCATGATGTGAATCTGCATCTACTTTGAAGTGATTTTCACACCGAAATGAAGCGAATTTGAAGTGTGAATGAAGCGAGTAAACTAAATGTTTAAGCGTCTAATTGCATGCATTTTGTTCATGCAAGCTGCTCCCTTAAGCTGTTTTAAACCTCTTTTTGGCCTCAAACGAAGATCGAAAAATAATTTTGTTTAAAGCTTTACTCCATGCTGAAGGTGACCAGGCTCGCTAGGGGTGTTTTCACACTTGCCCTATTTAGTTTGGTTGAATTGCACCTGAGTTTGTTTTCTCGCTTGGTGCGGTTCGTTTGGCCAGGTGTGAATGTAGCAATCGCACTTGAGTGCGCACCAAAAGCGGACCAAAAAAGCATTCTGAGACCTCCTTGAAGAGGTGGTCTCTGTTAGCTTTTAAACGAACCCTGGAGCGGTTCGTTTGTGGTGAGAACATGATTCTAAAACAGACCCAACCGCAAAAAGTACTGTGCTTTTTAGACTTATCCAGCTGCCATAGTCTGATGTGGTGTCCCATCTTGTGGGGTTTGGAGGAAAAATATTTGTTAACAGCGCTTTACCAACAGTTTTAAACAGAGAGAGAGAGGGAAATACATTACCTGATGCATGTTTGGTAATATTCCCGGAAGATGACCATGTCGCAGTTTAGCTAAATTAATTCACGCCTCCTTCTGAAGTGACTTGCGATGCACCTTCGCCGTTTGTAATGCATTAAAACATTGTTTTCCAGCCGCAGCCACACTTCATTCTCAAAATGTATAGTTTTTCTAAAGTGATGTGTACAAACTATATAGTATAACATGAACAGGGATTTAATCAGCCAGTGCAGTCGTCCCTCCATAGCAAAAAGCTACACAAAACATTTTGTGTTTGCCGGTTTGTTTACTTGCAGGTGTTCCATTGGCATTTTCCCACATTTTAATTCTGACCAATCGAAAAGCGGTTCAGGAAATACGTTCAATAACATCTGGCCAATGAGTGATGTGAATTTTGTCACATGACTGCATTTTGAAATGGTGTGAAAAGGTCCCAAAAATGGCAGAAAAATGCTACAATGTATCATTTGTTGCTCTTGATCCGGACCAGTTGAACCGAACCACAGATGTAAAGCACCCTAGAGAAAAAAACTCAAGTTCAACACCACCATCTAGTGGGACTGTAAAGAAATGGATTTTTGCTATTTAGCAATATAGGATAGTAAAATATAGCAGATATATCAATATGGATATTTATTTGACAATATAATGTTGCTGTGTAAAATATGGCAATACTATTTTGTATTAATATTGTTTCCCACACCTACTATCCAAATACCCTTAATTCACATAAAAGTAGGGTCAAATTACAGAAAACCTGCATCAAAGGCCTTACCTTAACAATGCCATACAGTTAGCTGTACATTATTGCTAAATAACCATGTTGGATCAGTATAAATCAGGCTTATACTTGTCAAATTAATGTTTACTCAGTAGCATATTGGGAAAATTTATTTGGGATTACTAGGTATTTACAAATTTACAAACTACGAATAGTGTTAACATCGTAATGAAGACATTTTTTGGGTCATTTCTGCAGAACCAAATATATTTATATTGGTAAATGTTGCAAATTTGCCTTTTTAGGTTCATCCAACTTGAATTTAATGTGAAATTCACTTTAGGTAATTTTGCCATTGCAAGGTAAATGCTACTGTTCCTTTAGAGATATTAAAACCTCTGTTCAACTTGTGTTGTCCGGATAATAATCTGTTTTTGAACACTGTATATATATATATATATATATATATATATTAGTGGAACATCACATTTCTTGATGCTTTATAATCTTCATTGATTCACTGCTTTCACTGTTGCTAAAGTAGTCTTTACCATGTTATTCAAATTGGTGAATATTAGTGAGAGTATGAAGTTTTGGTATTGTTATTTGCCAATATATCCTTCTCTCAGTGTAGCTGAAGCATGTGGAGCTTCAAAGCACTGTCTGAGCCGAGAGATGCTGAGTTGTTATCGCTCTGACTGTATGTGGAGTAAAGGACAGGATTTCCTCAGTTCTTCCATGTCCAGGATGTTTTCTTGGTGCATTCTCCACAAGTTTTCCAGGGCGTAAAATTAATTCTTCCTCTAAAGGATGTGTTCATACTGGCTGTTTGGTTCAATCTGTCTAGAAATAAATAAAAATTATGAATTTAATCTTGCTTCATTTGCATTATATATATATATATTTTGATTGAGCCTAAAATTACTACAAAAAAGCAGAGAACTCGAGCAAACTAATTTTAAAATGTCTAAAGTAGTAACAGACTTATTTCTGTTGCCTCTATTGAAGTATAATAGAAAATATTGCAATTACAGTGAAAAGAGATGCTTTAGCATTCTGTCCTGTAGGGCTGGGCGATTTAATCAAATTGAAATCACAAATGCAATTGAGCAAAGCTGTGATTGTCATGTACATCTTCTCAAGGAAGCATGGTATGATTTTAGTAATGATTATTATGAAAACCTACAAACCCCTCCTAATACAGAGGAAAAAACAGCAAATCCTGGAAATAGCAGTTGTTGAATAAACTGAAGATTTAACAGCTTTCATTGGTTCAGCATGACTAATAAACACATGACTATGGAATATTCTTATGGTACATTCACACCTGAGATGGATGAAGTATCAAGCGTGATTGATTTACATTTTAAGTCAATGCAAAGACTTAAATAGACATTCTGCAGTGCTATTTGTGCAAATGAGGCAGTGCAAATGACTCGAATGATTCTGCAAGTACTGATTTTTTCAGGCCTTTGACACGCTTAATGCGTAATGTGAGTGATTTGCTCAAGTAGAGAAAATCTGAACTTTGGTGGATATTCACGCTGCATTACCCAATCAGGAGCTTCCTCTAGTAGGGGGGTGGTTATGACGTAGCGCTTGTAGTTGATGTCCTGAGGGGAAAATCCACCTGCCGTCACGGGACAGCAGGTCATCAAACTGTGACCGGCTAAGTTTGAAGTACTTCTGAGTGTGGCCCAGCTTCTAGAGGAAGTGATGAACTTACCTGAGGATGAGCACCTGAGGAAGGATCTAATGGACCCAGACATGGGGCCCAATGAATCTACGCCCTTTTTCAGCCTTCCTAAAGCATAACTACTCGTGATAATGTCCATGTTAATCATTTAGCAACAAAACTGGAATTACCAGGCAGGCAGATGCCCCTCCCATGGCGTAAATCTGCATCTATTGTGAAGTGAATTTAACACCCGAATGAAACTAATTTGATGCAAGAATAAAGCGAGTAAACTCAAAATGTTCAAGTGTCTAATTATGCGCAAATAGCGCAAACTACTCACGCAAGCCACGTCTGGTGTAAAAGCCACATTTACAGAAGAATTTATTTCAAACACTGTAGTTTTGAAGTGAGTTTGTAGTAAAAACATTAAATGCAGCTTTTACTACAGCCAAAATTGATTGAGAAGCGACACATGCAAAGCGATTATCTCAACCTTAAACTGAATTCGAACTTAAACCAATTTCTTACATAGTTATTCTGCGTTGTAATCTGTTCTCCATCCAAACTCATGTGCTGGAGGTTTACTAGAACCAGCTTTACTGACAAAATGTGCATAAAAAGTGCCTTGATTAAATCGCCCAGCCCTACTGTCCTGTTACTGGTCACTTAATACATTACTTCCTGTTTTTGGGTTGTGTAGATGTTTTGTTGAGTGCAGGGGTGCTGCTAGTGGAGGAAAAGTTACAATGATTTTACAGGCCCTTGCACTTTTTGGGGCCCTCAGATCTACTATTGGGGCCCCAAAAACCACAACACAACACCCTCGCCCCCTCCCCGGTATTCAAATTTCAGGAGCCCATAATTTTTTTTTTGGTTATAGGGCCTAAACTAGCTAAAGGTGCCCCTGGTTGAGTAACTTTACCAGAGTCAATTTTGTAGCACAATAATCCAATTTCACAGGTCTTGGCCTGCTTGTTTAGTCTTCAGTAAGGTTAGTATAAAAGCGTACACCTAATGATGAATTCTACCAACAATCACACTAGAGTTTGCTTTAATCAAACAACACTCAAGTGTGAACTCACCCTTAATAAACCCTGTTTCAGTGATGGATTTGCCCACTTCCAGCTTCTTGCAGAGACTTCACAGCAACAGTCTGACTCTCAGCGCCAACACTACATCACACACACACACGGCATATTGTTTGCGGCGCTTCTCAGTGACACGAAAGTGAAATTACATAACACATTTTTATCCCAAAATCATCTCAAAACTATTGAGTCTTTGAAATAAAATCTTTCTAAGAGATGTTTATTAGTCACGCTGAATTAGTGAAGCAGACCAACATTTTAATAAAAACCTGTCATAAATTTTGTATTAACCTTTCTGCAATGCCGCTATCTTTATTTTACTAACAGCATGCTGAAGCTCAACAGAAGCTCAAATCGTAAATTCAATAACACCATCTATTGGACATGTAATTAAGTAGGCATGGGCCGGTATAAGATTCTGACGGTATAACCTTGGATAAAAATATCACGCTTTTGTGCTCACTGCTCTAAATATATTCTTTTTAAATGTCTGGGTAAAAAAAAATCCTTTTGAAAACAATATATTTTATTTTGGAAAAGATTTATAATATCTTGGAGCAGTAAACATGTCAGGCTAAATAAATCAAAGGTATCATTAACTTCTGCTGTCTTTATTAGTTTCAAAAACACAGATTTTTTTTTTACAATTTAAAATGACACCTTTGGATATTTTTTTCTGCTGGAGATACTGTTGTCCTAAAAAAACAACAATTTTTTTTACAAAAAACCTTAGGAACGGTATTACAGAAAATGTTGGTGGTTTTAAAACCTTGACTTTTCCAAACCGCGGTATACCTTGAAAACGGTAATTGTCCCATATTAAACAAAGTAGTGTATCAAAATATTATTAATATATCGAAATTGGTGTTTCTGTATCAATATAGTATTGCTGCGGAAAATATCACAATACAATGTTGTGTCGATAATTTCTTCCACCCCTATAGATATTACTACAAAAAATTTTGTGGATGCAGTGATGACATAAAATGTAAGCTTTTGTGTGTCAAAAAACATAGTTTGATTTATTTGTTTTCATTCAATGTCATTGTGGGCTGCACGATGTATCGAAAAAAGTATCGTTATCGCGATAATGGTACATGCATTCGCAGAGACTTGCAATATTTTTATTTTTTTCCAAAATCCATCGAAATGAAATTCTACCCAGTTCTGCTATCGGCTAAAAGGTGAACCTATAGCTGAAAGTATATATTAATAATGACTGTGGTAGAGACAACAGAAGAAAATAAGACAATAATATAAGAAGATAATAACAGACAATAGTATCTCTCCAGGTTTTTATTAATTCATAGTGTCTAAAATTTTTGCACCTTGACAGTTTTAAGATCTGAAAAAGTGGGGAAAAAAGTTTTTCTCTAGGGAAATGTTATTTCACTATTACAATATTGCGTGTTTTCCCAGTATCGTGTAGTCCTATGTAACCTTCTGTTTGGTATGTAGATGCAACCGTGGCTTCTGTAAGCTGATAAAAACACAACTAAAGGCATATATATCCATCCATCTTCTAGAGTCAGAAATTTGTCTTTTCCAGCTACGTTAGCCTTGCTGAATCTACAGCAGCACAGGAAAACGGTTATTCTGAGTTAAGCGTTTACAGACAAAATAATACAAAAACGATAATCTAAACCAACAACAACAGATGTGAGAAAATAAAGTCTAAGTAAAAAGAGGTGACCAGTGCCTTATGATAATGAGCAAAAAGCGTGTTTCTGAAACTCTTTTCTGTTTTTTGTTTGTTTTGATTCTGCATAGCTAAATCCATTAGAGCAATTAGAGACGTAATGGAATATACGAATTCAGTAATGCAATAAACGGTGTTCTAATAATAAAAACACACTAATATGCTGCTAAAAACTAGAGTAGGCTGATGTTGTTTTCTTATATTAGTGATTTAGTTTGACAAAACGCAGTAAATAACTAACATTGACAGAAGCTGAATATGGCTTCTGAGTTTTTCAGCATTAGCTCTATAAAATGGTTTTGTTTGTGCAGAGATGTATCTGAGTTCAGCAGTTTCCTGGGGCTGTGTGTGAATGATGAAATCTCGTGCTCTGTCTCTCGGCTATCCTGGAGTCCTTCTGATCAAGTGACTCCAGTGATGCAGAAACTGAGGACTAGGCATGGGACGATAACCGTTTTCAAGGTATACCAAGGTTTGGAAAAGTCAAGGTTTTTAAAACCGCCAATATTTTCTGTAATACCGTTCCTTAGGTATGTTTTTTTTTTTTTTTTTACAGTATCTCTACAGTATCTCCAGCAAAAAAAGATATCCAAAGATCCCCTTTTAAATTGTAAAGAAATCTGTGATTTTCAAACTAATGAAGACAGCAGAAGTCAGTGATTCATTTGAATTATTCAGCCTGACATATTTACTGCTCCAATATATTATAAATCTTTCACAAAATAAAATATATTGTTTTTAAAGGGGGAAAAAAGTAGTTGTTTTTTACCCAGACATTTAAAAAGAATATATTTTACGGCAGTGAGCACAATACCGTGATGCTGCCAAACTGTGATATTTTTATTCAAGGTTATCATGCCATCAGAATCTTATACCGGCCCATGCCTACTGAGGACTGCATACGTTGTCGAGTAGTTTTCACTAGGGCTGCGCAATATATTGTAAAATGACTATATATTGAACACATGATAAATGCACATGACTTCTCCGTGTTAAGAAAACTGCCTTCTTGTACATTACTTGAAGACAATAGTGATGGTGTTGTTTTTCAAAACAAAATAAGGTTAGAATAGTGTTGTCACTATACTGGAATTTCGATAGCAATCTATACTGAAATTTGATCAAATGTCCATATCCCGCTTACATTTGAGCACCTATTTAAACGTTTCATTGGCCGTTGTGTTCATTTGCTCAACAGAAATGACGGTGATTATGTTTTTCACAGGGACTCTCACCGTGTTTAAGAACAGCGCTTAAATGTTATCGGGAAATGGACGTTTTAAAAACTTCAGTACCGATCCAGTACTGAAATTCCAGTATTATGATATCAATAGGTTGGAATAAAAGCAAATATGACTAATAAGGGGATATTCACCTAGAATGTGTTTTTTCTCTCCAATGCACTACTTTCCTATTGTTTTTCCAATGTAAGCACACGCTGGATGGACATGTTTGACTGTTACGTTTGCGTCTTTTGAAGTGCAACACATGTGAGCACTGCATTTTTCAGACATCAAGCAGCGCAGCACATCACTGTCAGATCCAAAAGCAGTAGACCAATCAGAAGCGCTTAGAGGCAGGGCAACCTTTGCGAGGTTCTTTTATAGCTGAAAGTTGGCCTGATAACGGTTTTATCAGTATATTATGGCGTATAGGGCTGCACGATTCTGGCTAAAATGAGAATTATGATTATTTTTTGTTTAAAATCAAGATCACGATTTTCTCATGATTCTGTAATGTAAAATAAAGGTTATTATGAGAAGGCTATTATTATTATTATTATTATTATTATTATTATTATTCTCAAACATATGGCAAAACTACTATAATATTAGTCCTATGTGTAGGTCTACTGTTGGATAAAATGCTTCCTTTGTATAGACATGAAATGATGGACTTAAACATATGATGGACTCTAAATATGTCCTGGTTGTTATTCATAGTAAAGTGATGACATCAGAATACAACTATTCATAATTATAAAGTTGAATTATTGTGTAACATTATTAGACCATTTTATTCACTGGTAAAATGAGACATTTGTCATTATCAGAGTCCCTCTTGCATTATATTCAACATTATAGACTAGAGTACTTATATTGACCCAGTAAACATTTATTCTCATGCACGACATTGTGTTTGCTATGATATAGGGCTGTGCAAAAATATCGATACATCTAACTATCGCGATAATTTCTTTTACGATAGTGTATCCATAGTCCAACCTCAAGTTATGCTAAACGACCAACTGACTGCTGTTAGCGAGCTGACGCTGCCGCATCCAAGCCGAATCGGCCTGCGAGTAATGTGCACGAGTAGGTACAGCAGACAGAGTCGGGCCGAGGGGTAAGTCTCCGGCAGGCGAGAGTCTAGCCTGAACTGGCCCGAGTGTATTTTGCTGTCTGGGTGGTTAGGCGTGTATCAGCAAACTGATAAAGCCCTGACCCTACCAAATTTACAGTGTTCCACCAGATCCTGTATGTCAGAAACTATAGTTTACTGCTGAGCAATAACACAGAAATGGAATAATAACACTTCAGTCTCCTGCCGAAGCTCTGACGTCTGCATTGAGAAACTGTCAATCATAGCTGTCAATCACGATGACACGCCCAGCATTAAATTACTGCTCAAAACATACTCTTTACAGAAATAAAGCTCTGCACCTATATCAGCTGATAACCAGTGCCTTAACTGACCAGAACCATCTTTCAGAACATTTTATAGCAAGTGTAATACATTGATTTATTTGGTCTCATGTCTCCTTCATTAACACGGAGGAGGTGGGCTTTATGACTTGTACTGCAGCCTGCCCCTAGGGGGCGATCTAACGGCCGAGACCTTCACTCAAAAGCAGGTTTGTGGCACATTTGGTGTGAACGTACAGTAACTTCTTCTGGTCCTAACACTAAAGCTTGTAGTGGTAATAGTCTGTATAGTCTTAACTGGATTGGATGACCGAGGCCCACAGGTTAACAAACAATCTCTTGGGTTAATCTCTGGTTAATCTGTTTGGGTGACTGTGTGATCTGATTGCAAATCTGCTGTAGGGATTTAGCTGGCTGTGAAGACGGACTTTGATTGTAGTGTTGAATACAGTCATTTAAAATATGGCAGGGGCTAATTTAACTGCACATTCACTGTATTTTTGCCTCCTTCAGTGCCTGGTCCAGACTGCAGTGTGCATTCAGCACTTCTGAGCTGTTCAGGCGGTGATGCTTGTTTTAAATCTGTGTAAATGTCAGTCTTGAAAAGGGCTTTTATTCATCTGATGGAGGGCTGAGCTCAGCCTCGGGGACTGTTTGACAGGTGCAGTGTGTTTCTCTGCACAGAACAAGCGCTCGACTTTATGCTCGAAGACTGTTGTTTTTGTTTTCTCTGGTGTGCCATGTTATAGGTTTAGTCCATAGCTAAACACCCACGTCTTGATTAAGATGCAGAACACCCTTTATTGGTGATGTTGCTCGTGAAAGGGCTGTCATGATTATGAAATGTGCCTCACAATTAATTGTCTAAGAAGAAAAATCTATTAGTGCTGTCTGATTTAGGGCTCTGGCAGTTAATTGTCTGTTTTTAGTATTTGTCATGCTTTTTTGAGCACATGTGATTTGTTGTTGTTGTTGTTGTTGTTTGTGATTGACATTGCTGCATGTGATTGTTGAATGTGATTTATGTTCTATGTGATTAACATTCTATGTGATTTGACATGACGTGATTGTTGTATGTGATTTAAATGTTGACGTTGATTGCTGTTGTTGTGTGTGATTGTTGCATGTGACATGTTTGTGATTGTTATATGTTACTAATGTTGTTTCTTGTGTTTAATTTTATGTTATGATTGACGTTGTATGCAATTCCTGTTGCATGTAGTTGTAGCATGTGATTCATTGTTATAATACGTGATCTATTGTTGTATACATGTTGTTGTGTGTGATTGGGATCCGTGAGTGATGATGATTGACATTGTTGCATGTGATTAATTTGATGTTGTATGCGCTTAGTGATTGACGTTGTTGCATGTGATTAACAATGTTGCATGTGATTAATTGTTGATTGACAATGTTGCATGT
>CAIGQZ010032580.1:4609811-4633038 GCA_903798205.1 Danio tinwini | reverse complement strand
TGTGTGTGTGTGTGTGTGTGTGTGTGTGTGTGTGTGTGTGTATATATATATATATTGCGAGTTGAGAACATTAATTATAAAGTAGAAACAATTTTGCTCAGTCCTCCTTAACATTTAACAGTTGCTAAGACAGTCCAGTCTATTGACATTATCAGGGCACAACACGCACGCACGCACACACAGAGAGAGAGAGAGCGAGAGCGCACATTACAGCGCACTCATTTCAGGTGATGCAACCTTAGTTGTTTTATACTGAAACTTTCCTTCTAAAAGCGCTTCCTTGGTTTTATCCATATTTCTTTGCACATTAAACACACGCAGAGCTGGAGCAAGCTGAACTGGCTCTCTAGGCGAACGGCAATCATGCCGCCCGCACTCAACTCGAAAGTGAAATAAAAAGTGACCGGTTCGCGGATAAAAGGAAGGACTGGGAGGGGGTGGGTGTGGGCGCGGATGAAAGTGAGAACCGGGGGGGTTCGCTCACTATTCTACGGCCGCCTAGGTCGCCTCTACGGACGCGCCAGCCCTGAACACACGTCGGCCACAACAGGAAATAACAAAAACTGCAACTGCGTTAAATGTGTAAATTTTTTTAATGCGTTAAATATTTCAAATTAATCTGGTGCGTTATAGGCTAATTTTGACAGCCCTAATATATATATATATACACACACACACACACACACACACATTTATACAACAATTCTGTCTGGTTCTCGAATCTGATTGGCTTATAGTGGTGTGATATTCTGCAATAACAGCACTTGTACAGCCTCTTCACCTTTGTGTATTACTCCGCCCATATAGAGTGACAGCAGATCAATAAACTTACTGCAGTTTGACAAATATTGCAGCTATTGGACAACATCATGTACTTTTGAGGCTTTTTTTAGTCGAGAAAGTAGTTGTTCAGATTGCAATTATGCAGTTTATTTATAAGGATAGTGCCTATTTCAAAATATTTATAATTTTCGAGAGACAGCACGGCGGCGTCCATTAGCTAAAGACGGTTGATATTGTCTATCCGCAAGATGGTGCCAGGACCCCATAATAAGCCTTTGCTTAGAAGATGAAAACTGTGCGATTTTTCTAACTACAGCTGATCAAATCATTATTAAACTGGTAAGTGATATTCTAAGTCGATTTCTCTCTTTTGTATAGATTGCAACTGTGCCATTTTTTTATAAGGACAGTGCCTATTTTAATACAGTTACTTTCCTATCCCTGTTCTCAACAGTGTTATTCAGAGACCTCCCCCCTGAACACCCCCTCCTTATCGCAAACACAACAGCAGTCTGGTAGTGATTGCCTTGCTTTTTTCGGGGTTAATTATTGTGATATCCCGATGCAACAGAGAAATACTGTAGACTGTAAGAAGATATCTCTGTAGACGGAGGGCATTTCATGTCAAGTTCAGCCTTATATAATAATACATAAGACAGACAAAAAAAATGGTAAGGAAAATGACTAACAATGCAATATGGAAATACTGCAAATGAAGGAAGAAGAATTCAACCAGTCTATATGAAGAAAGTTCGGAGCACATATTTGATGAGTAAGAAGTTAAAATGGATCTTCCTCTGCTTTATTGTAAATGAACACTTGTAATTGGTTCATGTGATTATCGGTTGATACCGATCTGTGGCCGATCGATCAGAGCATTCCTAATAAATTAATATATATATGTATATGTCATCAGAGGGGAAAATTAGCATAGGCAGCCCTGAGTGAGAAGCAGCCGTCCACTATTAGTTTTCACAACGTACATTCGAAAGATAATGTCAGCGACTAAGGGGATTATGTCTAAAGGAATTATTATAAATGTGGAGTTTTGGGATGCACAAATGATAACGTTATTCTTGTTTTGAATCTGCTGCTATGCTGACACACAGGCATTTATAGCTCCACCTTCTTTTGAAAAGAGCACAATCTCATTTGAATTTAAAGAGACAGTCACCAAAACAGCACAATTAAAATCAAAGCCTAAAAGGGACCGTTTTATAGAGTTATAAAATAATATTTGTGTGATATTTTGAGCTGAAACTTCACATACACATTCTAGGGACAGCAGAGACTTATTTTACATTTTGTGAAAAAGGGCATAATAGGTCATCTTTAAACCCTTTAGTGGGCCTAGGTCTGATTTTTATTTCTATCCAGGTTTATTAAACCCAGATCTTAAGATAGATGTGCAGTGTTTGCTATATATTAACATTTATGGCTAGTTTCTTAGCAACTAACAGCCAATCACTTGCCTCACATTCATGTTCTGTGGACAGCCTCAGAATATAAACAATCATTTAAAGGTATAAAATGTCAAACAGTGATGGAGGACGCAGCGAGGAAGACACTGCTCCAGTTATGCTGTTATACACCAGCTTAAAAATACATTCAGTAAAACATGATGCTTGTCTGCAAACTATGAATACGCTAGAGATATTTATGTAAAGCGGTCACGCACTGCTTTGTCCAGTCAATAACTCTGACACCGGAAAATGCAAATAATGTTAACCTAAGGTCTCTCAAGTCTTGTTTACTACTGGAGTTGGTGGCCATAAATGTGCCTGTGTTAAAGTAGAGCATGTTTACATATTTGAATAACCATTTGAGGTGTATATTCTGTTATATTAGCATGTATTTAACTGAAAATCCAGGATCAAGGCAAGCTGCTTATCTTGTGTGGTGAATTTTTATAAGGTTGTAAACAAAAGAGATGCTGCGTTTTTATTCTGTTCATACCAAAAATATGTTTTGGCTTTTTATAAGATTAGTTCTGGAATAAACCTGCCGTGTTGCATGAATCCTGTTCTCAAGCAGCTAAATGAATTTCTGAGAGCGCTTGGAGGCTGCTTTAGCACCGTACAGGATCTCATGAGTATCCAGGATTGTTTATAAAATTCATTGTTATCAAGAACATTTATTGTTTACCCAGGCATTAGTATATCCTGGGATTACATATCTGACAAATACATAAATGTAACGTGAAAGGAAGGAATTAACTGTAAACCAAGTTGTCAGATTTTTCTTCAACTTTTCACATCCAGCTGCAGATTCACCTTCATTGGGAGAAGACAAATCGCTTGATGCTGGAAACTCATAACATCTTATCTAATTAGCATGTAGTGTTATGCCTGACTAAATGTTTACCTCTGTGGGTTGTGAAAACGGGTTTGAGTGTCCTACATTGTTAGGTCTCGTGATGGACCTGGTTATTTTGGTTGTGTTTTAGTGATTTGCAGAGCCTGCTGATTTGTGGGTGGGTCATCTCATCTGAGACCTATTATGTGGTACCTATAAAGAATCCAACATTTGACATGAGAGGAGAGCTTGATTAGCCAGACCTTCCTGCCGGTCGTTTTGATTATTTAGTTTGTTTTGGATCATGAGCTCAGTTCACTACCATGCACTGACTTCCATTTATACTGACTTTGATAGCTTTGAATATCCTTTGTTAATTATGCCTTTAGTTTATAAAAAAAATTGTAACATATGGGGGCTCGTCCGGGATCTAAATTTAGGTTATAACATACATATTTTGGATATACATGTATTTATCTTAAATCTTTAGATAAAATACCGCAAATGAAGAGTAATGTTAATTAATGGTAATTAGTGATGGGTCGTTCTTGAATGATTCGTTCATTTTGAACTAATCTTTTGTATGACTCGAGATGGATGAGTCCTCTCAGGGAGTGATTCGTTCATTTGTGCATGCGCACATTTGTGCAGGTGGAGTAGAAGATTAGTTCCTTTTTCTAGTCCTCTATTAGGTTTGAGTAAATCGTTAACCATGTGAAAGACAGAAGCTTATTATTATTATTATTATTATTATTTCAGTAGATATTTGGTCCATCTCTTGGTCAAAAGCAGCTACATGAATGCTACAATTTTGGTAACACTTTATTTTGATGGTCTATTTGAGTATTAGTCAACTGTCTGCTTAATATCTGTTGATACTGCTGCTTCAAAAGACATTTAACTGACAATAAGAAACTTTGCAAGTACATGTCAGCTTACACTAACCCTAACCCCAACCCCAACCTAACAGTCTACTTATACTTTAATGAAAACTAGTTGGCATGTAGATGCAATGTAACTTAAATTCAACAAACGAATCAAAATAAAGTGACCAAAATTTTAAATAAAAGTGAAACCATCAACCGAATGACTCCCCTTATGTTTACAAATTTAAGCGCGGCCGTTTAGAGCTTATTTTTTGGTTAATGATGTCAGAATTTATTAGTATTTTTGAAATGGATGTGTGAGTGGTTCTTGAAACGTCCTTGCCTGGGTGAACATCACTTTCTTTAATTTACTTATCACTGTGTGAAAGGGGCTACTGTTTGGCTACTAGTATAATTCCTGTAATTGCTGCTGCTCTTTTCTTGCTAGTCATCTCATCTCAAATGATTTTCAATTAGTGTTGAACGTTATACGAAATTTTCAGATCGCCATAACGTCTCTCTGTGAGATCGCTGATACACGATAATATCACATGGGGGCGCGGCGGCAGTGTTATGTTTATTTATATATATAATATTTTATTATTATGTTTAACCATATCTAACCATATTTAATAACCTTTCAGCTGATTTTTTTAAACTTATTTAATAACTTACTGCATTTGCATTACGTTTGATCTTGGATAATAATTCAAACAATGCAAATCACCGCGCACTTACAGCTAAATAAGCGCTGAGACCGAAATTATTTCAAACAAGACTCGATTGCAACAGTGCGGCGCGGGACAGGATTTGATTGTGACTTCGAGTTCATGCCGTTATCCTCGCCCTGCAAAATGGATATAAAATACATGGATGAAAGCGAGTGAAATGATATTTATCTACGCACGGAAGAAACAAGGATGCAGTGAGAGCAATTGAAATAATACATTTTTGTCCGAAAGTGTCAGCTAAATGATGTTGATGTGAACAGCTGAAGCTTACAAATTAATTGTAGTTCATTTATTAATGATGATGATTAAAAATAGTAATGCTAATCAATTTATTCAATAATGCAATTAAAACAGGTAATATGTCTACATTACCTAATGCTAAATGAGCTAATTATCGTCTTTAAAATCGTCATAGGTCTCAGCTCTTGGCTATATCTTTGCCTATCGTCGATACACGATACTATCGTCTAGCAGCACAACCCTATTTTCAATACAATTGTGTATCTGTGTTCCTCTTAATGTCTAGATAATGACACTTGTTTCTTTTCTCTCCTGCAGTGATCTTGTTCTGTATGGCCGCCCTTATATTCCCCATAGGATTCTACATCAATGAAGTTGGAGGACAGCCATACAAATTACCCAACAACACGGTGGTGGGCTCCTCTTATGTACTGTTTGTGCTCTCCATCTTTTTCACAATAGTGGGGCTCTTGTTTGCCGGAAAGGTCTGTCTTCCTGGCTGAGGGGACGTTCCCAGCAGGGACAGCTGGGGTGATCCAAGCCAAGCGGACGGACGGTGATCCACTCATCGACAGGGGGTGGTGTTACACGGAAATATCTCATTAAACTGCAAAAACTGAAAAGACGATCGCTGCACGCACTACAGGCGAGAGAGTGCGTCCCACCCTGTGCTTTCTTTAACCTGTGCTGTCTTTAAGTTTCAACCCTAAGGATCGGGGCGATGGTACACGCATGTGGAAAGGACCGAGTGCGTCTACAGCAGTGGCTGCTTCCAGTACTACTTTACCTTGGAGTATTGTTGCGTTATCTTCTGTTTGTTTGTGTGTTTTTTTACATCCCGCAGTTTCTCACGTGCGCCCCCTGCCTTTACGGAGAGGAACTACAGGATTGTGGTGGAGATTGCGGGCAATGGTATTGGACCCATTCACTGGGGTCACAACAGGACTCCTCTCATTCTCTCCATCAGCCCGAGTGCTGGTCGAGATACTCCACTGTTACAAAGGAAAAAGCCTGCAGTTTCTCACATGCGCCCCCTGCCTTTCTGGAGAGGAACTACAGGATTGTGGTGGAGAATGCGGGCAATGGTGTTCGACTCATTCACTGGGGTCACAACAAAACTCCTCTCATTCTCTCCATCTGCTCGAGTGCTGGCTGAGATACTGCACTGTTACAAAGGAAAAAGGGAACAGTATTAGGAACTTTTTTGTTGTTGTTGTTGGCCCGCTACTCAAGGCAAATGCACCAGGACTGCCGGTCAGGACCCTGTGCCTCACTGTTACGCGCTCAGATATTGACGGATTCCTCTCTGAATTTGACAAACCAAAATAACCTACCCTCAATCGAGGATGGGTAGTGTTTGGTTCAGTCATGGGCGGATGTGACCTTATCATCTTCTTGTTTTGATCTCTGAATTTGCAGAGCCCTTTACTTTATTTTGCTAATGTGCCATAAAGCTCTTTTTGATTTTGTTGTTGTTTGAATGCTAGGGCATGAGTTGAGTTTTAGGGAGCATTGCGTGCGGTTTAGCCATTTCAGTAGGTGAAGCACTACAGATGTACAAAAAGAGAACTCCTTACCTCATTATTTGACCTAAATTTCCCCTCACCAAGATGAAAAGGTGCGCCCTGTAAAGTTTGCGTTGTGATCACGGACGTTTCATTGAAATGCTGCGATCACGGCGGATTATTTATCTGACTCTAAATAAAAGGAGCGCAAGATTGTGTGTGTGTGTGTGTGTGTGTTACATCAACCCACTTTTCGTTCCTCGTTTTATTTTTGGGAAATCAAGCATTCTGTTGCAGTGGATTGAAATCAGAGTTATTTACGATGGATGTGTGATGTGAAGGTTATGTTTCACCCTCAAGTTGTTGCTTTCTTCATAAGATCTCTTGTTTTTATTGTTTGTGTTTGATTTTTGCTTGTTTATTCCGTTAAAGAAAGGTCATGCTCACAGTCACCTTTGCGTTCTTTACTGAATTGGTAATGCTTTGAAATACCGCACTTTTCATGAAAACATACATATTTGTTATAGGGATGGCAAGCAGATCAAATACATTTATTCAAATTTTAGATAATTCTTGTAAACACAAAGGTAACTCTTGGATTGATCAAATGTTTATATGAAAATCTCCCACTTCTGATCAGTTCAATTGGTTTTGGCAAAACTGGGATTTAAAGTAAAGCGAACTGTGAGAAAAAATGGTGGACGACATCGCATCCGTGCTAAAGACTGCGCCCAATTTTCGTTCCTTGTTTTTTTTGGGGGGGAATGCAAGCCTTCCAGTGCATTGAAATCAGAATTATTTATGATGGATGTGTGATGTGAAGGTTATGTTTCGCCCACAGGTTGTTGCTTTCTTCATAAGATATCCTCTTTGTTTTGTGTGTGTGTTTGATTTTTGTTTGTTTATTCTGTTAAAGAAAGTTCATGCGCACAGTCGCCTTTGCGTTCTTCACTAAATTGATTTTGTTATTGCTTCGAAATATCACACTTTTCATGAAAACATATTCATTATAGGGATGGCAAGCAGATCAAATATATTCATTTAAATTTTAGATAATTCTCGTTAACACAAAGATAAAAACTCTCGGGTTGATCAAATGTTTATATGAAAATCCCCCACTTGTGATCGGTGAAATTGGTCTTCGAACTGTGAGAAAAAAATGGTGGATGACTTCGTATCCGTGTTTAAGATTGCACACAATTTTCAACCATCTTTTCGTTCCTCGTTTTTTTGGGGGGGGGAATCAAGCACTCTGTTCCAGTGGATTGAAATCAGTTATAGATGATGAATGTGTGATGTGAAGGTTACGTTTCGCCCTCAAGTTGTTGCTTTCTTCATAAGATCTCCTCTTGTTTTGTGTGTTTGTTTGATTTTCGTTTGTTAATTTCGTTAAAGAAAGGTCATGCTCACAGTCACCTTTGCGTTCATCACTAAATTGACTATGTTAATGCTTTAGAATACTGCACTTTTCATGAAAACATTCATATTCGTTATAGAGATGGCAAGCAGATCAAATATATTTATTCAAATTTTAGATAATTCTCATAAACACAAAGATAAAAACTCTTGGATTGATCAAATGTTTATATTAAAATCTCCTACTTGCGATCGGTCCAATTGGTTTTGGCAAAACTGGGACTTAAAGTAAAGCGAACTGTGAGGAAAAAAAATGGTGGACGACATCACATCCATGTTCAAGATTACATCTAATTTTCAACCCAATTTTTATTCCTGTTTTTTTGAGGGGCAAAAACAGAGTTATATATGATGGATGTGTGATGCGAAGGTTACATTTTGCTCACAAGTTGTTGCTTTCTTCATAAGATCTCCTCTTGTTTTGTGTGTTTGTTTGATTTTTTGTTTGTTAATTTCGTTAAAGAAAGGTCATGCTCACAGTCGCCTTTGCGTTCATCACTAAATTGACTTTGTTAATGCTTTAAAATACCGCACTTTTCATGAAAACATTCATATTCGTTATAGAGATGGCAAGCAGATCAAATATATTTATTCAAATTTTTGATAATTCTCGTAAACACAAAGATAAAAACTCTTGGGTTGATCCAATGTTTATATGAAAATCTCCCACTTGTGATCGGTCCAATTGGTTTTGGCAAAACTGGGACTTAAAGTAAAGCGAACTGTGAGGAAAAAAAATGGTGGACGACATCGCATCCGTGCTAAAGAGTGCTCCTGCTTTGGAACCCCATCATAAAATGGACAAAAACGGTGCATATGGAACGCTGTTATTTATGATTTTTAAAAGGGAAGGAAAACGTATGAGTAACAGTATTATCTATGAAAGGATGTTAGCAGTCCTAGTGCACAGTTACTGTTAACGGATTTGTGTACCGGCAAGACAACTGTTTTCTCTGCTACTCTTTGTTTCAGTATCTCACTGTATACAATAAAAGGCATAAAAGAATGTCTGGCGCTTGACTTCAGCTGAGCTTCTCTTCATTAGACTAACTACTGCTCGTCTATTCCAATTCACCAAACTTTGCATGCATGAAGAGTCTGTGGCTAATTGTGTGTGGGGGGTCATTTTTGGAAGCGCGGGTTGCATGGTTGCCTAGCAACTAGTAAAATATTCAATTTAAGAAAAAACGTTACCCCGTTTCACCCCCAATATGAGTCCTTTGCTCAGGCACCGGCTTAGATTAATAGTGTCAAGATGGATGAGAGTGCTGCCTGTTTTTAGAGGAAGTTTGCAAAATTTAAAAGGGTTTCTAATATTAATCTGTGTAATTTTATGAAATATCATGTTGTAAGGTGGTCTTTTGCCTTTTTCATGTTTATTGCATAAGGAAAGAGGCTGTGAGGTTGAAGAGATGGACTGATATTATTGCTGAAATTATAATGGGACTATGAATTTACCAAATGTGTTTTTAAACAATATACTTCAGTCTGATAATGTAATAGATGGTTGATTAGTTCAAAATGAAACTTGTCATGTACCTATTTCAAGCCGTTTTGACTTTAAGGGTGCTTTCACACCTAGACTTTTGTTCCGGAACCTGGCGCGTTTGCCCAGTTAGCATATGTTTGTTTGGCATATGTGAACAGGGCAATCACGATCAGATCCGCGCCAAAGCAATTGCTCCGAGACCGCCTGAATGAGGTGGTCTCGGCTCGATTGAAACAAACTCTGGAGCGGATCGTTTGTAGTGAGAAAGCGATACGATCAGAGCCCGGCTATATCACAGTGTTTTATGGATATGTAATAGGCATACGGCTATATGAAGAGAGAATTATGAGTAGGGCGGGAGGTCATTCCAGACATCCCAAGTCTCCCGGAAGTTCCTCGAGTCTCCCGCAAATGCACAGAGACTCCCGGATGCCAACAAACGAGTGGTAATCTCCCTGAAATTGCGCATCTCCCTCCTGGACCTCAAATATGTTGCGCATCCTTCTCATCACCCCTCCCCACCGCATCCCTCCTCACTTTTCAGACATGTCACGCGCACCCTGTCAAACACCACTAAACCACCCCCGACAGCTAAGCGGGACTCTGCCAAATAAACCGTGAATTTCTGACCTATGTGAGGAGCGTTTACTCACACGTGACTTGTTTTAGCTGTTTTGGTCCGTTTAGAAACGTTGCCGTGTGAAAGCGAACCGCACCAAGAACAAAGTGCAACAATGTAACAATTTTAATCCCTGTTTCGGAACAAATGAATGGATTGACAGGTGTGAAAGCACCCTACATCACTCTCAGGATATGTATTCTTAGTATCAACAATTCAGTTCTTAATATAAAAAATTTAATTGTTGGTATCAAAAATTAAAAGTGTTAATATCAACAATTACATTTTTGATATCAAGAACTGAATTTTCACTAGTTTAATGTCTCCATAGGCTGCCATTCAAATTTAATTGTTGATATCAAGAACTGATTTCTTAGTTAAAATGAAATTCTTGATATCAATAATTTAATTGTTGATATGAAAAATGTAAATGTTGATATCAATAATTAAAATTGTTGATATCTGGAATTAATTTGTTGATATTAAGAAATACTTTTCAACTAGTAAAGATGTTCAATTTTGATTACCACAATTAGTTTGTCACTAGTGACAATGTTGATTTCTGATATCATAAATGGGATTGTTACTAGTAAAATTAGTCATTTTAGATATCATAAATTACTTCCCTAATTGCTGATGTCAGAAATACATTTTTAGATATCAGAAATAACAAATATAACATGCTGAAATAATTGCAGATATCAAGAATTTACATTTCAACTAGTGAAATAAAGTTCTTGATATCCGGAATTTACATTTTTACTAGTAACAATATAATTCTTGATATCAACAGTTCAGTTTCTGATATCAGGAATGCAGATTGTTGATATCAACAATTAACCTGTTCATATGAAAAATTGTATTTTTGATATCAAAACTGCATATCCTGAGAATTAATAAAAGGCAAAACGGCTGGATACCATGGCAAGCCATTTTGACTTTTATTTATTTTCAGGATATGTATTCTTGATATCAACAATTAAGTTCTTGATATCATAAATGTAATTCTTGATTTCAAGAATACATATCTTGAGAATGAATGTCAAAACGGCTTGCCATAATGTACCTGCACTAGTGTTTGTTGCAAAGTGAGACATTTGTATGTCTTTAAAATACAAATTAAGTTCTTATTAAAGAAATATGAGAGATTTTACTTCACTGAAGTAAAAAAAATACTCATGTCCAAAGCAACGATTTATTCCAAATGATTTAAGTCTTATATAAATATATCCAAATAAATTCTTATGATTTAAGTCACTGAAGTCATATGAATACATATCGCTTTATATGTTGAACAGACTTAATTTTGGATTTTATTTCTATTTATACATTTACAGAAACTCAGTCATACACTGTACAAAATGCTGAGTTGTTGTAACCGATTTCTGTCGGGCGCAATGATTTACACATGCGTTTGGAAAGCTGTAATTTGGCCCTCTGCTTAATTATTCGTCACATGTGTATTTATAGTGTTCATTTGGAGGGATGTGATATGTAGTCTGGTAGGCAGTTCAGACATTTATGAACTTATCTGTGAATAATGATGATTCTGAAAAGAATGAGCACGTATTTGATGCACCAATGATCACTGATATTAACATTGTTATTATACTATTTATTTACAGGTAAACACACACATAGATATACACTACCTGACATGCTGTATATAGTGACAAATATATACACTACTTAACTTCTAGTTGACCATTTACTATCAAAAGTGGCTTATATGAAAGGTAAAGGCCTCTAGATTATGCTTATTTTATCGGAATAAAATCATGCCTTGATTTTTTATGATTTCATTAGGACAGTAAGGTCTGACTATGCTTAGATAAAAGTCTTGTCACTGAACACAAATAAAGTACAGTATAGATTATATAGTCATGGTGCTGTGGAAAAAGAGTTGATATTGTGCATGACTCCCATGAGCTTGGAGGACCGCATCTATGCATCTCTGACTCAAATCACTGATTAATAAAGTCATCTGGAATGGCAAAGAAAGCGTTCCTGCAGGACTCCCAGATTCATCTTCAATGCTGCCTCTATCTTACCCCAGACATGCTCGATAGTGTTCATGTCTGGTGACTGGGCTGGCCATTCCTCGAGCACTTTGACCTTCTTTGCTTTCAGGAACTTTGATGTGGAGGCTGAAGTATGAGAAGGAGCGCTATCCTGCTGAAGAACTTGCCCTCTCCTGTGGTTTGTAATGTAATGGGCAGCACAAATGTCTTGATACCTCAGGCTGTTGCTATCCACTCTGCAGATCTCTCGCATGCCCCCATACTTAATATAATCCCAAACCATGATTTTTCCTTCACCAAACTTGACTAATTTCTGTGAGTCTTGGGTCCACGCGGGTTCCAATGTATTCTGCAGTATTTGTGATGATTGGAATTCAGTACAGATGATTTATCTGGGAAATCTTGACACTTTTGCAAATGATCAACTAGAAGGCAAGTTAGTATTTGTGGCTCTTACAACTGGAAACGACGACAAGACTTTGTCGGGTTGTGTAATACAATAAAAACAGTATGCAAGCCAAGTAGTAAGTCGGAATTCATTCAGTTTTTCAGAGTTCGAAAAACAGTATGCAAGAAGTACCCAGATGACCCACTATTTTTGACAAGATTCTAAAGTGCTCATCCAATGGATGCTACGTTATCCCCAGGGCCGGCATGTCCATAGAGGCGACCTAGGCAGACGCCTAGGGCGGCATAATAATTAGGGCGGCAAACGCGCCCCGCCACCCAACCCAACGTACTGACTTTCATCCACAACATCAACAGAACACTTGCATAAAAAGGGTCTGGCATAATAGTGGGGGCGGCAAACGCTCCCCGCCGCCCAACCCGACGTACTGACTCATCCGCAACATCGTCCCCCCGTCCTCACTTTATGAACTGGTCAGGTTCGTTTTCATTTTCGGGTTGAGGGCGGCGTGCTAGTCCATTGCCTAGAGCGGCAGTTCGGCTTGCTCCGGCCCTGGTTATCCCATGATGCACCATTCGAGAATTCATGAATTGGAGTGAAGTGACGCAACTGACACAGGTATAGGTCACGTGATAATGACAAATGACAGATGTTCATACTAACATTCACACTATATAGAATGTACTTTTCTTACGATCAGGTAGTAAATTCAAATGTACATACTTGAGTTGTGGTGATTTTGGATGCAGGGAGTTGCAACAGTCGAAAGTCCAAATGTTCAGTCGTCATATGATTCATATAGAATTTAATTAGGAAGTGCCACGTACGAACGTTGCTGGGTCGCAGGTTCGAACCTCGGCTGGGCTGGGTCAGTTGCCGTTTCTGTGTGGAGTTTGCATGTTCTCCCTGCGATCATGTGGGTTTCCTCCAGGTGCTCCGGTTTCCCCCACAGTCAAAAGACATGTGGTACAGGTGAATTGGGTAGGCTAAATTGTCCGTAGTGTATGAGTGTGAATGAGTGTGTGGATATTTCCCAGAGATAGGTTGCGGCTGGAAGGGCATCCGCTGTGTAAAATCGTGCTGGATAAGTTGGCGGTTCATTCCGCTGTGGCAGCCCCAGATTAATAAAGGGACTAAGCCGACAATAAAATGAATGAGTGCTACGTATGTCATAGCTTTCGAAAGGGCACCACTAGCAGTTTTTAGCTGTGAGTGCTAACTTCTGGGAATATTGAGAGGCTGGACGATTCATCATTGCTATCGATAAAACATTTTATTGGAGCCAATGGAGTTGTTGCACCACTCTATGGTTCTGATTCCTTTGTAGCAAACGGTAATGCCAGATTCACAAAGGGCATCAGCATCAACACCTCCCATTCACTTTGAATGGGTGACGTCAAGTGTTGGACTGAATTGTGGGTCCACATGCTTATTTCACACGGCCGTCATTTAACAACACGAAAGCGAGGCTTACGGGGTGTGGGGGCCTGGGGATGGGGGGGGGGGGGGGGTATTAAAAAAGTAAAAAACATACATACATTGAGAACATAGTACAAGTATGCATATTGGGATGCAGCAAATCTCTGCTTACAACACCTATAAATCCCCCTTACAAAACCATAACCATCCACAACAAACTGCATAACAACATCATAGCAAGTTAGCATCTACTCTTAATGTGCTAGCAACTGCATACAAACACTAGCAATGCGTCTATATTGTACACATTGACCTTATAAAAGGGCAGCACGGTCGCGCAGTGGGTAGCACAATCGCCTCACAGCAAGAAGGTCTCTGGTTCGAGTCTCGGCTGGGTCAGTTGGCATTTCTGTGTGGAGTTTGCATGTTCTCCCCGTGTTGGCGTGGGTTTCCTCCGGGTGCTCCGGTTTCGCCCACAAGTCCAAAGACATGTGGTACAGGTGAATTGGGTAGGCTAAATTGTCTGTAGTGTATGAGTGTGTATAAAAGTTTCCCAGTGATGGGTTGCAGCTGGAAAGGCATCCGCTGCCTAAAACATATGCTGGATAAGTTGATGGTTCATTCCGCTGTGGCGACGCCAGATTAATAAAGGGACTAAGCTGAAAAGAAAATGAATGAATGAACGAATTTATAAAAGTCATTTCAAAGTTGAACTACAAACTTTCCAAAGAAAGACTATACTATAGTAATCAATAGTAAATTATAGTGTTTTGCCACAAACTTATACTGTATAGTATTTAAACACTTTGGAAATGAATGTTGCAGTATATTGCAGTATCAATAAAGTAAACTGATAAACTAAAACTGTAGTATGCATTAGATTTTACTACAGTACACTGTGGTAGTATACCCATTGTTTATGTTACTATGGTTAATGTGTTACCATAGCAACTATAAAAGTCACTACAGCAGATTTATCAAGTACTAGCACGAATCAAAAACACTATTAATATTATTTTCATGTGGGTTCATGGAGAAACTTTCTGAAGCCAACATAAAGCTGTCGAGTTTTGAGAAGTGAAGCCATAGTTTAAATCAGGGGTTCCCAAACTTTTCAGCCTGCGACCCCCAAAATAACAATGTCAGTGACTCGCGACCCCCATTTTTTCCTCAAAGGTGGTTATAAATATGCAAACACTGCACACACAACTATAGGCATATATAAACATGAGGATATTGACAACACAAAAATGCAACAGTCTAATAACCATTACATTTTTTTTTTGTATTTTATTAATTTGATTTAATATTAATCTCAAATATCTTATTTTTAATGTATTAGAGTGCCATAAAGGTTGTCAAAATTGTGTATCTGGCCCCGTAAAATCAATCTGTTGCAGTTAACGCTATTGCTGTGTGGTTAATCTAAACACAGGGGTCATAATCCAAGAAAAGAAAAAATTTAAAGGCTGATAGATTTGTATTTGTATGTCGATTGCTGTTTCTTTAATGTTACTATTAACTATCGTCTGTGAGTTATGAATAAAATATGGTAATTTTAATAGTTTAATAAAATTTATTTATGTTTTGTAAATCACCAAGTGACCCCTCGTCATTATCCCGCGACCCCCCAGTGGGTCCCGACCCCCACTTTGGGAACCACTGGTTTAAATAACAGTGTGAGCATTTAGAAGAGAGAAAAACCTGTAACCTGCAGCAAGTCTGATGTAACGCGGAGTGTGTGTCTTTCTATAAATCAACAACAGTTGAAAAGAGCAGTACTGAATGAACGTCTGTTGCTATGGAGATTCCAAACACTGCAGCTGTCAGTCACTCACGGTTCAGTCTGAACCGCACAAGGACATCCACTGGCTCTTAGTGCAAGATTAAAACCCTGTACTGTTTTTACTTCATTTCTGATTTCTGCGCCAGGATAATATTGTGTTCTGTGTGCTGTATTGTGCGCGCGCACGATCTGCTGTTCATCACGCACGAGCTTCACAACAAAACAACACAAGAGATCGAAGAGTGTGGAGGTAAAACATTATTAACCTTACTGTACGTCTACCAGTACTCACTATAGTAACTGATGTATGCTTAAAAAAACACCACTGAATAGTTGGGCTGTTGCTACTGTAAAATCATAATTATGAACAACGAATATACATAAACTAATCCATTAGTGGTTGTTCCGTCATATTGACATCTATAGACCTTTTGAAATAGAATATCCCTGCTGAAATCAAGCTTAAACCAGCCTAAGCTGGTTGGCTGGTTTTAGCTGGTCGACCAGCCTGGTTTAAGAGGGATTTTGGTCATCTCCAGGCTGATTTCCAGCCTGGTCTTAGCTGGTCAGGCTGGGAGTTGACCAGCTAAAACCAGCTTGACCAGCCAAAACCAGCTATGTCCAGCTTAAACCAGGCTGGTCAAGCTGGTTTTAGCTGATTTAAGCTGGTCATTTTTACCAGCTAAGACCAGGCTGGAAATGGCCAAAAACCCTCTAAAACCAGGCTGGTCGACCAGTTAAAACCAGCCAACCAGCTTAGGCTGGCTTAAGCAGTTTTTTTCAACAGGGAAAAAATTTAGCAGTGAATATGCTTTTATATCATATATTTTTTATCTATTTAAACAAACCCGTTTCATTAAACAGTTATATTCATTAAAATAAGAGTTTGTCATAACTTGTATCACCTGCTATTGATATATCGTTGTTGTTATATGATGTACCTTTATATTGTATGTGTAAGTACATGCATTTACTTATTTGTATTATATATAGTTATTTTATTATTAATATTATTATTATTATTCTATTGTTTGGTTTTGATTTCTATAGTACATATTAAAAGCTACTAAAGTTAATAAAGAAAACTAGAGTTTAGCCAGCTAACATCTTTGAAATAAAATAATAGCAATACCACTAATACTACTACTACAACTTCTACTACTACTACTACTAATAATAATAATAATAATAGTAATAAATACAAACTACAAAGTTTCAACTAAATTTTATATTCTATGTTTCTCTTCTTTTTTTTCTGTCCATTTACATTTTATTTTATATTTTCCCCCGATCATATTGAGTTGGGTGTACTGATATTTGAAATATGATCTCAAGTTTATATATTATAATATTATATATATATATAATGAGGGCGGCAATATATATATAATATATATAATATAATATTATATATATAATATTAGCTCCACTTTTGGCTTTGGTACTGACTAATTTATGTATGTACACAAATATATATTATTGTAAAGCATCCTATTGAAAATATGAATTTAAAAGAGAGATCTATATCAGGGGTGTCCAAACTCGGTCCTGGAGGGCCGGGGTCCTGCAGATTTTAGCTCCAACTTGCCTCAACTCACCTGCAAGGATGTTTTTAGAAAGCCTAGTAAGTGCTTGATTAGCTTGCCCAAGTATGTCTGATTGGGGTTGGAACTAAACTTTGCTGGACACCGGCCCTCCAGGACTGAGTTTGGACACCACTGATCTATATGAAGAAGAGTTTTACTGTAAACCTTCATTAGCCATGTGAGATCAGGTACATTTTGAACTTCCCCACATTTATATGATTAGTGCAAATGAAAGCTTAATTTTGGACTACTTGTGCACATAAAAT
The DNA here is from genome assembly GCA_903798205.1 of Danio tinwini. NCBI lineage: Eukaryota > Metazoa > Chordata > Actinopteri > Cypriniformes > Danionidae > Danio > Danio tinwini. Next base: position 4,615,607 of record CAIGQZ010032580.1, on the reverse strand, counting down.
GTATTAACGGTTACACTTATAATACACTTACAATTAAAATTTTTAAATACAACAAAAAGTGGGCTAATTTAGTACACTTACATAGACATTAGAATACTTACTACATGAAGTACACTTATTATAAATTAATATACTGTGTATATATATATATATATTAGTTTAATCCATTGATGGGCGTCATGGTGGTGCAGTGGGTAGCACAATCGCCTTACATCAAGAAGGTAGCTGGTTCAAGCCCCAGCTGGTTCAGTTGGCATTTCTGTGTGGAGTTTGCATGTGTTTGTGTGGGTTTCCAATTAGAATTTCCAATTCCACTGACCAATTAGAGCAGAGTAGTTCCATCTGACCAGTCAGAACAGAGTAGAACCTCCTCACCAATTAGAGCAGAGCCATTTGTTTAATCTGAGCAGAGCAGAGTCATCTGACTAAAGCCGCCGTCACACTGGGCTTTTCTCCTCATAGACTTCCATTCATACACACGCGAATGCATCAGACCGGAAACGCAGGGTCATGCGTCTGAGTTTCGCAGGATGCTGCGGTGCAAAGTTCAAGCTTGGTGAACTCTGACCTGCGAAATCGCATCACTTGACTGCGTGAGACCAATCCAGGATCAAAACATGACCTCTCTGAACAGAAATTTAAAACATGGAGCAATCGCTCGCTTTTTTTTAATGTCTAATCATCTTGTTTAATCCCGCCCCTTTTCACAGCGCCGTACGACAGAATTTCGCACGCTCAAGCTCTAGTGTGACTTTTGCTTAATTAGAGCAGAGCAATCAGAGCAGAATAGAGCCATCTAACCAATCAAATCAGAGTAAAACCATCTGGCCAATTAGAGCATACTAGATCCATTTGAAGCAACCAGAGCAGAGCCATCTGACCAATCAGAGCAGTGGCATTCACCCGAGTAGAGAAGAGACATCTGACTAATTAGAGTAGTGTCTACTAACCAATCAGAGCACTGTATACAAACCGAGATTAGAGAAATCATATCCATGAACCAGCCATTTCAGACAGTGAGTAAAGAGCTGTTGCACACCAGGACACTTTTTTTCCGTCGACGTTTAACACATCGTGACTAAATAAAGGGCGCCAATGTGATCGTGCACACCAACTCGTAAAACACCAGGCGTAAAAGCGTCATTTTTAAAGAAAGCCTCATGCTCGTTTTTTGTTTTAATGCACCACGTCATAACATTTCTTCACCAATCAGATTGGCACTTTTGTTCACGTGCACGGAGCTGCTGAAGTTACAGTAAACAGCACTTGGAGGCTTTCAAGCGCAAAACTGTCAATGCGAGCACACATTGAAGAAGATGCTGTTGTGGAAAGTTGCACTGGATCTCGACAAACATCTTCTAGGTTTCAAAAAAGAAACTGAGGTCTTCGAAATTCTCAAGTTGAAGAAGTTTATTGTTACAGCAGAGATGGTTGATCGAGCTCTCTCCCTCCCAATGTTCAAAAACCCACAGTTTATATACAGTTTCTTATCCATAGTTATCATGAGACATGATGTAACATCACCCTATTCAATAGGCTCCAATAGGTTCCTAGCTTTTTAATTAATGGCTGTATGTTTTTCTGTTTTTACATATCTTAAATGTCATATAGCACGTGCTTACAATCATGTGTTTGCACATGATCGTGTTGTTTCCATACTTTCTAAATTATTTAGTTTATGTATGCTATTTTAGTGAGGGTTGTTTTTGTCTTGGTCAATACATGCATTTACCTAAATGTATTGCATATGCTCTGTCTGAATTCTTACTTAGGCGCATGACCTGTTGTGCTTCAATTATAAGGCTCTCAATTATAAGACCCTGCATGTCTGTATGTTTCCTCTGCATCTCTTGAATCCATGTATTTCGATAAGTGTATTTTAATAATAATTTATATTTTAATAGTGGCAGATTATATAGTGATTACATAATAAAAGTTCCTCTATAATTGTCCTAAAATGCCCAGAGGTGTTATGAACGTGGAGCTGCTTATTGCACTGATGAACATTAATCGCTAGAGCTGGAGCTGTTACTTGAACCATCCATGCTTGTTCGAATCGCCAGTAACTTTAACCAGGGCCGGTGCGTCCATAGAGGCTACCTAGACAGCCTATTAGTGAGGGCGGCAAACGCGCCCCACCGCCCAACCCAACGTACCTACTTCATCCCCCACAACACAGGGCAGTTCGGCTTGCTCCGGCCATAACTTTACCAACAAGCAAGTCGTCTTCTTCTGTGTTACAAGCAGGTGTCAGAAGCTTAAAGTTGTATAGCGCCATCTAACATCAAGAAGTGATTTTGCATACTCTTCTGCTCGACGCCAGTGAAAATCGCTTGGCTTTGAATCCAGAAAAACGCTGATGATAAACGCAAAAGCAAAGCGTCCCAATGTGTATGAGCCTTAAGACTGTCAAACATTTGTGTTTGTTCTCTGTATTTTGACCTTGATTTGATTTGAACCTCTTGTATGAAACCAGCAAAACATAATAAGGAACTTTTCAGATATCTTAATGGGTCTTTCAATCATGCATATTTTTAGCGAGTGAGCCTTGGTTTTCTTGTGTGTGTGTGTGTGTGTGTGTGTGACGAGTCTCCTGTGATCTGGAGCTCCTGCAGAAGCGGATGGAGAGCTCAGAGGACTGGCTGAAGTCCAGCGGTCTGTCTGTGTCTGACTTGCTGTCTCTCTGCACAACTGCTGCTGAAGCTCCAGTGTGAGTTTACTTCACATCACTACATGACACAATGTCTAAACTCAATGCTGTTTAAATTTTAAAGGGGGACTATTATGCAAAAGTATATTTTTATAAGGGGTTTAAACACAGTTGAGTGGCAACAGTCTGTGAACATAAGCAGCTTCTAATAGTAAAAATGTATTAATTCAATTTTTTATAATCACACTTGATAAGAAACACCTTGATTGACATTCTCCCTTTGTCATCAGAGCGGGAAGGCCTCGCCCACTAGTAACCATCTCTCCCTCATTATCTCAGAATGTTAGGCCCAATCCCAATTCTACCCGTTAGCCCTTTCACTTATTCCTACCCCTCATTTTGTGCATTCCTGTGAAGGGGTAGGGGTGTCCCAATTCTCTTTAGCTTGAAGGTGTAGGGCTAAGTGTTGGGCAAACTTTTTAGAACCGAGGGCCACATCAAGTGAAGGGCCACATGTCAAATCCTTCAAAAAATTATTTTTATTCATAAAGCTGACTCTTGAAAAGAGCTCTGTGTCATAAATGTCTTTTTTTAGCCTTGAAAAAAGTTTTGTAGCCTTGTTTGCCTTTTCTGCAGGTGACTGGTTGACAGCATAATTCGAATGTTTGCTTGAAAAATGCCGACTTAGGTTGTAGTTTTAAAAAAAAGAATACTTTCTTGGCATATTAGACATAGCGCTTTCTGTCCGATATTGGTGAAGAAGTATTTTGTTGTCCATTCTTCCTTAAACACACAACATTTACATTCAATTTTTCCTTTTTTTGCCCGACCCATTTTCAGTCATTAATGGTCGAGTGCATTTTAATATTCGAGTCTGTGTTCTAATTCTACTGGTTGCGCTAAGTGAAGTTTCACAAACTAATTTCGAGAGGAGCACGTGATATGATTGAGCACGTCTGGCTTCTCATCTATAATCAGTAACAATCCAATCAGAGCGATCCAAGCTTACTATAAATGGATCGTTTTCTCCCTACTGCTCTAGCTTCATTTGGAAGAATCCCCTCTTCCACCCCATCTCCTCCTTTTCCTCCCTTTTCTAGGGGACTCTCGAGACTTACCTGATCTCGGAGCCTTGGGCTCAAATATCTCCGAGCTCAGGGTTCTCCCCCAGGACAGCATGCCAAACCTGTTTTAAACGCTAAGCATATCTAAGTGGGGACTCTTGAACTGTACCGCGTGCAATACTGCCATCAAATGGTGTTCACTTGTATTGCATCATTAATTTACTAATTCTGAAACCAAAACGTTACTTAGAAGCAGCATTGTAAAAACTCCCTTGCGGGCTGGATGAAAGTGTTCAGCGGGCCTCAAATGGCCCGCGGGCCATAGTTTGCCCACCTGTGGCTTAGGGGAAGGGGTAGATAGTCCTTCAAACAAAGATTTTTCAGGACCACATTCGAAACCAAGGGGTAAGAAAATTTCCCAGAATACACCAGCCACAGCTGCACCCGGAAGTAAGGAGATACACAAATTAGTATTTTTTGTCATTATTATGAATTTTTACAACAAACAAGCACATGTTTTAATATATTCATAACCGTCATGCTTTTATAAAAAAATGCTAAAATAAATCCCTAATAATAACTCCTGTACAGCAGTCTCACAACATTCTGTCACTCGATGACACTTGAATACCCTGTCAGAAAAGTCTAGTGGCTGAGAATGAGCGTTTTACAGTGTCTGCTACAATATTAATGTTGTTTTCGTGTGTTTACATTGATGAATATGGCCATGGTGTAAATACACAGCACAGTTACCATCTTATTGCCACATTAGATCGTTATGATAACATAATATATGCCTTCAGTGATTTCCTGAAGATAAATACCAAAAAATAACACAACTGAAATAACTACAGCAGTTACGATGGTCTGATCTCATATGAAGCAAGAGATCGCGATGAAGTGTGCAGGTGCTGTAGTAGTGTCCCAATTCTTAGGGGTAAATTTTGAAGCCCTTCCCCTTCACACTCGGTTTTAAGGGCCAAGGGGAAGGGCTACAAAATAGAATTGGGATTAGGCCTTAGTCTTGTTTTTGTCCTTAGTCATAGTTGCCACTATGCTGACACACAGGTATTTGTAGCTCCGCCTTCTTCTCTTCTGACTGCAGCTCTGCACAAGACGTTTGGCCATAGAAGAAATGGTCGTGCCCAACTGAGCCTGGTTTCTCTTGAGGTTTTTTTAAATCTTCACTTTCGCCAATTGGTGAAGTTGCTGTCGCCACTGGCTTTTATGCTTCGGGATCTGTAGAGCTGCGCATCGATGGAATTGCTCCACAGTGTTTGGACTCTCAGTAGTGATTATTAACCACACTACACTGAGCTAAACTGATCTGAACTTAAACTCTGAAAACTGAACTGACACTGTTTCAATTCACTATAATCTTCTATGTGAAGCTGCTTTGACACAATCTACATTGTATAAACGCTATGCAAATAAAGGTGAATTGAAAAAAAAGAGCACAATCTCATTTGAATTTAAAGCGACAGTCACCAGAAGGACACAACTAGGATTAAAGCCTAAAAGGGGCAGTTTCAGAGAGTTGTAAAACATTATCTGTGTGGTATTTTGAGCTGAAACTTCACACATACACACACAAACACTAGGGACATCAGAGGCTTATATTGTAAAAAGGCACATAATAGGAGCCCTTTTATTCAGCTGGTAGATTGATAATTACCTGCTGTTCTCCAAAAGAAAAAACAGGACATAAGACTAATGCTCAAAACTCTCTCTGTAAAATGATAAAGGTTTTCAGATAAACACACTGTAATACAGATCATCACACAGACACAGATCAATGAGTAACACTTTTAGGACAGATTATTAAGGCTTTAACATTTTTTATAGTCTAGAATTTGCAGTATATGTATTTTGTGTGTATGTTTGTTTGTTTGTTTGTTTGTGTGTGTGTTGCATGTCTGTTTTTCTCTGTTTATATGTGTATACTGTATATGTATGTATGTGTGATGCATGTGCTTGTGTCTGTGCTTGTCTATGTGTGTATCTGTGTCTGTGTATCCATGTCTGTGTGTGCATCTGTGTGTGTGTGTGTGTGTGTGTGTGTGTGTGTGTGTGTGTGTGTGT